>JANZLX010000003.1:25357366-25388508 GCA_025531955.1 Erythroxylum orinocense | reverse complement strand
TAAACCCTAAAGAAAGCCCAAAACATCAAAAAGGCTTTCTTGAAACAAATCTGCCCAAGAACAAATCCCACATGGATCAACAAAACTTGAAGTTCTTGTGATCAACAAAACTTCTTGAAGTTCTTATGAAACAAAAGCTTGTGCATAAATCTGAAACTGTTCCTTCAGCTTTTTTGGAGCGTGACCTCATTGGCATCCTCAAGTCTCCATTGCCTTGGTGAGTTGCATCACTTAGTACCTCAAGAAGATCAATTTCTATCATTTCTTACACAGTCATAATGTTTTATTCATCAAAACTCATTGATGTAGTAGACATGATTGCGGTCGCATATTCTTAAGTGTGTCTCATCAAGGCCATTCTATTCCATCCTGAGATTTATTTCTGACAATTCTCCAATTTATACATGTTACACAAATGATACTTTGATTCCAATCAGGGTATTCCTGTCACGATCGTGATAGAAACCTATTTTTTTGTTAGGCCACCATCATGCCCTGCACTTTCTTTCTTGCAATAACATACATACTAACATCAATTCTACTCCAAATTTTTTTTTCCAGAATTTACTTATTCTAATGCTACATCATTTCATAATAATTCAACTACCATATTAAGTGCATCAATTCTTCTTATTTGATTTGTCATTTCATAATAATATGGTTGAATCTGGTGATGACAAGGAGATCATTACTGCTATGGTGTCTAAAGTCAACCTTGCTGGAAATTTGGTCGAAGTGGATCATTGACACAAGAGCCACATGCCACATCTGCACCAATAAGAACCTATTCTAGGAATTGAATGATTTTTCTGATGTTGAATTCGTATACATGGGCAACTCTTGCAGAGTTATTGTCCAAGGAGTTGGCAAAGTCACTCTCAAACTCACTTCTGAAAAAGTGTTGGCATTGAAAAATGTTTTATTTTTGTTCCTAATGTACATAGAAACTTGATTTATGATGTATTGCTTAACAAACTCGATGTTAAACTGACTTTTGATTCTGATAAGCTAGTTTTGACTAAGAATGGGAACTTTGTTAGAAAAGGGTTTTCTAATGGGCGCTTACTTATACATGACGTTGAAATGAATGCACATACTTCTTCTGCTTATATTGTTGAGTCTTTAGACCTATGATACTCTAGACTTGGGCAGGTGAATGTGAGGTCAATTAAGAGGATGCAAAGCTTAAACTTTTTACCTAACCAGATCATTAATGAAATGGAAAAATATCAAATTTGTGTTAAGGCCAAATACTCTAAGAAACCTTTTAAATCAATGACCGCGAAAGAGTCACAATTGTTGGACTTGGTGCACAAAAATTTGGGTGATTTTAATAATTGTATGATTAAAAGAGGTATAAGATGTTATATTACCTTTGTGGATGATTGTTTTAGTTTTATTAAGATTCACTTATTGAAAAATAAAAATGACGTAAAGGAAACGTTTATGAGCTACAAAGCTGAGGTTGAGAACCAATTGGAAAGGAAAATTAAGAAATTAAGGTCTGATTGAGGCGGTGAATATAGTAATGATTTTCTTGCTAATTTTTATGAAAATTTTGGTATTATTCATGAGCTTTTAGCCTTTTATACACCTGAACAAAATGGAATAGCGGAGAGAAAAAATCGAACACTAAAAGACATAATAAATGCAATGTTAATTTCCTCTGGATTATCTTTTTTTTAGGAGGGGGGTTATGTTTTAAACAGAGTCACTCATAAGAAATTAGATCGAACCTTGTATGACATTTAGAAAGGTTATCCACCTAACTTGTGTTTCTTGAAAGTGTGGGAGTATCTTACTAATGTTGCTCTACCTGAACATAAGAGGAAGAAAATTGAGCCTAAGATCATTGATTTAAATTTTGTGGGATATGCCTCTAATAGTGCTACCTATAGATTTATGGTTAAGAAAGAGGGGTCTCACACTTATGGATCAATTATGGAGTCAAAAGATGCAATGTTCTTTGAGGATATATTTCCTATGAAAGTGAGTGTGCAAGTCTATAGAGAATTTGTCTCCTAGTTCTTCTATTAATGATGACATAGAGAAAAAGGAAATTGTTGAACTAAGGAGAAGCAAAAGAGCTAGAGTACCCACTAGTTTTGATTATGACTTTATTACTTCCTTTGCGGTAACAAAACCTGAGGGATGATGTTATTGTGGTGACTTATATTGTTGAGGAAGATCCTAAAACTTATGAGAAAACAATGAGATCTGTGGATACTACATTTTGGAAGGAACCCATAGATAGTGAATTAGAGTCAATCATGGTTGATCTACCTCGAGGGTGTAAGCTTTTGGGGTGTAAGTTGATTTTCAAAAAGAGATTGAGATCTGAAGGACCTATTGAGAGGTTCAAGGCAAGACTTGTGATTAAAAGCTTTAAAATGAAGGATTAGACTTTTTGATACTTACTATCCTATTACTAAAATTGCATCTATAAGGATGTTATTTGTTATTGCCTCGGTATTTAAGCTTCATGTGCACCAAATTGATGTTAAGACAACATTTTTGAATGGTGATCTAGATGAGAAAATTGATATAGTCCAACCCAAGGGATTTATAGTGCTAGAGCGAAAGGTGTGTAAGTTGGTTAAGTCTTTGTATGGACTTAAACATGCTCCCAAATAGTGGCATGAAAAATTTGAAAGTGAGACTTTTAAATATAGTTTCACCTCTTATGATGTTGATTATTGCATTTATGTGAAATCTGATGCTAATGGTTATGTAATCATAACTCTTTATGTGGATGATATGCTTATTTTTTATACTAGTTTGTCTATCATTGATACTACTAAGAGTTTGCTAAAGTTTTCTTTTTTATATGAAATATCTTGGACCTGTGGACTTTATTTTGGGGATCAAAGTTGATAGGATTGAGTCTGGTTTTAGGTTGAATCAAACTCATTATGTTGAGAAGATTTTGAAGAAGTTTGGTTACTATGATGTTGATCCAATTAAAACTCCATATGACGCTAGTGTTGCTTTAAAAAAAAATCTTGGTGACATTGTAAACTAAACTAAATATGCTAAAATTCTTGGTAGTGTGATGTTCTTAATGAACTATTCTCATCCTGATATTGTATACTGTGTGAGTAGACTTATTTGGTATACTCATAATCCTAGTCAAGAGCATTAAAATGCATTGATTCGTTTGTTGAGGTATTTGAAAGGTATTATGCATTATGGATTATCTTTTGGGTGGTCATCATCCTGTATTAGAAGGGTATTCTGATGCTAACTGAGTTATAGAGAGTGATGATAGTGGTTATATTTTTACCTTAATAGGAGTTGTTGTGTCTTAGAAATCTTCCAAGAAAATGTGTATTGCGAGATCAACAATTGAGGCTGAGTTTATGACTTTGAGATTAGCAGGACGGGAAGCTAAGTGGCTAAGGAATCTCTTAGAAGATATCCTACTTTCGGAAAAACCAATTCCTTACGTGTTCCTTCATTGCGATTCGCAGGTTGCCATTCATGTTGTGAAGAACAAGGCATATAATGGCAAAAGTAGACATATCAAATTGAGACATAAAATTGTCAATACTTTAATTAGACATGATGTAATTTCTCTAGACTATGTTAAGTCAGAGAAAAACTTAGAGGATCCATTTACAAATGCTTTGAGTAGGAAACTAGTTTAAGAGCATGCTAAAGGGATAGGGTTGAGCCCAATTATGTAGTAACCTCATGATGGACACCCGACTTAGGAAACCAAGTTCAATGGGTCAAACAAAATTATTTAGTGGCTACTTATGTATACTTTGTTTGTGGAATAATACTGAGATATATTTAGTTGTTGAATTGCATCTATAGCATAACTTTACTGTGTTTGATAAGGTTGGATTGTTTAATCCTTAATGAGTTCTATAGCCTAGGTTTGGGTGGTATGAGCAATACATACTTAATGGACTCACCTACATAATTGTGGGGAGCTAACCACCTTCCTATGAGAGTATTTGGGCTATCTCTCTAGAGCGATCATGAGATTAGGGCATTTTGAGGCTATTATTTCTCTAGCAAGTTCTGTCTCCACTTTTCTTGGACAACAGGATTAAGACTTAGTTCACCTTGTTGTTCACTTATTTTCTCCTAAATTGTTACAGTTTGTTTATCAAGTTTTGAGCTAAACGGGGGATTGTTGGTGTTATTGTTTCATAACTTGGACTTACGGTTTCTCAACTTCATTATCCATTAAAGCTATAACATTTAATAGTTATTATGGATATTATGGCCTTTAATGTTTTTAATGTTTTCTTTTGCTTTAATATTTTTTAATGCCTCTTGTCATTGTTTTTACTATAAAAACCCCCTCACTTCTACTCTTTCACTTACTCCCACAATTACGCATATTCTCATTTTCTCTAAACACGACACGCATCTTCTTCCATAAAAAAACATCTTTATGCACATATCTTTTTATTTTGTCTACTATGCTTTTGTCTCTTTTATTTATTCTCGGAGATAGTTCTTACTATACTCTTTGGAGTGCACCAAAGTTGGTGGAAAAGGCATTAACCCTGGGGTCGGATTTCATTGTCCTACTGCATCATATAAGGGGAATTTTCGACTTAGGACAGTGATTTTCACAACGCCTTGCATTTTAGATAAGACATTCCAATTTTATTTTATTGCTATTTTCGCTAACATAGTAAAATTGTATATTAATCTCTTAAAATTCTATTTTAATTATTATTTTTAAAGATAATCTTATTTTATTCAAATGAGGGCGAACCTTAAAGTAAATGGTAATACTACTCCTTTGTGACCAGAAGATCACAGATTCGAATAACAGAAATAACTCTTTGTAAAAAAGAAATACAAGGAAAATATTGCGTACATTGATGACCCTCCTCAGACCCTTACAAAGTGGGAAACCTTATGCACTAGATACATTGACATATTTTATTCAAGTATTAACTAACTAGATTAGTATTATACCCACTAAAGGACATAAAAATCACTCTAAATTATGTTTTTATTCAAGATTTGAGTGTTAGAGCATGTCGTGATTTTAACCATTTTTTTTGTTTTATAAATTCATGATGATGTTTTACATCAGGAAATTTTTTAGAGTTTCTATATCTACATTTACGTGAACATGATATTAAGATTAAGAAAGTAATTCTTGAATTCTATTTGAGTGTTATCAAAGTCCTCTTCATCTTATAAAAGTTTTCTCTTTACCCTGAGAAAAGAAAATATGCGAGAGTTCTTTTTTCACTTGATTGAAAATGCATATACAAAAACACTTCTCTTCGTGTATTGAAGAAAACAATAGTTATTTCTAAAGTGAAAATTAGGGACTGAACGTAAGTCAATAATTATTTAGCTAAGCTGCTATAAATTATTTTTATATCTTTTTTATTCTCTTTTATAATAATAATAATAATAATAATAATAATAATTTTATTAGCAATTTATTTATTAGAATTTCAAATAGATCAAAAAGAGAGCACAAACTATTCAATTTTTTTTTATATTATTTAATGCTAACAAATCATATATTTATTTTTTATTTTTAGATTAAAGAAACTAAAAGATTCATAATATTTAAGCTTACAAGGGTACTAAATAAGATACATGAGAAGTTAGGGCGAAATTCGATCTTGGAGCAGAATAAATACAAATTATTTTGATTTGATTTTTTAAAAGTCATAATCACTTTAAACTCTATAATATGATTAACATATAACCATGATAAATATAAACTTAATTCATACCTTATTATATAGCTTGGTTCTTTTTCTTATTCTTTTTGTTAAATGATTTCTAAAATTATTTCATCGCAATTGTTATCGCTATATATGTTAATGGCTTTTAATGGTACCTACATCAACACATGGAAAGGGTAGGTCAGACGTACTAGTTCCTTTAGAACCTAAGCATATTTAAAATAATATATAGATTTTATAATAATTTAAGTGAAATAAAATTTTAATTTTAATTAGAATTTCATTTAATTCTAATTAAATATTTATTAGGCTTAGATAAGAATAACTTATATCGTTGCTTATTTATTAAATATCTAACATTCAATCCTAAACTTTCTCAGATTTTTCAATCGTCTAACTTGATTAAATTATCTTTTTTTTTTCATCATTTATTCTTTATATGTAATCCATTAGATTCTTAAATATGTTAGCAATTGATATGAATTAAAACCTTAAATTATATTTATGATTCGATAGATTAAACTCATATAATATATATTTAATTCTCCAATTAGATAATATGTGTGTGTGTGTGTGTGTGTGTGTGTGTGTGTGTGTATTGCTTAATGTTAAGCAATGTATTATATCAAGATTAATGTTAAGCAATATATCATAACTACCAAAATATAAATTAAGAATGTCAAAATAGTTTTAACTAGTCATATCATATATGATTTTTTTAATGATTCAATGCTTTCATTGTATAATATTTTCATTAGACAAAGAGCGCGAAATTAATGTTTATTATGTTTAAATCCAATCATGTTAGTTTCCACAATTAGGAATCAATTATACTAATAATCTTTTATAACTATTTTTTAAGTATCATTCTATTAATATAATCAAAAATTATTTTGGAAGTATCATTATATTATTTCATCATGACCAAGGATTTTTTAATTAATAATAATCAAGAACAACGGAAAGTTCTTCTTAATCACTTTAAGATAATAAATACTATGATATGTTTCTCAACTACCTTTATGTAGAATATGTTATAATATCTAATGGCGGATTGAGCTACCTTTAACAAATATATCTTATAACTAGTATAAAAATATATAACCCTTCTATGAAATACTTTGGAGATATCAAGTTAATGAATCACTTATACATTTTTTACGATAAGAATTTTGGTAGATATAAAAATAACATTTCAAATAAAATTTTTATATTAGGTTATTTTGTAAACTTATTCTTTAACAAATATTTATTTAAGTATTTACATACTTTGGTCTGTAAGATAGACTATCTATTTTATAAGAAATAAATATAATATATGTTAGTCCTTTTATGCTCTATTAATATCTAATCTCAATAAAAATAATTGATAATAATTTACAAATAATACATAAATATAATATGAATATCATAATCATTATCTTATGAAAATTTCATTTGCAATATATATATATATATATATCTATTCATGAACTTTATTTTTGTACATCAATTAACAAAACAATTATATATAAAATAAATAATGCTTTTATATAATTATATCATTGAATTACAATCAAATGATTGGTTGTAGGATATAAATTGACATCTATAAATATGATATGATTTTTATCTGTTTTTTTTATAGATAACTCGCTATTTCTTCCTCATAGACAATCATACAAATCATATAATTATAATTTCTTAAGTAAAATCATAATTTAAAATATTTAATGATTTATCTAATTTTAGTTTAGAGATCTAATAACTTATATTCCAAATTTTGAAGTAATTCACAAGTTTTTTTTTTCTATTCTTCTTTTTAGTTAAGAAATTAACCTCATATATTTTTATTTAAAAAAGAGTGGATTAAATATAATAGACGATTAAAACCAAATCAATAGGCTAAATCGGTGAATTGGGATAAATAGATTTTAGTTTCACGAATTAAATTTAAATCTTAAGGTCTTAAAACAAAGAGAAAAGAGAAAGGTCAAAAAGACGCCGTTTTATTCCTCGGTTTAAATTTGTCCTGATTGGGAATCTCTCTCGTGTCGTCCAAGTTGCTTTGTTTCTCTGTGTGCTATCTCCGTCTGTCTGAACCCGATACCTTATTCCTTTCCTCTCAAGACTCAAGCTTTTGATCACGAAGTTAATCCATGGCATCAGAATCAACCAGTGCCATTCAAAGAAGCCAAGTAAGTGGCCATGTTCTCAGGTTTTTCTTTTTCCCTTTCTGGGTATTCTTCTGTCTTTTGTTTATTGATGTTTGGTTCATTTTAGAATTAGTGGGGACTTTTGGAATTTGGGGAACTGGGCGTTGGGGGAGTGGATTGGAATATTTTCTTAGGTACTGAGTTTCAAGATGCACCAGGTTGATCTATTGGACTACATTGACTGGTCTGGAATTGAATGCCTTAACCAAAGCACTAACCATACAGTTTCCAATGCTCTCAAGCAGGTAACTTGCTGCAGTTTTCGGTTTTCTTCAAAAAAATTTTAATCATGGATGCATGGTCACTTATTCCTTTTCGGTGATTTTGATGAATTTATAGCTATTTGTGGATGAGCAAAAATTTAAATGCAGCTCATGTCTGACTTAGAAACTGGTCTATTCGTATGATTTGGTCAAAAGGGATTGAAATGACTGAATGAGATTCTTAAATTCTTGTGGTGAAAGCTAACTTAGATGTCAAGAGTCCTTGGCGCGATCTCACGTGTCTTGGACTCTTTTATCATAAATTGAGAATTTTCTTCTTTAATCTGTTGTGAACACTAAAATACTCGTTTATCTTTCCGATTATGGACTTAGGGCTATAGGGAGGATGACGCCTTGAATCTGGGGAGTGATGCGGATGAGCAGCTATTGATTTATATACCCTTCCTTCAAGTTGTTAAACTGTTTTCTATTGTTATAAAAGGTCCTGAAGAAGAAGGTATCTGTAAACTTAACTTTCCCTGTGATGCTAGTATGCAAAGTTCAACCAGAAGCAAAAAAAAAAAAAAGAGCAGATTTTGTAAGACAATGCTATCTTCTTCTGGTTGACTTTGCATACATAAGATAATAACTGACATTAATTCTGTATGCTTTTTTTATTATTCTCATCTTGATTTTTTTCCCCTACAGGTCCTAAAACTATAAAACTTTTCTCAAACAAGGAGCACATGGGTTTTAGGTATTATTTAGATTGAATTTCTTAGTAGATTATGAAGGTGGTAAAATGTTCGAAATGCTTATCTTACTTGTTCATGTTTTTACATTTATGGTAGTAATGTCAATGATTTCCCTCCTAGTGACACTGCAGTTCTGTCCCCTGATGATCTCAAGGTATTCAATATTGTGCTGCTGTTATACTGATATTTCTATAGTTGACCCAATTATTTAAATAGCATCAATAAAATTACAGCTTAATTGCTTGCTTGCATTTCATTCACAATTTGTAGGGAAAACCAGTAGTCTTGAAGTATGTCAAGTTTCAGAATGTTCGTAGGTATGCGAAATGTTCTGTCTAGTCTACTTCATCTTGTTGATATCATGATATCCACTAGCAGCTAATTCTGTTAATTTCCAGCTTGACAGTTTTCATTGAGGACAACCAATCTGGTTCTGAGATCACCAAAGTCCAAAAGATTGCTCTTTTCGGAACAACGTGAGTTTGCTTGACCTCTTTTTCTTTTGGCACAGCTTTTGTCTCTAAACAAGGTTGCTTTTCTAACTTATTTGTCTAACTCATCTGCGTCCTTTTTTGTCCTCTGTTTTCTATCATCAGTTTCGTGCAATTATTAGTTGTATCTACTGTTTTTATCAAATTCCCAGCTGCACTTTTGATCTGACATCGTTTGAAAATCACCAATTTCTGAGACTTGAATGCCAAGGCACAATGTGTGTGGTAGTAAATCACCAATTACGCTAATCATATTGTCTAATATGAAATGTATCTAGAGGTTTTGTGTTCATCCTTATAGATACCCTAACTGTACCGGCTGCAGACATGAACTTCGATCTTGTTTTAATAATTGCAGGGTGGAGACCACCGATATGAAGGCCTTGAAGAAGATTGAGGACCATTAAGCCCAAAGGAGAGAGATTGGACGTAGTTGTTGCTGATGTTATTTTCTATTCCTAATTTTTCAATACAAAACACGTATTGGACCCCTGAGAGCTTCTTTTCTGTTTATGTCGATACAGTGTTGTGGAAAGCTTCAGAAAGAAAACGAAAAAGAAACTCAAAAAAGATTTGTAGCAGACCATATTTCTATCTTCATGGTTGGATTTGATATTCATTTCATTGGTCAAAGCACAATTCCGCATTGATGATGATGATGGGAATTTCTTAGTTTACTAGTTGGTGCTTGCAGTTACAGGTTAGGAAGTTTATGGCACCGCAGTCGAGTCATTCATGTGTTTTGAGTGAGAATCATTTTGCTTCTGTTAATATCAGCTAGGACATATACTGCAGGGCCCTCCGCTCCCTGCTGTATTAATCATCTAGACGAGTGTTAGCCGATTTTGGCAGAAACTAACAGCAGGCCTTTACAGTTCATGCCATTGGCATCCTTAAATAGTTAAGCTCCGCTCGGATTGTTGATTTTCAAGTTGAAATAGCAATCTTACAATAATTCACCAATGCTTTCAGTATGTAATTGAATTTCTTCTTTTTGTACCTTTGGAAATTAAAATATAATTTCACATATTCCAATTCTGTGTCAGACAAGCTACTAAAATTGAAATTCTCATTTTATTCCCATTTTTCAGGGTTTTCAAATCGAAATAAAGGTCTTAGGATCCATGCGTGGAAACAACTTCAAATTATATAGCCAGTATTGAAACAAAAACCGTAGTTAATAAATGTTGACAAAGATTGCATTTGTTCCTCAACTTGATTTGATGGGGTCAATGCTTGGTTTTGAAGATATCAGTTTACAGAAAACTAATGTCAGAAGACCAGTTTAAAGAAAGCTTAAATCCCGCTTGAATACAGGTCAATGCCACCCAATTGGAGACGTGAAGTTGACTGAACATCTTTCACAGACAGAAACCGGAACCTGCCATTTCATTAGCTCAATAAACTCACGAGAAACTCCAAGCACATACGAATCGTTAAACAAGTTACCTGAAAGCATTGCATAACAAACCATTCGATTCAACCTCAAACGTTCTACTCTGATACCGCTTTTCAAACACCTGCGAAGTTTGTTTATCTAGGACGTGCCAATTCAACCCCCCGTCGTCACTTCCTTCAACAACCCTGTCACAGAAATCAAATACTTTGATAAGGTCACGTGGGTTTGAGGAGATTTTGGACGCCAACGAAAATGTGAACTTGTAAATGAAAATGTCCATCTAAGGCTAGTAACTTCTACCAATCCATCGGATCCCTCTCTGGCGCATCGTTGGCAGATACCAAGCCATAAGCCATTAATTCATGCATCCGGTTGTCTGACAGTCGGTACAATATCCAAGAACCTACAGGAGGCAGTGAACTTATCGTAAGTCTCAAGTAAAAATAAATTAACTAGTAAAACAACCTTCTACAGAGACAAAATGACAAGTTAATTCTTGTCCATTTATTGCATAGAACATAGAAACAACAGATTGGATCAGAAATTGCAATATAGAAATTGTTCTAGACTCAATCTCATTAGTTGGCGAATTTTACAAATTGAAACATCAAATGGTTACTCTAGCAGATCTACTCAACTTAGTAACTCTGGAATGACAACAATTCAGCTATAATATCTAACTCTGTTAGTCCCTAGTAGAGCGCACTGAGAAAAGGATTGAGAATCTCTATCCAAGTTTGATAGGCTGACATAAAAAGATTGCTATGTGATCATTCCAACCTCTAGCACCATTTGGTTCCTCCCATTTAGATGACCGAAGTCCATCAAATGCTGATGTTCCCTGAAAATAACAAAAGAATAGTCATACAGGCATCCTTTGGATGAATCCTATCTATATTTTTCTAGATACACATGTATATTGACATGTCTATGCATGTAAGATTCTATAAAAAGTGAGCTCATAAAGAAAACCCATTATTATCACGCACAATTCCGAAGGGAAGCTCTTCCCCACTTGCAACAACTGAGCCTGAATGGATTCTGTTCAACTTCAAAAGTGGCAAGGGGAGAGAATATTTGCCAAAATTCACACACTTGTCAAGATTGTCGATCACGTTGTCTAAAGTATCCAGCATAACAGGCAATGCTAAAGAGGTCTTGATAGGATCACCAGCTAGATAGATATCCACTTTTCCATTACTGTCTATCTCATTCTTCAGTGAAAGAGCATTAAGCAGCTCACCAAAATATGGTAGAAAATGAAGCATAAATGGGTTTATCGAAGTTCTCCTCATTTTATACGATGAATTAGTAAGATCCACCAGAATCCCTTTGAATACCTTCAGGATTTGAATTACTCTAGCTTTATCAAGAGAATTCTCAACAAATTGAGAAAATAGGGGGATAAATGCATTGTAAATCCTTGTCACATGCTCATCTATGCATTTACGCACAGGACATGAAGAGCAACTCAATGAACAACTTTCTCCGGAGCCAATTTCTGATCTAGAAATGCGCCATTCCCTGGCTCCAGTCTGTCTTCCAGGCAATGTGACTGAAGTATCGTCTGTGGAATGGACATCTCTCTCTAGTTCTTCAGATTCACTTCTATCACGGTCTTCAAGTACAGAAAGCATATGAGATGCAAAGCCTCTTCGGCATTCTTTTGTAAAGTTGGTGATTGCAGCTGACAAAGCAGGCTCTGTACTAATGTTTCGTCGAGACCGAACCTACAACATAAAAGCCTTCAGACAGAGAAATACAATCACAGGTCTAATTACTTGTACATGAAGGGATGACAGAATCAAAATGGAAGAATGTCATTTCTACGTCTGTACCTACCTCAGGCCAATTCCTTGTGTACCGCTTGGTAACATCATAAACTCCGTCTTTTGCAATAGCAATAACGTAATTCAGTTTCTTTCCCCATCTAGAAAAAGGTAATTTAGAAATCAAAGAAAAGTTCCAAATTTTATACAAGGATGGTGAGAGAAGCTCTACCTTGAACATCCAGAAACAGGACAATCGAATTAATTAAGAAATATAGATGGTGTTGTTGATAGAAGTACCCTTTTTCATATAATAATGGTTTGTCATAAACTCCCTCACAAGGGTCGAGATGCATCCATCTATAAAATCATGTGGAAACTATCATCACTGACATGGCCAGCAGTCATTAGCTGACTTAATAGTTGAATGCTTGTGCATCAACGGTAACAATCAGTCTTACCTCCCTAAAGTTGGGGAGAAGCACTCTGTCCAAACATGATCTGTGAAATCCATGATCTGAAACGAAAAAAAATTTGGAAATAGTTCCAGTTATCTCTCCACCTATGTTAAAATTTCTTAATGAGCTTTTCTCCCTCTCCTATGTCTTAATAAGTGGCAAGTAATATACTAGTTGGAAAAAGTATATCGTATGTTGAGGGATAACTGTAACTTTTTATAAAGTGAGGAGACAGTGGTCAAATAAGCTGGTGATCCTCCATCTAGTGTGAAATACTCCAGAAAAAATAAAAGAATGAGAAATCATAATTCAACAAAGAGAACGTTGAACTTATAGTCATTAAGATTTAAAGGCTTATAGCTTAAAAACACAAGTGGGAACAACTAAGATTGGACAACATCAATATGCAGAATTCTTCCTTCCATCATCACTTTTGTAAGAATCACAGAGAGAAAATGCACTCTAAATTAGGGATGCCTGATATCCCTTTAAATTAAATAAGTCAGATAGAAAAGAAGGCATTTAAGTAATAATTTCATAACAATCTTCAATCTTTACAAGATTTTGAATCTTCCCATGATGCTCTCCCTGTTTTTTCTGTAAAAGACGTTCCTTCTCAAACATCAGGGACAGAAATACACTACAGCTGAATCCAACTCTCTTTTACATAGGTGGGGTTAAAATTTGGAAGTAAAATAAAGAAAATATTTTATTTTTTAATTCATTATTATTTAATCATATTTTAGCTTTTAAAATTTTGTTATTGTTTACTAATAACAATTACATAACCTTTTAAAAAAATCAATTAATGGGTCAAACATTCATATAATTTAGAAGTAACTCTTGCAGATAACTGCTTTGTTCAGCAGTTAATTTATAATGCACATCGTATATATTGACATAATAGAAAAGTTTCAGTAGCTGTTCCATTTGTACCTGTCTAAACCATCATAAACCCAATTGTTGATATAGAAACACCTATGTATTCAGTTTGTAAATCAACAATTCAATTTATAAAACTAAAAACTATCATTTTGTCAAATATAACGTACAATTTTCTAGCAACAACTGTTAATTTAGTGGTGTGAAGTATCAAAATTACCTAAAAACTAGTCCTACATGTAAAAACCGGATACAACCTCCTTACTGTTTAGATTCTCCAGTTTCAATATATAGTGAAATTGTTGAATGGTAGAAAGCAGTAGTATCACTGTTCATAACTGACAATATACCCTTAAGGAATGGGATGAATTTGTTTGCAATCATCCAAGTGCATGCTTGTTACTGAATTCAGATAAAGGGACAAATCAATTGAACGGATTAAAAACATTAATGCACTTAATGTTTAGTCCAGAACAACAAGAAATTTGGATTTGGATCCAAAAATAGACTAACCAATCGAGATTCATAACCAAAAGCATGACAGTAAAGTGTAAAGCAATTAGCCCACTCCCCACAACGGCCCCGTCGGGTTTCAACAAGCTGCATAAAATGGTGGAGAGATAAGATAACATAGAAGAACTTCATTTAAATTCAAACATCCAACAAGTAGAGGAAAACCTTTAATGGATCATTATAGCGTGGGAATCGAGTGATTCTTGTGCAACTATTGCAACTGTGGTTTCACCAGAGGAGAAAATAGAAGAAAATATACAAAAGGAGAAGTCACGAATCTGAAAAGCATATATGCAGAAAAATAAACAAGATACAAGACCTCTAACTAAGAAATTAAAGTTTTAGACAAATAGGAGAAAATTCCAGATAAATCATGTCTGTCCTGCATATGTAATGATCAAAGGTGGTTTTGCAAGAAGTTTTATAACATAAAGACCGCCATTGGCATTTAGAATTCACAATAGAAGTGGATTCTGGAAAGGAATACAGATATTTGTTCTAACTTTATGCTAGAAGTTGTAAGTGGATTGAATTCAAGATCTTTGCTGGAGCACTAGTTACAACATTGAGTACAAAAGAATGACTGCAAATTCCCATAGAACCACCATAGTCTAAACATAAACTCAGCTAACTCCTGTCGCTACTCCCAATAGTCACAAAGAGAGAAGCATCTTCCAGTGAGTACACTTCTATTTGCATTGGAGCATCAGAGTCACAATTGGAAAGAACAGGTTGATCATGATGGAAATTTCAAATGACTATGAGGAAGCTAGATACAGAACTTCCACAGGAAGGCGGTAGCGAGAGAATGCGGGTGCGGGAGTGGTGGAAAATGAGAGGCGTGTAACCAAGAAGACTATAAACGAAATAGTGTCAGTACATACTGATATAGCTCAACTAGAGTTGCTCCGTATTGAGTTTCTGAAGGAAGTGCATCATCCCTTCCTTGTTGAACAGTATCGTTGCCACAAGCATCACAGGAGGGTGCATTGACCCATCTACAACATCAGAAGATCATTATCAATGCAAGCAATTGCATGACAAGGAGATCAACTTTTGTAAATTAAGTACTACAAAAGCTCTCCAAAACTTCAGCACACAAAGCAATTTACTAGTTTGAGCTAAAATTACTTGGAAACAGTTTGCCAAACTTTAGTAAATAAAAATAAAAATCTTTGATTTCTAAAGTCTACAGACAACATGGCCCCAAAATCTAGAGAAAAGGCATAATTGGCTTATTAATAGGTTAGGCAAACATATTTTTTTCTGTCAAAACAAACACTAAAGACATCAGTAATGCCAGGTCTTCAAAATCAATTCAGAGAGTTAGGAACATCTAATTTTAAGCAATAAATCAAGAAACACTAAAGAAGATCTCATGCACCCCTGCCTGTAGTCCCCAAGGATGCAATATTTGTTAACAAAAAGCACTTAAACATTAATAATGTCCTCATTGGTGTTTGCCTAGACACTAAAGCCATTCAGTATAGGATATGCTGATAAAATTCAAAGCTTTCTAAACGTAGAAATTCCTTCCCATAAGAAGGAATGGTATAACAAACTTTTTGAAGGTACGACTGTGACTTGATAGAGGTTCCAAAAATTGCAGCATATTTATAGATAGAATGGATTTACTAGACTTCTAAAAGTGTGATCTTATATGTCTGCCAGACTGAAAGATCCAATCAAATTAATCCTAGAATTTGGATATCAATCAAAGAAAGAAAATTGACATTAAGCTGGACAAGAGTGCATTAAACAAGATGATTTTTCCTCTTATACTATTAGGTCTGATCCTCTTCCTTTACATGTAACATAAAATTGATATCAGCCTACTTACTTCACAGGGTAATAGAGGTGTTGGATTTCCCTTTCTTACTTAAATCCAATGTAAAAATACTAAAGAGATGACACCTGAACGATTGCTTGAACCAGAAAAGCAGCTGCAGTAGGAAAGCATGGTCTTGTTCTTTTTTTGTCGGTTTGAGGTTACCCTCCTACAACATAATCATGAGAAAAACCGATTACCAATATGTATAAGAACAAACATCTCATTCATATCATAATCAAATAAACTTAAAACCATATCTATTTCAGGAATTTATTATTTAGCTTAGCTCCTTCATGATGTAAAATAACTCATACTATGCAGTGCACATTTAAAGTTATGCAAATCAATTATTTCTTAAGTGTAAAAGCACCACGCATCAAACGTCAGCCACTAAACAAGTAACTGTTATCATGCATGATCTATATCAATAAGCAGCCCTATCTGTTGGCAAAATATTATTAATTTTATGACATTCTAAAAATCATACTAAACCCATGCTTTACTGACCAAAAAAATTAGGTTCAACACGACAACCATAAATGTAATCATATTGATGACCAAATGCCTTTTGGTCAGTAAGCACGTATCGAAGCATGAGAACCATAAGTATAACCACACAGATATTAAAATGCTTATTGGTCACTGAGAACCAATTGAAGCTCAAATTTCCTATACCAATAGTCATATATCAATTGGATGAAGAGTCTACAACCATTGATCCCATATGAATATGCCAATAGATTGGTTTTTTAAAGTGAAAAAATTTCCCTCTCGTAAGGCACAAAATATTTTTATCTCCTTCATTTTATGAGAGGCATTTCATAATCTGTAACTTCTTATGTTCTCATCTTTTATATTTTATGGACGATTTTTTCTTCAAAGAATCCACTAGAAGCAGGAGAATGAAAAAAATAAAATCACTTTTAGTCAGTATGATAACCAGATATGCAATTTAGAATCGAGTAAGAACCATATAGATATCTTACACATGTTCCTTGACCATTGCGTTATATACAAACTGACCTTACTAATTGCCAGTTTTATCCAATTATTCACAATTGCATCCTTCTCAGAACCTAAAAGTGATAAAAGCTAATAGTTGCTCATATCATAACCAGCTATAAGGAAAGAAATAAGATCTATAACCTTTGCCAAGGAAACCAATGCTTTCTCCTCAAGTTCTTCTAAAGGAACTGTCTTCCTTGCTGCCTCCTGTCGCACTGGGTCCTTGTACTACAAACAAAAAGTAGGCTAATAAGTCAATCAATAGTCACCCCATTTACTATCGATTGTCATATATCCGCATAGGTAAGAAAGTTTAGAGAGGACATAAATTATTTTTACTTCTCGGGTCACACGAAATAAATAATCACACATAGAAAAGATCTTAATTTCTCTCCACAAACCGACCAAACGAACATGAAGAACAAGAAAACAATTCGAAGGTGAAAAAGCAGCCATCACAACCATCACGTGGCATTCAATACTAACATTCTTTCCAATAAGAAACCAGTAATTTGGTATTACCATCAAAACTTGAGTAACATACGGTCGAATGCGGGCCTCGAAGTGTTCACTTTGTCCTTGAACAGCAAACTCCTGCAACATCAGCGCCTCTTCCTCGGCCTAAAACACCAAACCCAACACATTACATAACATTACTATAAAAAAAAAAAGACAAAATAAATTAATGTTGAAATTATGAAAACCGATAAACGACCTGCAGCATTCGAGCAAATTCCTCATCGGACTTCAAAAAATCCTCGCTACATTCCCCCTCGTCATTGATGGAAAGCAACTTGATTCGGTCAGTGAAATCAGAGCCATCCAATACGGGTTTATCATCATCTTCTCGAAGAATCTACACAAGCCCATAAGATCGTCAATAAAGCAGAACCGAAGGAAAAAAGACAGACAGAGAAAGGAAAAGGAGACCTTTTGTTGGTGGGGAGGAAGTGAGGTGAGTGAAAAAAGCTGAAACTTGAAAACTTCGAAGCCATCGTCGGAGTCGTAATCGACGTCAAAAGTGGAGTTGCGGTGACTGACCTGTACTTTTCGACCAACCATAGTTTCTCTCTCCTGGACTTGTTTGTTGGTCGTCTGCTTTGCCTTCACTTCAAAGCCCTATCTTTTAACCACTAACCAATCCCTTTATTCCTATCACATATAAATAATTTCCTATTGTTATTAATTATTACATTAAATTTAAACCTGGTGGAGGTGGTGGACCCGAGAAAGTTGCGAAACCTCATCCATATTAATCTACGTCTACCGCCTTCCTCCTCCTCCTCCTCCTCCTCCATTAAATGCTATCTAACAAATACCAGTCGCCTTTAATTTTCTGTCCTCCCAACAAATGTCGCTCCCACTACTTCTTTTACTGCAGCATATTATATATACTTTGTCAGACATGGCCTGCCTTTCATATTTTGCTTGCCCAACTTCTTAACAATCTTTCTTCATTTGTGCTTGTACTACAATATTCCTTGCCATATCTATATATCTATATCTATACCTATATATATAGTTGTCTTGTTCTTTTTCTTTTTCACCAAAAATGGCAGCTCATAACGGCACTACTAGTAGAGTAAGTGTCCACTCCAAGCTAACGGCGGTGTCAAGTAAGCCAGTGGAGGCCGGCAAGATACATCAGCTGTCTGCGGTGGATCATGCAATGGCTCTTCACTCACTTCACGTCATTTTTTACTACAAGAAAAACCCGTTTGGATTTTTTGATTTGGACCCGCTGAGGGTGTCATTGTCGGAGGTGCTGTCGTTGTACCCGCCGGTAACTGGTCGACTGAAGATAGGGGAGGCGGGGAATTGGGAGGTGAAGTGCAACGATGCTGGTGTTCGTGTTTTTAGAGCAAAAGTTGGTTGTACGCTTGATGAGTGGTTGAGATCTGCTGATGCAGCGGAGGAGAAAGATCTGACAGCTTGGGAGGAAATGCCTGAGGATCCTAGGACATGGGCACCCTTCCGTTTACAGGTAGGTTTTTATTTATCTATGCTGTCCTATGTCTCTCGGCTTCTTTTCCGGTATTGTTCAGTGTTTATATCATGTCTGTGCTGTTGGGTCTACCGAGCTTCTATAATGAGGTAATCAAATACAGCTTATTGTTGAGAAAACTGCGTTTGTTTGTACTGTTTTAAGTTCCTTTTACATTTTGGTTTATGATGAGATATTTATAGACACTCCCCTTTTCCTGCAGGTAAATGAATTTGAAGGAGGCGGTGTAGCTTTTGGACTAAGTTGTCCGCATATCATAGCAGACCTCACCTCTGTTATCCTCATTTTCAAGGCTTGGGGCGAGACTCATCGCAAGGAGATCATTGGGCAACCACCCTTGTTCCACACATCAATTCTGGCTGAAACATCAATCCCTAAGCCTCTTACCAATTCATTCAGTCACTATGCAGCTAAGGCCAATGCACAAGTTAAACCTTCCTCAGAGAAGATGGCCACAGCCGCCTTCAAATTCTCTGATTCAACGATCAGGCAATGGTTTAATACAGTTGGCGATAGATGCCCCAATGCCACTCCATTTGATCTGTTGGCATCACTTTTTTGGATGCGTATTGGGCGCTTAAAGACTCCACGACATGACCATGAACACACTCTCTCAGTTTGTTTGGACTTGAGAAGGCTGGTGCAGCCGCCAATCCCTCTAGGATACTTTGGCAATGCCTTGCATTTTTCAACGCTGTCACGAAGTCAGAAGGAAATGGAAAGTAACGAGTTAGAAGAAGTAGTGGATTTGATGCACCAGCATATTTCAAGTGTGATTGAGGGCCAAGTTCGTTCAGCTATAGATTGGCTTGAATCGCAGAAGGAAGAGGGAGGGAAGTACGCTGCACCATTCAGAATGTATGGTCCTTATCTGACTTGTGTCAATATGGAACAGATGATCACAGGCCATCAATCCTTGCTGTATGCAGCAAGTTTTGAGAATAACGAAAAGCCGGTTCATGTTGCTTGTCATGTAGGAAATGTGGAGGGTGAAGGTTTGGTTTTGGTCACTCCTCTAGAAGGGCTGGCACGGATGGTGATAGTAACACTGCCTAAGGATGAATTGGCGAAGTTATGTGAAGATGAAGGCATCCTGAGACTGGAGCCCAAGTTGCTCCTACATAGAAATGAACGTTAGCCTATGCTATTTTCCAGGCACCCAATCAAGTAGCATGTGTTGTTCCTTTCGACAATCCTCAACTTTGAAGTTTCTGTTGGATGCTAAAAGCTTCATAATTGCCCTAGCAATGCTTGTACGTATCAGTATAGAAATTTAAGATTCTTAACCAAAACCTCATCCTTTAAGCCAAGTGGTTCTGTAGCCACACCAGCCCTAATTTATTATTGATCGACTTAGTAGTATCGAAAGAATTCCACTTGTCAAGTCATTATTCTACTCCCAAGTCCCAAAGGAACAAATTGTTGTTTATAATTGCATTCAAGTTGAAACTTTGCCATCTTTAGGTGGGGTATTAGCAAACTTCCATGACAAATAGCTCATGGATGCATAGGTTCGATCGCCTGCTACCTCTTCAATAGGTACAGCATCAGAAACTTCTTTGAGTTCGGCTGCTGTAAGTTTCACCCTTAAAGAACCTATATTCTCATTCAGGTTTTTTATCTTGGTAGTCCCTGCAATAATTCCGTGTCAAACAGTTAAATGATAATGCAGTAGTGTCCCATCTTCTGCATTTCAAACGATGCAATATAATGAAGAAACTGAGAGGATGGAAAGACCCCAGTAAGTAAATTACAGCAAATCTGTTAAAACTGCAAACATACAAGGCAATCTCTAACCAGTATGCATTACGGTTAGCATGCAAATTTTGAAGTTTCCCCAGATCATAGCATAGTTTCTGATATGGCTAGAAAGAAAGTGATAGGTTCCGGAAAAACAGGTATGGAAAATGTGTATTTGGCTATTGATTTATGTAAATGAATACAAGATAATCTGGTTTTCTGAGGTCCAGTATCTCCAGCCTACGGCTCATACATATGTCATTCTTCCCATATCCTCTCTCTTCCCTCCACTCTGTTATTTGTCCTAAGAATCCATGGCTACTAACAGATTCTGTTAACTGACAATCCTCTGCCTATTACTCCTCAGCCTATTACTCCTCTGCTCTCTGCTTATTTTTCCTAACGTAGAATCGGGTTACCTTAGGTCTATCATTACTCCCCCTCATCAGCTTCACCTTTTCCTCAAGGTGAAAGTCTGGGAATCTGACCTTCATGTCATCAAATAACTCCCATGTAGCTTCTGCCACCGAGTGGCCTTTCTACTAAATCAGCACCTCCAAATCTGGACCAGAACCCATGTTTCGGATGGCTAAAAGTGTAGCAGGATGATCAGAATGAACTTTAAGCGTGAGTAAATGATCTGGTATACTCACAATGGAGTCAGTAACTCCCAAGGCTTTCCTAAGCTGCAAAACATGGAAAATAGGGTGAATTTTGGCTGTCGGAGGCAACCTCAACTTATAAGCCACTGGTCCAATGCATTGGAGAATCTCAAATGGACCAAAATAGCACGGAGCCAACTTGGTATTACTCCTAGGTTCCACCGATTGCTGGCGATATGGAGCTAACTTGATAAAAACCCTATCCCCTACCTAAAACTCCACTTCTCTTCTTTTCCCATCTGCTGTCAATTTCATCCGCTGTTGTGCTACCATCAAATGGTGGCGCAACTCAGATAATTTCTGATCCTGGTCCTGTAGCAAAGCATCAACGGTATCCACAACAGATGACTGAATTCGATACCTAGTAAGAGTGGGAGGATCTCTTCCATAAAGGACCTTGAACGGTGCAGTGCCCAAGGTGGAATGGAAGGATGCGTTGTAGCATAATTCAGGCCATACCACCCAATATGCCCACTGTTGAGGTTGCTTGCTAGTAAAACACCTTAGATAGGCTTCAAGACACCGATTAACGACCTCATTCGTTTGGAGATGGTAGGCTGAATTGAATCGCAGTTGTGTACCTTGCAATTTAAACATTTCCTTCCAGAATTTACTCGAGAAGATTTTATCTCTATCGGATATTATTGAGGTAGGGAAACCATGCAACCTTACCACCTCCTGCACAAAAAGATAGGCCACCGATTGGGCTCTATAGGGATGTTTGAGAAGAAGGAAATGTGCATATTTGCTGAGTCGGTCCACCACGACTAGTATGGCCGAAAACCCCTTGGATTTAGGCAACCCCTCTATGAAATCCATAGAAACCTCTTCCCAAACCTGCTGCGGCACTGGTAAGGGCCGCAAAAGTCCAGCAGAAGAAAGTGATAAATACTTATTATGTTGACACACAACACATTCAGTCACAAGCCTGTAAATGTCACTCTTCATCCCCTCCCAAAAGAGCTCATTTGCTAGCCTTTTGTAGGTTTTCAAAGCATCTCCATGCCCTCTAATGTTACTTTGGTGGCTGTCCATGATTAAGGTCGGTATGAGTGTAGATGTCCTTGGAAGTACTAACCGATCTTTGTAAAATAACCGGTCTTGGATTAGTGTATAACGAGGATGTGACCCCCCATCGACTCGAAGCTCTTGTCTTAAGTTAGACAATTTGGGATATCGGCCTCAATCTCTTTGATAATTTGCTCCATATCCAACGCCCGTAGTGCCACCACTGCCATAACTTCTGCTTGGGGAGGTATCCTAGATAACGCATCAGCCACTCTATTCTCCCTTCCTGCCTTATACTCAATGCTGAAAATATACCCCAACAACTTCGACAGCAATTTCTGATAATCCAGGTGTACTTCTCGCTGTTCCAGCAGGAAGTTAAGTGGTTGTTGGTCGGTTCGGATGATAAATTGATGGTACAAAAGGTATGATCGCCATTTCTTTACTGCTAAGACAATGTCCAACAATTCCCGCTCATAGGCTGATTTATGCCAGTTGGATGTGGTCAAAACCTGACTATAGTAGGCGATAGGTCAATTCTCTTGCATTAGAATCGCTCCTATAGCATTGGTTGATGCATCGGTCTCCATAATAAAGGGTTTAGTAAAATCCGGTAAGGTTAATACCGGAGCTGAAATCATGGCTTGCTTGAGCTGTTGAGGCATGTTAAAAACTGCTCAGAATTCCTCCAAAATCACCTTCAGCTCAGCATGAATTGGTGTAACACCCTTCAGCTCTTTCCCTTCTGCCAACTCCATCTGTAATAGATACACCCAATCTCCATCTGTGGTGGTATGCTCCAAATTTTCCAAGCCAATCGGTGTTTTTGCGAGGGTCGAATCTCCTATAATTGTGAAGGTCCGATCCCCATGTTTGATCTCCATTGTCATTTTACCCCAATCTGTCACTACCTTGCCTAACTTTTGTAACCACTTAATGCCTAGTATCACATCGCAGTTGCCCAACTTCATCGGTAAATATTCTTTAGTCACCTGCAATCCTTGCACTGACAGTACTATGCCTTTGCAAATTCCTTCTCCTCTAATCTGCTGCCCATTCCCCAGGGCTATCACATACCGTGTAGTGCCTGCTAATTCACAATTCAATAGTCTCACCAATTCCCACGATATAAAATTATGTGAAGCTCCACTGTCAATCAATATTACGACTTCTCTCCCACCTACGATCCCCTTCACTTTCATAGTCTTAGGGAAAGTAAATCCCAAGACAGACCCTGCAACCAATTCCACTGGTCGTATTTCCTCCTCTTCTGCTTCTTCCACCACTTCATTCTCAAGCTAAATTTCATCATCCATGGCAGCCAACACCTGAAGTTCAATTTTCTTACGTCGATGACTTGGGCTGAATTTCTCATCACATCTGAAGCAAAGCCCTTTGGCCTTCTTACCTTGTAACTCACTCACCGTTAACCTTCGAAAGTTCCCCAAATTTTGGCTCCGATTGCTGTCTGAATTTCTGGGTCTTGTGGGTGTAGCAAGTTGACTTCCATGGGTTCCTGTTTCCTCCTCCTTTCACTCTCCCCGTATGTGTTCCACTTGTGGCCCCATTGACCCCCACTTCGAGCCTACTCCCCAGCGGTTCTAGCGTAAATCATTCATACGTTGAAATTTCTCCTCCACTTATTGGGATAATTCCATCATCTCAGCCAAATTCCTAGGATTGAGAATCTGTACCTCCGGTCGAATCTCCTCTACTAGACCATTCATGAATGTACTCTCCAAAATTGCATTGGATAATTTTGGTAGAGGGGCGGCGAGCTCAAGAAATTTTCCGGTGTATTCCACCACCGTGCCGACTTGCCTCACCGCTAATAATCGTTGGCACTGAGTTCGTTCATGAGCTGACCTGAATTTCTGCGTCACCAACTTTTGCACTCTTGCCAGTCAACGATGGGTCGACGACTCTCCACCCATCTGAACCATGTCAAGGCATCTCCCTCCATGCTCATACCCACAAGCTCCATCTTCTCCCCTCCAGTGAACCTTCCCACCGAGAAGAAATGCTCAGCCTTATAGATCCACCCATCGGGATCGGTCCCTCCGAACATGGGCATCTCAATCCTTCTTGGTCGACAGTCTCGCCGAAAATCTCCTGGTCGTGCGAACCCAGGTGACGGTTCAACACGGAAGCTGGCTTCGTTGCGCTAGTCGTTACTCTCAAAATACTCCTCCGGCGCTAATGGAGCCTTTCCCAGCTCCCTCCTTCGACTGGGCTCAGGTTGAGGCTCTTCGGGTGGGCGCTCATCGGGTCAGGTCTCTACAATCCCGCCCTCAGTCTTTTTCCACCTTTGCAACACCGACATCATCATACTTTTTATTTCTGACCTCAAGCGTTCTCCCATTTCTCTATTGACCTCCTCCATCTTCTTCTGGAGCTCCATGCCATGATCGTCCATATGCCTCTACCAGTCCTAAGTGAAGTGACTGAGCTGCTTCTAAAATTCTTGGTGACCTTGGCTGATCGATTTTTGCATCTCTTCCCCATCTCTACGCCTCTCCTCTCGCAATAGCTCTAAGTCCTTCTCCAGCCCTTCCATCCGATTATCAGCCTTCTTAGCAGCCATTGCTCAGGATCAACTGCTCTGATACCAGTTGATAGGTTCTAGAAAAATAGGTATGGAAATGTGTATTTTGCTATTGATTTCTGTAAATGAATACAAGATAATCTGGTTTTCGAGGTCCAGTACCTCCAGCCTAGGGCTCATACATATGTCATTCTTCCTATATCCTCTCTCTTCCCTCCACTCTGTTATTTGTACTAAGAATCCGTGGCTACTAACAGATTCTGTTAACTGACAACCCGATGATTGGTTGTCAGTACTATTAACTAACTACCCAGATAGCATAATACCATATTCCTCAGCCTATTACTCCTCTGCCCTTTGCTTATTTTTCCTAACGTAGAATCGGTTTACCTTAGGTCTATCAGAAAGCTAATGGATGTTTAGATTACAATGCTGAGAAAATCTGCGAGCTAGTAATGCAGTCTATTGGCTTCTTGTTTATCCTAAATTCACTAATACAGGAAACCCACTGCATAATGATAGAGCCAGGACAGCCAAGCCAACTCAAGTTTACACTAGGAGGCATAAGAAATGAGCAGAGGGGGGCAGAAATAAATATACTTATATAGTAAATATATATATAGACATGTGTTCCGTTATTTGGGGGAGGGAGCAGCCGACAACCTCATGATTGGTTGTCAGCCTAACCGAATCTGTACTGCCTAACAGATTCCTAGTATAAATAAGATTTAGTCACGAGGAGTGAGGTGTGCGTATACTGTTGAGAGTGAGCCTTAGGTGGGAGGGACTGGTCCTCGAAATCCAGTATTGTTATTTCCATTCAATCAAAGAGCAATACAGAAATTTATAGATTTCTTCTTACCTTGTTCTGGAAATCTATCACATAACTACTGTTTTCAAACCTTCATAATACTTGAGTAAAGATCATATGTCAAATTGTACTGAAGTTTATACACTACATTTGCTGGAACATCTCATGTTAGTATCTTGTAACAATGTAAGCTAGTTTAAGTTGATGCAATGGAGAAAGAAAGTCACTGACCAGGGATAGGAACAACATCAGCTCCTTGTTGAAGAATCCATGCCAAAGCTAGTTGCGAAGGAGAGCATTGATGTTTCTTTGCAAGCTTGCTCGATCGATTGTAAATGATTTTATTCTTGTCCAAGTTTTCTCCATGAAATCGAGGATGTGTAGCCTAAAAATAGAAATTACTATAATTAAGTTAATCAATTTCACTTTCTATAAAGTAAAAAAGTTAGAATCTCCACATTGTAAAATAGTTCATCCAATCACTGAAGAAAAATATTAAATCATGGTGCAACAACTTTCAAGAACGATATGTATGGAATCCAATGTCACATACAATTTTACTAATTGAAAGCACATGTTGAATGTTTCAGAACAATTACCGTAAAACGATCATAAAAACTGAATCTAAATTACATGCTTATGTGAAGATCTTTTGATGCATTAATGTCTCAATAAAAGGATAAGACAATACATACCAACATGCTATCAGCAGGCAAGCTCTCCACAATTGCTTTGCCTGCAAAGAATCCACGACCGAGAGGACTATACGGAACTATTCCAATGCCAAGCTCCCTACACAGACAGAAGTCTTAGAACAGTAATCTAAAATCTCCAGAATATAACTTTTAGCTCGTGGGGTTGCTGCCAAAAATGGGCACTATAATTTTCTCCTAAACTCTAAAAAGTGGCGGTGTTATTATCACTTTTTGCTACAATATTGATATGGACCTGACCTGCAAAGTGGAATAATTTCTTGCTCGATGTCACGAGTCCAAAGGGACCACTCCATTTGTACAGCTGTAATGGGATGAACTGCATGCGCCCTCCTTATTGTATCAGGACTGGCTTCAGATAAGCCAATGAACTTAACTTTTCCCTCTTCCACCAGCTTTTTCAGTTCACTCATCTACATCTCCAGGAAAGTCAAGTAAATGCCCTCATACTTCCATAACTTAGAATAGCAGCTATATAGTGAGTTATACATTATACCAGATAATCACATCAGACGTCCAGTAGAAAAAGAAGATCTCTTACGGTTTCCTCTATAGGCACAGATTTGTCCACTCGATGTTGATAATATAGATCAATGTAATCCACACCAAGGCGCTTCAAGCTAGCTTCACAACACGAGCGAACGTATTCAGGAGTGCCCTTAACTATCATATGAGGAGCTTGAACTCCAACAATACCAAACTTGGTAGCCAATTGAATTTTTTCTCTGGGTAAATGCTTCAAGGCCTGAAAATGATATCTGACATTAGTGTTGAGTTTAAAGACTAGTTTGTATTTCCCATTGTCAAAACGCAAACTAGATAAAGTCACAGGCGGAAGCAGGTACCTTCCCAACCAGAGTCTCATTAGTATGGGGTCCATAGATATCTGCTGTATCAAAAAATGTGATTCCCTTGTTGAAGGCATCCTTCAGTATTGAGATTCCATCTTCATCGGAGAGAGGAGCATTATAAATTCCAGTTAAACCCATGCATCCAAACCCCAACTTTGACACCTAAAAAGCCCATAGGATAAAAAAACATGTGAATACAATTTGAAAAGGAAAAAGATAAAGAGGATGAAGCACCTTTCACTGTGAACAAACTGCAAAAATAAAGCATCTTTACCCCATGAAAAGAGTTAATGGATACAAAACCAATAAGATGGTATACAGACTTCTCTGCCAGTTAGAATGCAAGTGGAAGATGGGGTTAGAGTTCTAAAAAATGTTTCTCTTCTGATAAAGTGAAGCCATAAACAGTAAATTATCTTACCGTCTCTCAAACTGGGATACATGACAACTAATATCAACCTATGAAAACTACATTTTTTGGCAACCAGAACTCAAAGTTTATGTTAAAAACCAGCTGGGATCTCAAAGAAAAGTATAGCGAAAAGAAATTTAGTAAAGTGAAGCCATAAAAGCTACATCCTTTGGTAACTAGAAACCAGAGTTCATATGAAAGCGAAAAGAAAACAGTTGGGATCTGAACAGAAAGGTGATATGAAACAGAGAAACTAGAAATGTCTTATGTTTCTGAAAACTGAAATGTTACCTCTAGTCCTTGACTGCCCAGATTAACTCTGGGAACTTGGATACTATTCTCTTCGGCCATCTTTAGTTTGGAGCGTGTTGGATGCTTGCAGCTAATTCGGAAAGAGAGGAAGGTTGATTATTTTGAAAAAGAAAGGAACAAAAAAGGAAGTTACAAAGAGAATAGGTAATGCAGACCACAAGAACACTTGCGGGGAAACGATCACTCGAAGAGGATCAATAAGATAAGGAAAACAAATGCACCAGCCGGGAATCGAACCCGGGTCTGTACCGTGGCAGGGTACTATTCTACCACTAGACCACTGGTGCTTTCTTGCTTAAGCTCTTTTGACTTTTTAGCTATGACTTTTGTTCAACACCTTCGTTCTCCCACCTACAAGCCACCGAGGGAGCCAAACACAACTTTAGTGAGGTAGATACGAAATTGTGAAAGAAAATTTCATCCATGCCAAGCAACGGCACCAACCTAGCATCTCAGCCCCTGATTCCAATCTCCAGAGGAGAAAGATATCACCTCTGGAGCCTTAATATGCAAATCATGTTCAAGTCTCAAAAGCTATGGGACTTGGTGGAGAAAGCGTATCATCAAGAGTCAAATTCGACACCGGCTAATCCTGAACAACGATTGCGGGAGATTCGAAAGGACGCTAAAGCTGTATTTCTCATCCAATCGGCACTGGATGAAGTCATTTTTCTGTGAATTTCAGCAGCTCAAACAGCAAAATAAAAACCTGGAAAATTCTAAAGCAAGAATATTTGGGCGACAAAAAGGTAATTACTGCTTAATTATAAACTCTTCATCGAGATTTTGAAATGTTGGCAATAAAAAAATAGCGAATAAGTAGAAGTATATTTATCTAGAGTGTCTGGGGTTGTGAATTTTATGAGGTCATATGATGAATGTGTTAGTAATGAAATTGTTATGAGCAAGGTTGTGAGGAGTTTAACCCCAAAATTTGATCACGTGGTTAGTACAATTGAAGAGAAAGGATTTATCTATTTAGTCATTTGATGAATTGATTAGCTTTCTGTTAGCACATGCAAACATGCTTAATAGATCATCTTCTGACAAGGTTGATAAAAAGGCTTTTCAAGTGAAGGGGGAGTCTTTTTATAAGGGAAAATCGAAAAATTTTCAGTGGTCGAGGACAAGGCAGAGGTGGCTTCTATTGTCGAGGCTGCGGTCGTGGTAGAGAACATGGCCAAATCGGAGGCCAACGCCACAATAAGAGCAGTGTTCAATGTTGGTACTGTCAAAAAATAGGTCACAAAGACGCTAATTGTTGGATTAAACAAAGAGAAGGAGAGGCAAGCCAATTTCATTGAGAAAGGTGAAGAAGAGAGCAACTTGTTCATGGCCCATTCTCCTATCAGCAATGCCTTCAATAGAGAATGGTTTGTGGACAGTGAGTGCCCAAATCACATGTCTGGAACAACGTACAGTTCAAAGAACTTGATGAGTCCCATAAAGGAGAAGTTCAACTTGGAGACGACAAGGAAATGAAGGTTGAAGGGATAGGTACAGTTGTCATTAAAACCACACACGATAATGTTAAACATCTTCGTGATATGCAATATATTCCTAACTTAGCACATAATTTGTTAAGTGTTAGGCAATCGATGAATTGTGGATATATGATTGTGCTTGCTGATGGCTGTTGCTCTGTTGATGATAAAAGATCTTGTCAGTCACTTGTTAATATTCAAACGACTCACAATAAAATATTCCCTTAGAAGTTAAATGTGTGAAAGATTGTACTTTTGTTACTAAAAGTGATGATGCCAAGTTATCGCACTCGCAGTATGGGTATTTAAATATGAAAGGGTTGAAACTACATGGATAAAGTTGGTGATCGGAATTGTTTATTTTTTATTTTTTGGTGTGTTAAGACTTTGAATATTCAACAGCTTGGATGTAGATGGGAATGTTCAAACAGTTCGAATGTAGAAGTGAGTAGGACACTTATTAACAACAATACGTAGGTTTTTTTAAGACTTGGAAGGCACCATTCATCAGAGATATCCATATTTAAAGCATTTATATGAGCACTCTAATTCACATATTATAAGTGATACTTGTCAACTCTTTTAGATACAAATAAACATTCTTCAACTATTAAATCATTTATAGTTTTATTCAAGAAACTGATAATTTTCTAGGATCCTCTTGAAATTTGATTAGGTCCCGTGAGAAGAGCTCAGATCATTGCGCAGGATTGAGGCTTTTGGAAGCAAAAATAGCCTTCCCAAGCTCTAGAATACATACAAAAGTAGGCTTCATGATTGTGTCATCTTTGTTTTTTGGTGCAAAAAATATCCCAATTCCGTGCAATTAATTAGGTCCAGTTAGAGGCTAGTGGAAATTTGCGTGGAAACTCGTCTTTTTCTCCTTTTACGGGTTTTAGAAACATCAAATACTGTATATATGCATTGTTCTCTATTTAAATGAACTGGTGGATTACAATTCATTGACTTGTTAGGGCTGGGTTTAGCCTAGCTTGCAATGAGCATGAATGGATTTGTCTGCTTGGAGCTGATGGTAAGTTGGACCAATCATTCATTTCTGCACAAATTCAGACATCACTGAGCTCGACCCGTCAGCTGTTAGACCATATATGAACATTTTTTGCTGAGTAAATAGGCAAATAGTGCAACTTCATTATTTAATCTGTTTAATTATAATGCAAATAGACCAATCGAGTTGCAACATTTAGCAAAAAACTTAATCCTGATATCTAGCTACAGCTAAAACCAACTAAAGTTCTAGATATGCAAGCCATTATTTGGTCTACCACATAACATCCTCATACACCATCTCTCTCATTTGCTTTTCAGGTTCATACTTGCGTATTCCTAGGTGGTGGAGTGTTGACAAATTTCCATGTTTGTTGGACATTCATTGATCGCCCACCAGCAACTTCATTGA
>JANZLX010000003.1:25280169-25290895 GCA_025531955.1 Erythroxylum orinocense | reverse complement strand
TCTTTGTGTATTTGGTTATGCATGTTTTCCATTCATATGAAAATTGTCACCAAAATATACCCAATGTGTGTTCATTAGCTACTTTTCTCATTATAAGGGTTATCTGTTATCATTGTTTTGACCCCTTACACTTCCAAACTCTGTATCTCTCGTCATGCTCAATTCCTGGAAAATGTCTTTCTCTGTGATACCTGTTCTCCTCCTACCTCCTTATATAGTCTTCAACCTCCTGCCCATTCCCCCAACTCTACTACTTCCTCCTCCTCATCGCATTCTCATCTAATGATCACTTGCTTGCGTGATCACGCTAGTATTCCTCAAACTTTCTCTGACTTCATTACTTACTCTACTATTACCCAAAATCCATCCATTTCTGACCCTACGTTCTTCACCCAAGCTAATAAATTTTTATATTGGCGATAGAACTTGCTTGATGAGTCCAATCTTTTCCATCACAATTAGACCCTGTCTTTTGTTCCACCATGTTCTAATGCTAATATTGTCAGATATAAATGATTTTTCGCACCAAAAGAAAACTTAATGGTACTATTTACTGTAACAAAGCCTATTTAGTTCCCAAGGGGTATTTTTAAGCTTCAGGTATTAATTATACTAATACCTATAGTCCTTTCATCAACTACAGAGCAAGCTCATTGCCACTAGTCCTCGTGAGGTTGAAGGGCATTGAAAATATTCGCAAAATATTTCCTATACTTTAGGGATAGACATCTCTATCTATTCATAATTTTGTTTTGATTTGTTTCTATCCTATTCATACTCTTCTTATCTTCAAACATGTATAAATTCATTGCACATATCTTCCCATAATAATACAAGAAACAATTACAATTCACAAATTTAATCATTTAGTTCGGTGTGAGTTGACTAAGATTCAAAATTTACTTCAGTAACTAATTGATAGAAGCGTTTATTTTATACAGCACTGATAATTGTGAATACATCTCCTCTATACGATATAAAGTTATGACTCTCGTTATAGTCGCCAAATTCAGTTTTGAAGATCACCTTTCTACCTACTCTAATTCACTCAGATGCAGTTTAAATGTCTTATCATTTCGAAATATTTTCCATAAGATATAACATTTTGTCCCAAAACTGTGATGGGAGTGATGAAAGGATTTTTAAATAGATTCCATTTTTTGTATCATGGATTAGGGTTAATTACAAAAAACCGTTTGGTTCCACTTTTGTTTTTCTGTTATTGTTTTTTGTTTCTGTTTCCTGTTTTTAATTTATGTTTTTTTCTTAAAAAAATAAAAACCTATTTGTTGAGATTTGCAATATAAAAACTAAAAACAAAAACCTGTTTGATTGAAATTTCTAATAAAAAACTGAAAATAAAAATATTTTTGGTTATTTATTATTATTATTACTATTACTATTAATTTTATTTATTTATTATTATTATTATTAATTTTCAATAAGTTATTAATATGATTATTAATTTTTTTATTAGGATCATTGTTATTATTATTATTAAGTTATTCTTATTATTATTAATTTTATTTATTTATTTATTATTATTATTAAGTTACTCTTATTATTATTAATTTTATTAATTATCATTATTATTTAATTTTTAATAAAATTACATCTCTTAAATAATCTCATGCATTAGCACACTCAGATAAGAGAAATTGAATAAAAAAAGAGGTCTTTTCAATGTGGGGCCAGTGCGCACGATTCCAAAAGCCCTTCGGGTCTCCTACAAATACCCTCGCTCCTCCCCTCTTGGTATTATAGCTCATACCCATAAGCCACATCCACAGCCACAGCCACTCCTCTGGCTAGTTGTCCAACATCATCTCTTCTATTTCGACACACACTCTCTACTCATCACAGTGGTTTTCTTCACTTGCAGGCAGCAGCAACTCGCACCCAACTCACTGTTGGATGCTACTGTTACTTTCTCCTTCTTTAAGGTAATTAACATAATCCCATCCCTAGAATCTACCCATGTATCAAACGCATGCCTCTATTTTTTGTGTCTGTGTTGTTTATAAATCAAAGATTGAGTTTTTTTTCTTTCTTTTTGTTTCAAAATTTCTCATTTTCTGTGTCGCTTTTGTTTTGCAGCTAAAGAAGAACCAAGTTGCTTGATATGTCATCCCCTGTCAAGACCTTTGGCTTGTCTTCATCTCTCGGTGAACAGCTCACGATGATGACCAAGAATCAGGGCACGCTTTTCATTATTCGCTCTGATTGTGATGATACAATTAAATCCCCCTCTTCTCTTAGGAGGACTCTCTCTGCTGACATGTCTTACAAAAAATGGCTATCCCAACAGGAGCTCTCTACTCTCAAGAAAACTGCATCATCTCAACAACTCATTTCCATCACCGACTCATCGTCATCATCGGAAGGAGAAGATTATTACGAAGAAACCCACCAGCCCCAATCAGATATTTGGAGCGCAATCCCAGAAGATAACAAGAAAAGAACGTCTTTTTTACTAGTGGTTTTTACGAGAAAAAAATCCTGTTTTAAAATCTTACAAAAACGTCTTTTTTACGTTTTTATAAACTTGTTGCGGTTTTTTAATTTTTAAAAATAAAAAACGACAATAATATTTGACCAAACGTGTTTTAATGAGTTGTTTTCTTGTTTTTGAAAACCACAACGAAAAACGAAAAAAAGAATCAGAAACAAACAGGGCCTAAAAATTAACTTCTTTTTCGTAGAGATTCTTTTTTTAAAATCTAAATTCTTAAAATAATTCTCCTAACTAAATTGAAACTATTGGAGTGAATCTGACATGAAGAGTGATCTTGCCTTGTACAATCTCTAATTATCATCTCTTAAAATAAATCAAAAATTAATTTTATCAATTAAGCACTATAATTGATTCAAAACCAAAAAGACATGTCAATTAAAAGTGTCACTTATAATAACAACGATTCAAAGATTCTATTAATTAAAAAATTGTTTCGTCGCTTAATCAAATGGTCGGAGGCTCGATCCCTACCTTTGAGAATGCAGCAAACTCTTGGGCCAGCTGTAGCCTTCATATATTAGAGATGTCCCCGTAGTGAAGAGATTAATCACTGATTCTGTCGATGGATACCTTAAATATACCCAAAAAAAAATGTTTTTGAAAAATCTAAATTTTAATTAAAAAAGTTAAATTCAACTCATTCTGAAAATTTTAAATTTTTATGAAAACTTTAAAAATTGAAAAAGGACTATTTGTCAACAAACCCACCGCTATACTCATTGGATTAATTTTAACCTCTTCAATAACAATTTGCCTTCCTGAGCAAAAAATGAACTAGTACTGGAAGAAGGAATGGATAGAAAGGGAATCAAAATTCGTCTGCGAAAGAGTCGGTAGTTGAAGGGACTTAACAACCGCAGTACGTAATTATCAGTGTTTCATTTCTTCTGTCCAAAATCACCAACAGTGTAAAGGTCGGAACTTTATGGCCTCCATGGGTCCCCTCCGTGTACTGGCCTGATTTGAGAGAGGCACTGACTCTTCCTTGGATTTACATAGCGAGTGGTGGGACATTCTATTTTATAGGGGCAATCACAGATCATAAGGTATACGTACTTCTCTCCATTTCCTTGTTATGTGCTTACAGAAATTGACTGCTGATGTCCAAGATGATATTTTTCTGTAATTTCACTAGCTTTTGCGGTGAAGTTATGTTAGAAATCGTAACAGTTGGATTAAGAGCTTTATTGGTTGGATGGCTCACTGATTTACTTCGGTTGTTGTGGATTTATGGGCTATTCTCAGATCTGATGGTTGTTATTTGAAGGAATACATAGTCTTGCATGCTCACTTATCGAGCTTCCAAATAACGTTTCGAATGGAAGCTGGGAAAATTCTAATGTAAGTGTAGATGGTTGCAGGATTGTTAAGATAGTAAACAATGACTTGTGTTGATAGCTGCACAATGAACCAAAGCCGTAAGACCAAAAGGAACCAACCATAGTCTGTATTATATTAGGTAAACTAATATTCTATTGTTCTTGCATAAAAAAATCTTTACCTTGGCGTTCTAAAACAATACTCTTAACTAATCTCCTGAAATCAAACCATCAAAATTTCCTTGATACAAGACAAGAGGTTACTTTATGTTTTCATTGCCAGCGTACAATAATTTTAATATTAGAAGGGGGAGACTGTAATTAAGAGAAAATGTGAGAATATGAAGCATAATATAACTCTAGATTTGGGTTGCTCTTTCTAATTTTTATTCTCTCATATAGTTCTGTTAAATTTACTAAAGTCATTCTGGTAAACTACAAGTGAGTGGGCCTCATTGGCAATCTGAATGTGCTCAATAGGAAGAAAACGTTGTGGTTTGGTACATAAGTAAATCTAAATATGACAAAACTTGAAACCAGATGTGGGATAGGTACTGAAATAATTTGTTGCTAGGTATTTCTTTACACTTGACGAGCTTGGAAATGTTCATCCCTGAATAAGATTAAGGAGGGAGAAGTTGAAGCAACAGAAGTTACAAGTGTGGGCTTAGTAATGTAATCATTTGTTGTTTTATAGCAACAAAAGTTGAAAGCTAGCTTAGAGAAAAAGTGACACTGAAAGCATGTAATATCTTCTGACGAAGTGAAACTAGCTACTAGGTTCAATACAAATAGTTGAATTGAACTCAGAAAAATATAAGGGAACTAGACAAAGCTAACGATAAATACTCTTATATGCATATCATTCAGGATCTTAAAGAGCCTTGCGCTGGAGCTGCTTGACAGAAACTGGAATGCATTTCATGAGAAAACCAATTGGCCAAGACACTGCCGCAATGCCAATGCAAGCACCCCATTGGCCCACGTTTAGCCTTTCGGTACTGGCAAACCTCTTGAGAAGTTCCACCATCAACACTTGAAGAACTATGGTGATTCCAATGATCCCTATGAACAACTTGTTCTTGTGTATCCCCTTGAAGACGTTTTTCTTCTCCAGATTTCTTGCGTTGAACTCATTAAAAACTTGGCAGAAAACGAAAGTGTTGAAAATGAGGGTGTCTTTTACCTTGTCATCAACACTAAAGATAGACTTTCCTTTGAACTGTAGGGTCAGTAAGATAGCGACCTGATACAGGGCCTGAGCAATAAGATTCCTCCACATTATTTTGGTGATCAGTGGCTCGAATCTACCCACAGGTGGCTTTATCATGAGGTCGTTGGTCGGCTGCTCAGTGGCCAAGGCCAGAGCTCCCAAGGTGTCCATAATCAGATTCACCCATAATAGCTGGACTGCAGTTAGAGGTACCTTACCAGAAGAAACAGCAGCTACAAAGTTGATGACGAGGGCAGCAATATTAACAGTGAGCTGAAATTGAAGGAATTTCTGAATGTTGTTGTAGACGCACCTTCCCCACCGCAAAACTGTCACTACAGAAGTGAAGTCATCATCTAAGATGATGATATCTGAACTTTCTTTCGCGACCTCTGTCCCTTGAATTCCCATGGATAGCCCAATATCTGCTTCCTTTAGAGCAGGAGCATCATTTGTACCATCACCAGTGACTGCTACCACTTGGCCTTTCTCCTTCAAGCACCGTACCATTAAAAGCTTGTCAAGAGGGGATGATCTTGCCATTACCTGAATATGATCAATCCTTTCCATTCTTTCTTCGGGTGAATAATTTCTGAACTCAGCACCTAACACTACAGCTCCATCATCTACATTGTCAGGATTGAGTATTCCACATTCAACAGCAATAGCTCTTGCTGTATGCAGATTATCACCAGTAATCATTTTAACATCAACTCCGGCATTCTTACATGATTGTACTGCTGCTTTGACTCCAGGTCGACATGGATCTTTCAGTCCTACAAAACCCAACAATGTAAGTCCAGATTCTTCAAGTGTCCCTGAGACTAGCTCATCATCTTGCTGGACCCTTTTGTGGGCGAAGGCAATGCATCGCAGACTTTTGGCAGCCATACTTAGAATTATGTCTCCGAAGTTTTTAATTTCTTCCTCACCGATGCCCTTTGCAGCTCCATCTTTTATATAATAACTTGAACACATAGATAGTATCATTTCAGCTGCTCCCTTCCAATGTATGTGAATTTCCTTCTCATTGTGTTTTCTGATCAATACTCCGCTCCTTTTCTTATCTGAATTGAAGGTTTCTACATGTATTATTTCCCACTGGTGTTTTGTTTCATCTATATCCACACCCATGTCTAAGACAGCCCAAGCAACTATTGCCTTTTCAGTTGGACTGCCAGAAATTTCTGGTAATGCTGTAGAATTTGGCCTGTCAATCGTAGCTGTTGTATTCAAGATAATGCCCTCTTGCAATAATTTAAATACCTCACCCTCCATGTCAACTGAACCATTATTTTCAAATTTTTCGGTTCCTTGCCAAAACTCCACAACCTTCATTTGGTTTAAGGTTAGAGTGCCAGTTTTGTCTGTGCATATTGTTGTGGCCGAACCCATAGTTTCACATGCAGAGAGCTTCCGGACCATAGCATTATCATTCATCATTTTTTTCATAGAGTAAGCCAGGGTTAGAGTCACTGCCAGAGGCAAACCTTCGGGAATGGCCACCACCACAATCGTCACTGCTGCTGATATAATCCCCAGCATTGCATTCAATACACTATTGACCTTTGTCTTGCTCCCCACGTACTCTTTGCGGCCATTGTCATCTCTGGTGTTACCTGTGAAGTAACGGATCATCATAACTGCAAGCACAAGTACAGCCACCGTCATTCCTATCTTTCCAATCCAAGAACTGAGCTTGTCAAGACGTGACTGCAATGGAGTCTGCTCCTGCAAATCATGAATTATGTAGCTCATCATTTCACCCCAAGCAGTGTTATTGCCAACAGATGTAACGAGCATGGTACCAAAGCCGTCAGTGACCTTTGTTCCAGAGAGCAAGAATGGATTTCTGTTTCCATTGACATCAAGATGATCGCTTTCACCAGTCATGCTGGACTCGTCCACCTTCAACGAGTATCCTTCTAAGAACAAGCCATCTGCGGGTATCTGATCTCCGATCTTTAGAGAAACAACGTCACCCACCACAATATCAAATATAGATATCGGAAAGTGCCTTCCACCTCTCACCACCTGCACCTTTATGTTATTGCACTCATTTGAAAGCTTCTCAAATTGCTTGGATTGCTTGAAGTTACTGACAGCAGAGATTACGACAACAAGAAAGACAGCTATACAGATACTGCCTCCATCATACCAGCCATCTCTAAGTCCATGTTGCTTTACACCGAATGTAATAGATAAAACAGCACAAACCACAAGAATGATAATGGTGGGGTCTTTGAATGCTTCAAGTACAAAGGTAAAATAGCTTTTACTGGGCGGTTTGCTGTACTTATTGGCACCGAAAACATCCCTTCTATAAGCAAGATCAGACTCCGTACCTTCTATGCCACCCTTCATGTCACTGCGTAGAGAAGCAGCAACTTCCGCAACTCCTCCCAATTGATTCAGAGATTCAAGATTCTTCTCCTTCACCGTGACAATAAGTGTTCTCTGATCAATGTTAAGGAAGTCAAGTTGAAGTTCACGAGAATCGTTTCCATGTACATCAACAGTAACATAGGAGAGGGAACGTAAAAGCCTGGTCTGCTTGACCAAAACTTTCCTGGATAAGGAAACGAGAAGCCTTGTAAAATAAATGGCCGTGAATGCCATCCGCCACCTTCTTTGGTGGAGTTTGCCGGTGATGACATCTTCCCGATCGTCAGGACTGGCTGTTCCGTTGGTTTGTCGAGACCGCAGGTGCATATTGACTACAGGAAAACAAGGTCAAAGTGAAGGAGACCGGAAGAAACGAAAAGGCTTGTGAAGAAAGCCAAAAACAGGAATAAAGTGAAGGAATAAAGAGGAGGAAAAGGATTGCAAGGAACCTAAAAGCAGTTTCAAAGTGAATGGAATCGAGGTGGGTTGTGAAGAAAGAGGTGAACAGTGAATCATTTATAGGGCAGAAACGGTTGTGAAGAAGATGCAAAGCAGCTTCTTTGAAGTTTCGGAGTAGCTTCGGTAGATAGAGAGATCAAATACTTACTCTCTGACGCTGGATTTGGAACTCAACGTATTCTGTTAGGATTTTATGGATTTACGTCTGTTTAGTTTTCTGGGTAATGGAGCGTTTCTCTCCTTGAAACAAGTTTTCTCTTTTTTGGGAGGTTAATACTAAAACGGTAAAACAAGAAACCGGTACGGTATGAAATTTCCTCCATTAATTAATATTTCCATATTAATTTATCGTCGATCATGTTAATCTATGAGCATTAAGTATAATTTCGAATTAATGTCAAAAAAAAAGTATAATTTCGAATTTAGTATGTTTACTGTTATTTTTGTTGCAATTTTAAAGAGCATTTGTAGAAAATCATTCGTTACATTCTAACCAAAAACATCGAATATCTAACTTTATTGTCCCCAACTTTACATGATTATTTTTAAGATAATAATTCAAATGAGATTAATATTTTATGGCTATTCTAAAGATTTATAGCATAAATTACATTTTTACAACAGATATGTTTTCATGATGAATTTATCAACAAAGAGGACAGCATGCAAGTAGCTATAATTTTCTTAGGATGATGGAATAAGCAGTACGTAATAAGATCTGAATTGGACCATCTTCCAACGGAAACAATTTTAGATAAAGACTTGCTTAGACTCTCTCTTTTTTTTTTCAAGACTTGTATTTAGAAAAGATTGACTCCTGACCCGACTGTACAAGGAGATGTCATAAAATAGCATAACCTCAACTTCCGAACTTCAGATTTTCTGTCCAGTTTACTTTATCTTATTTTGTCTCATAAAATTTCAGCTATTTATTTTACGAGTTTCATACGAGACCTATATAAATAAATAGCTGAGATTTATTAAATACAATAAAACACCATAATATTAGACAAAAAATTTAAACTTCAATTTAGGTAACTATTGCCAACAAAATGCCAAATCAGAACATGCTTGTATTAAAACTTTTTACAAGCTTATAATTAAGATTTATAATATTTTGGAACAATTAAATTTCATAGCTCTTAACATTCAGCATGTTGGGTAGTTAGTTATAACACTAAAAGAAATACAGCTGATTCTATAATTTCAAATCTATAAATCAATATTTCATGATTCCTAAATTAAGTAAATATCAATAAGTATCGGATAAAAATTCTAACAAAATCTAAACATATTCAGATCAAGGCAGTCTTTGAGTTTGGTTAACAAGCCTAATAGTAAATAGAATTTAGGTTCATTCTTATAATAATAATTGGTAACAATTATGTGCTAAATATGTTAATATTTATTAGGATATTTATTTTAAAAATGGTCTTAGTAATCATACAAATTGCATATAAAACATATCAAACTTGCTATTTAAAATACAAATATAAAAACATATATATAATATATGTATAAAGCATCAATCCTGATTTAATTCCAATTATTGATATAATATTCATAATTTAAAACTTAATTTTTATTTGAAAATAATTTTTTGATTATGGAGACTACTCCCAACTCTTATGGCGCGTTTTAAAAAAATAAGTACAAATAATTTCAATAAACTACTTCCCTTATTGTACTTTAAAAAATATTTTTATAATTTTAACAAGATATTATGATATAATAGAAAATTATTTCCTAATCTAATAGGAAATAACATTTCCTCAATTATAAAACTAATCTAATAGGAAATAACATTTCCTCAATTATAAAACTATTTCTAATATCAAAAGAAATATAATTTTATAGTTAAATAAATATAGATAAGACAGCTTTTATTTCTTCCTTTATTATAGATTAGTTTCTCAGTTTAATTATAAAATTATTCATTAATAAATTATAAATCTATTTCCTAATAAAATAATTAATAAATATATTTGCTAATAAGTTAATAAACTTATTCAAACTAATAAAGAATTAATATATAAATCAAATAAAATAATAAATCTATAAATAAAATAATAAAACTTCACTATAATGGTATCTGTCAATGGTTGGGGAAAAGATCATCTTTCATGCCTCCTTGAGCAAAAGATTCTTAATCAACATAGCAATGTCGGATGAATGTAAACTTGATGTGCATAAGCTTTTCTTGGCGAAGTTTACCTGAAGCGAGCGAGCAACTGAGAATTTCCAAATAACCAAGGCGAAGGAGAGGCGAAGACGGCTTGCGAACGTGGATCAAAAGGGCGATTGAGTGGATATTTTATAGCATGCATCAGTACCTGGAACGCTTGAGGGGTAAAGGTCCGATAGTTTTTGGAGAGGATCCATGGGCAAAGCGAGAGAGCAAACGGAGGCTGAAGAGTCACGAAGATGGCTTGCGTACGTGGTGATGCATCCTCGCACCATATGGCACACTAGGAGACAGATGGAGTGTTCCAGAGTTATGTTTGGCTTCTGATCATTTTGCCTTCTTTTTTTTTTTTTTTTTCCCTTAGGAGGTACCTAGGTCCTATTTGGTTGGATGTTAATTAATGAAATGGAATGTAAAGGAAGGAAAGGAAATGGAATGGTTTATAATAGAATGGAATGTAATATAGCAAAAAGTTGTTTGAAAATGATGGAAGGGTTCATAATGGAATGTAGTTAAATATTTTTTGGAAGATGGATGAAATGGAATGTAATGTATAATAAATGACTTTTATATCCCTTATATTAAAATGGTTGTTGCAGGAAGTTTATTATTTTATTATTAATTATATAAAAATATTAGTATTAATTATT
>JANZLX010000003.1:25234242-25256663 GCA_025531955.1 Erythroxylum orinocense | reverse complement strand
CATTAATTTTGGATAATAATTTCAACACCTTAAAATTAATTACGCCCAAAATATGTGTAATTAAATTGACTTATCATGAACTTTATAATCTAAAATAATATTTCCTGCTCCTTTAAAAAATTAAATTAGATTAAACTCAATGATTGTTAAATAAACTAAATTTCTATTTCAAATAGAAATTTAATTTGATTTGAAAAATTTTTTCAAATTCAATTGAAAACTATTTCTAATTATTTTGACTCCTTTAAAAAATTTAATTGAAAATATTAATTTAATACATTACACTTTTTACTTATTATAATTTAAAAAATACTCAATTTTCAAAATTATATAAGTAATACTTTCTAATTCAATTAGAAAAGTATTCCTAATCTAACTAGAAATTGTTTTTCCTTAATTAGAAAACTATTTTTTAATATTAAAAAGAAACTACTTTCAAAATTAAATAAAACACTTTTAAATTTAATTAGGAAAGTCATTTATATTATTTATTTAGAGATTAATTTCTTAGTTAATTAGAAAATCTTTCATCAATAAATTAAAAAACTATTTTCAAAAATATTAAAGAAAGCTCATTTTTCTTAATTAATAAATGAAAACACTTTTCAAAATTTAATGAAGAAAAATATCTTTTTTTAATAAATCAAGAAACTTATTATTTATAAATAAAGAAAATTTTCTAAATAAATAAAATAATAATTCTTTAAGCAAATAAAATCAATAAATTTCAATCATTTCAATCATATTTAAATAAATTAATTAAATTAAGAAAAACTTTTTTAATTATTTAAGAAAACATTTTTCTTAATTTTAAGGAATCTAATTAATTAAATTCAATATAAATGAAACTAATTAATTCTATTTTTAGAAATTTCCTTTATAAAATTAATTAGGAATCAATATAATTATTAATATTAAGAAAAATAATTTCTTTAATTTTGGAATTGATTTTGAATTTTAAAAGTTTTGTTTGATACAAAATTTAATTTATTCAATTTTGATTTTGAATTTTAAAGTTCTGTTTGATACAAAATTTAATTTATTCAATTTTAGAATATAATATACTTAAAAAAGATATAATATCATACCTTCAAACAAGCCTTATTCTCGCCTCTATACTCTATATACACTGTCCTTCTTCCTATATCCCTTATTTTAATCCTAGAATAAGCCTATTCTAGACCTAGGATAAGATTGTCCATGCGGCCAACACACACTTTCCTAACCCATCTTCCAAAAACTCTCACTTCTTCATTTTTCAAAGACCCTAAACTCAAAGAAGCCAAATCCTAGCAGCCTGTCCATAGTTCTCCGAAGCCGGACAGCTGTAGTTGTCGGCGCCAGCTTCTAGCCCAGCACGAGCTGCAGCGCATCTCCAGGTATTTACTACCACTAACGTTGCCAACGCCCTGTATGGGTCACCGCCACTGGAGAATCTACCACTGTCTAGCAATCACCAATAGCCCCGGCCAACTACCAAGCAGTCGCCAGTTCTAAACTGTGCCTCCAGCCTCGTCAACGCCATGCTTCTCCATTGTGCCACCAAACTATCGCCCGTGGCCATAAGGAACCACGTATAGATTCAGTCGCTGTAAGTTGCTGGTTGTCTGCGTCTTCTACAAGCTACGTACTGTACCTCCACATTGAGGCGTCATCACCTAGCCCTGGCGACCGTTGTGTGGATCTTGTTCCTCACAACAACACCCAAATTCCAGCAGCTCCCATTAACGCACAAAAAGAACTTCTTTACTGTTTTAGGGTAGTCGAACCTTTAATTTCCATATTCTAAAATCGTAAGGAATTTCTAATGTTTTGACTTTGTTTGGTTTCAATTGAACTTTTCAGATTTATTGTAGCTTAGAGTTTTTATATTTTTGGGTATTTTACTATTAATGAAACTAATTTCCTATATTTGTTTAACTCTTAAATAAATTTTTAATGATATTGGTAATTCAATTTTAAATTGAATGTGGAGTTTTAAAATATTCAATCTAAACTTTTAAGATTGTAAGAATGTTTATTCATGCAAGAATTGCAATTTTAATTCCAAAATTAATCAATAAAATCAATCCTATTTTAATCAAATTATATAATTAAAGTATGTTTCAATACCATTGTTGGAAAATTGAGACGGGATCAAATCCTGACCGTATTGAAATAATTACAAAACTTTTTATATTTTGATTTTTTGAAAACTAAGATCATTTTAATTTTATAAAATAATTAACAATTAAATCATAAGAAAATATTAATCTTAATTCGTATCTTATTCTACAACTTTATTATAATCTTGTCATATCCCTCAAACTGTTTCTAAAACTAGCTCATCTTAACTACCGTAGCCGCATAAATATCTGACGTCCAATAATATCTACAAAACTAGTTGAAAGAACTTTATAACTATTAAGCAAGGAGTGTTAGGTCACTTAGAATTTAAGTCCATTTATAATAGGTTTTTGACATTTTAGTAATTTAATTAAAACTAAATCCTAATTTTATTTAAACTTTAATTAGAATTATAAATAATTCTAATTAAATACCAGTTATGCCTAAATAAGATCTAATATCTCATATTAATCCTTATTCATTAAGTATCTCATATTTGATCATTAAATTTTTCAAACTTTACAATTATGTCTAACTTGATTAAAATATCTTTGCTCTTTAACTCGTTCTTTATATATGACCTAATATGTTTTCAAATATGTTGAGAATGGATACAAATTATGACTATAAAACATATTTAGGATTAGATAAATTAAACTTCTTATATTTATCTTTAATTCTCTAATTACACAATGTATATTCATAAATTAAGATCAGTGTCTAGCAACACATTATGTTTACATAAATATTTAAGAATGTCAAAGTGATTTTGACTAACCTTTTCATGCATGATTTTTTTCGTACAATCCAATCCTTTTATTATACAATATTTCTATTAAATATAAAGCATGAAATTCATGTCTACTCTATTTTGAGTCTAATCATATTAGTTCTCCACTATTTTTATGATTCAAATAATGACATTCGTAAACTATTTATAAAATATCATTCCACTTGGCCAAGGATTTTCCTAATCAATACTAATTGAGAACAATGAAATATACACCCGGATTACTTTAGGGTGATTAATCATATCTTGATCACACAATTACCTCCATATTGTTCATATTACATTCTATGCCTACAGGTTGAACTACTCATGAATATAATAGGTCATAAATAGTATCAAAATATAACAATCTCTATATAAGATAAATTGGAAGCCCCGAGTCAAATGATCACTTATACCATTATCAAAATGAGAATTTCTATAGACATACAAATAATATTTTAAATGAATTTCTCATATAGGGTTAGTTCAGTGAATTTGTTCTCTAATAAACAACTATTCATTTGTTTAAATATCTCTATACTTTAGTTTATGAGATCTACTATTTATTTCATAGCATAACATATGTTAATTTTTTTCATGTTCTATTAATATCTTGTCTTAATAGAATAATGACTATGAACAATTCACGAATGATACATAAATAAAATATGAATCTTATAATTATATTCTCATTACAATATAATTTGCAATGTATAATTATATTATAGACTTTGTGATATATATTTAAATATTTACTATATAAAGACTGCTTTTAAAAATTTTGTTACTAAACTACAACTAACATATTGGCTCTGGTATAAACCAATAGTCCAATGTCATAATTCTTTCAAAATTAACTATTTCTTATGGCTTCCGAAGGAATGTAAAATGACCCTTAATTGCAGAGAAAGAACTCGTGAAAGTTCTTGTAACGTACTCACGAAGTTAATTGTATGAGTCTAAAAAGTTTTCAAAGTAAAGATACGCAGAATAAATGCAATATTTCCTGTTTACATAATATATATGAAGGTGTGTGTATATCCAAATATTATATTTATAACAAATCTCTTTAATTGATTTCCGTTGAAGGATGCTTTCTGTGACTGTATAAAATAATATATAGTCACAGAAAGCAGCCAACAGGAAATATTGCATTTATTCTGAGTATCTTACTTTGAAACTTTCATGGAGTGGGGGTGAAGGTGTTGGAAATCTTCAGTGGTCATAGTCAATATTCAAAGACAACCATTTTACTCTTCCAAAAAGACAAGTTTTTAGCCTTTGATAGACAATACACAGTAAGAACATTTGACAATAATCACGAAATGTGGACATTTTAGGCGTGGGAGATAAGTTAAACGTATCGTTTTATCAATTATGATGCTACTAAATGAATAAGTAAAACTTTCAATTTTCCTTTGCGTCTTAATATTACGTCTTCTCGAATGATTTTAGCGGAGAGGAAAGACAAACCTCTAACCAAGAAGAACACAAGAGGCAATTAGGCTCCCTTTTTTAAATTTTGAATTGGAACGTTTCTTAAATTGAAATAATATATTGATCAACCAGGGAGGAAACGATGTTACAAAGAATTCAAGAGTCTCCAAGCTAAGATTTCGACTAACAAACTATTTATACTAAAACAAAACTGACTTTTAGCCACTATTTTGTAGCGCCGATTTGCTAAAAGTTAGCTTTAGACACCGATTTAAAATAACGTCGCCAAAAATTTAACTTATCGTGACATTTCTTAAAATTGTCGTTGAATGCATATCTTTGGTAGCGATTTATTGGATTCATTGCAATATGGTCAGCCATTTTTGTCACCAAAAGTCAAGCCTTTGGCGACGAGTTTTAAAATCGTCGCAAAAAGTTGAAATAATTACAATTTTTCCTAATGCATTTAAACATTATAAATTTATTTAAATATATGAATTTATACACAAAGGTGTCTTTAATGATGTCTATTATACATAGTACACCTCTGTTCATACAAATGTTTTGTGAAAATAGAATGAAGTACTAAAAATTGTAAAATGTTTTCAAAATTTTAAACATATTATTAAAAACACATGATATGTAATTTAAAATTTAAAAAGTAACTATTTTTTGGACATAGAAAGATAAACATACCTAAAATTTTATTGTTAATAAGATCAAAATGTCATAAATTTAAGTTGACCACTATTCTTAATCATTAATTTTTATTAACAATAAAATAATAATACATATAAATATTGAAATAAGGTAAGCAATATAATATAATGATATATAGTAAGTAATACAAGATTTTAATTGAAAGTTTAATCATTCTTACAAACAAAACAATAAATAAAGTTTCACACATATTCTATCAAAAAGGAAAAGAATTTATCATTTTTTTTGGATTTCAAGTGACATAAGACTCGGTAAAAAAGTTAAACAAGTTTCCTGTGTCTGGATTCTCAAGAAGGATCCTTACACGTTCAAATGCATAAAGTGAACTAATGAAAGATCTTTTCTTTGAATTAGTTTATTCACACTTTCTTCCAATAACTTCTGAGCTTTAACTAAACTAGTAGAAGATACGGTGAACAACTCTCTATATGCAATATGGATCACTGAATTATATAGACTGCACGTACAATGCATTTCAATTAAGAAACAAATAGTATAGAACTTAAATAGCTAAGTCAAATGATATAAGGAACCCAAATTCGAACACATGTATACCTAATTAAATAGACATGGTTTCTGGAATCGACGCGATATAAGGAACCCAAATTCGAATACATACATACTTGATTAAATAGACATAGTTTCTAGAATCGACGAGTATTCTAAAACACTGATTTTTCTAATCCTGTACAGTCCATCGGGACATTACCACTACCTCCATTTTTATTTATGTTCTTTTAAAGATTCAAGGAAGTTTTACACAACACATAGTATATATAATCAAACGTTGATCTGATAATCTCCTAACAGAAAATGAGATACTGATAATAAAGAAAGAGAGCAAATTCAGATAATATTAAAAACATTGAAGAAGAAGATCGACCATTGAAGGCAGCGATTAGTATTTGATGAGGAGATTTGTTTGCATTGATTTGTTCTTTATTAGGAAGAACGTTGCCATATTTCTCCCATCAGAACTCATTTTCACCATCGAAAACCAGTCAGCATGTCAACATTTCGCTAGTCCATTATATGGTTTCATCAAATATATTTTGAATAAATTGGAATTTGTGTATGCTAAAAGATTTGGTCTTTTAAGAATAAGAATAAAAATATGTTGAATGGTTAAATTAGCTAGCATTATGCACTTTTATAAACTTTGATGATCAATTGATAAGGCATTAAACAAAGTTCAAGTGATTTGAAATAACTTTTAAGATTTTGAGCCATAAAAGATTCAAACATTCGAATAAATATGTATTTTCTTTAATGTGTATTGTCTTATATTAGAATATTTCTCTAGAACTTTCTTGGAACATTTCAAGATCTAATCTATATATATATATGTATATATAAGAATAAAAGAGGCTATAAGAATAAAAAGAAAAGACTTTCATTGTTTTACAACCTTTAACTTAAAAGCCTACCCAATTCTATATCCCTAGTTAACTCCTTTGAGCCATAAACTTTTTCTTTTATTTTACAACTATATTGCAAGCCAAAATCTCTATTTAAACATCCTTATCTATTGTTTCATGGTTCAAATTATTTTGTTTATCCATATATCTATTAATAAAAATAGTACCAAAAAAGGGGGAAAAAAAGGAAAGGTAGCAACAAGAAAACTCAATGTGACTTCATTTGTCTTTATATTAAGCAATTAACAATTCCCAAGTGAATTGAATATCATGGTTCCAACTTATACTTTTGTTACTTATATATGTTTAGATTCCTTGCTAATATTTCTGGTTTTTATCATTTTACTTTTAATTTTTATGTCTAATCACACCCTCATTACACGTTGAAATAAAGTCATGTTGACTTATACATGTGTATACTATAAGTGGTAGAGATTTGGTATAAAAACAATCATATGATAAATATGTACCTAAACATCCCTTCCACAAATAGCCTTGATTTTCTAATACACCTTTCATGAAATAGTTAGCAGGTTTTTCTTAAACAAGCATGGAAGGTGAAGAAAAAAAGTCAACTCATGCATATCCAACACAGAAGCAAAATTCACAACCTTCCAAACACAAACACAAACAAAAATCTATACACCATAAGTAGAACACAACAAGGAGGGTTCTTGAAAATAGAAAAGAAGAACAGTACCAACAAAGGACACGATGCTTCTTCGACAGTGATGACCATAACAACAGACGAGACGATGCTTTTTTGACGGTGAGCAAGATGAAACACAAAAAGAGCTTCATTTTGGTATTAATAACCTAGTAGAAAATGATGTCATCTATTTTTAAACAAAATGACGTCATTTTTCATTAATTTGGAAGAAATATATCCTTTGGTGATAATTCAGAAAACCTTCACCAAATGGTAGCCCATTACCATTTGACTTGACTTTTGGTGACAAAATTATATATAATATATAAATTTTATATAACAGTACTGAATTTATATATAATAAATAGAGAATTATGATTAAATAGAATAATATATTACATAAGTAAGATATGAGAAAATTTATCTATTATGTATACATTCATAAATCATTATCCTAGTAATGTCCTTTTAGCAATGATTTATGGACATCGTCGTTTAAAGGCGATGTACCGAAAATCATCGCCAATGTTTGAGAACAACGCTATTTTTTCAACAAAAAACGACATCATTTTTATTTCATTTTAAACAAAAAATGCAACATCCCCCTTTACTTTTGATTTTCTCTTCTTCGTTTGTTCCATTGGTTTTCTTCTTCCATCACTGTCATTCGTGGTCTTCATTTCTTCTTCCACTATTTACTTTCCGAGTCTCCAATTAATCGTCGGTTGAGGTTAGTCGTCAATGCTTTGCAATCGTTTTTTTTTACTTTCATTGTTGTTGTTAAATGTTTTTCTATATGTTGGGCCTTTTGAAGTGGTTTAGTTGTCTGCGTATATTTTGACTGTTCATGGTTCATTATGTGTTTGAATGTGTTCATGTTGGTGAAGAATGGAAAAAGACAACGATTTTATTATTAGTTAGAGATGAATTTTTTAAGCTTATGAAGTGTTCGATGAAAGTTCTAATAGGGATGATTTTATTAATGTTAAGGTTGATGGGTGAATAAGATTGTATAATGCATATCCATATGTCAGTAATTCATAAAATCAATATTTGGGAAGTAATGACATAAATCAATATTTGGGAAGTAATGACATAAAATCAATATTTGGGAAGTCCCAATTAACTTCAATCTACTCAGATGCATAGTGCACATGTACTCCTTTATATAAATCCTTGCATAAATTCCAAATTGGTTTTAATTGAAGTGATGATAGATGCCCCTATTTACAATTGTATTGCAGATTCATCATCCTAAGTAGTTTTCTTTTTGTTAAGATATATATCTTATAACTTTTTATTTAATTTTGGACATTGTTTGATAATTGGACCTAGTTAGATTTATGTGGGACTCTTTTAAGATAAGTTTGATAAGGTTTATAATTTTAAATCAAGATGGGATTTAACATATAGCCTATTTTGGGATAATGGCTATCTAAGGAAGGATGAGATTTGGTTTGAAAATTGCAACTGTCATTTGGTTGTGTTTCACATGATGTGTGGGTCTTTTGGTGAGGAAAAATACTAAGATATGTGTGAAGATATTATGTTATGTATTCTCCGTCTTTTTATCATCTCCTGAGGGCATTTCCATCAAAAGAGATTCTTTCAGCTCAGCGAGTACATAACTTATATCTGGCCTTTGTGCTACATTTGGTGTGATGCAAGACATTACTATCTCCACAGCTTTCCAGGCATAACTGATATTGAATTCACCTTGTAACTTTGGATTAACTATGCTCTTGATATCGCCTCTTTTTGTTAAGGAATAAGTCTATTGAATTACGTGACAACGATCATTTTTAACTGGTATTATTGTTGGTTGCCCAATTATTAACTCGAGGAGAACTACCCAAAATTGTTATAACTTACGATGGATCAAGATACCCAAAAGTACTAGTAGGTTGAGTCATAACGTGGGTGTCTTTAAGTGTTCCAAGTATACGTTGATTTATTGATCCATATATTGTTGCTATGTTTTTTGTACTTGCATGATTTTTGTAGGTTGTTTGATTGTTGATTAGGGAGTCTCAGTAGCTAATTTTCATGTGTTTGCGTGTTCCTTTGGTGGCTGTTTTCACTGTCGACAAAATGGTAAACTTTGGTTGTTGGTTGTGAGTTATTGTGTATGAAAAATTCCAGTAGTTGTCGTGAAATTTGCAACTTCGTTGTTTGCAACGTTTCGGTGAAAAACATTTATTTTGTTGGTGATTTTTCTAGATTGGGGAGCTGCATTTTTTTTGGTCTATTGTGAGGGATTTTTAGGTTGTCGATGATAGTGGTTTTTATGCAAAAAACTTCCAATATCCTTGGTGTTTTTATAGTTCTTCATGTATGATGTTTCGGTGATGATACATTTTTACGACTGTTGTACGTAGGATGTTCCAGTGACAATATTGAAGCTTCACAAGTGTCTTTGTTTGTGTTCTTTATTATTTCAATCACTTAATTTGCTTTATTATTATCTTTATTATCAAACATTGTTGAAAAAATTCTCTGTTGAGATTATCATGAAGTAGTCGTATTATTGGGTATGAAATACTTTCATAGGTTGTGAGGATGAAGGATAGTGTCGATGGTTGAGTGAGTCGACTCTGTAAGGCCTTGTATAAAACTATTATTGTTAGTGAAAGCATTATGGTAAGTGTGCTTAATAAGGGCCTGTAGATCTAGACAAGATGTGTTGAACTATGTTAACAAATTTCGGGTATTAATTTGTTGTTTCGCTTTTGATTTCTTTTGTTTATGTTTTTTTTCAGAAAACTTATAATGACTGCGACCATTCATAATTTGTGTAAAGCTACACCCCCTTCAGAAAATTTCACTTCACATCCAATTTAAATGTGCATATGAATGCTAGCACTAGCTCCAATACACTAGTCTTGGATATAAACCAAAATCTATCCACCGATCATAGGTGATAGTTAACTTGAAAAGAGAAAGTCTAGACCACAATTATAAAAATTATGTTCTCCTCTTTACGTTAAGGTAAGTGTAAGTTTACTTTATTGTAGTGCCTAACATCAAGAGTATTTTAATTGAAAAGGTAACCATTAAACTTAAAATGTCCCCATATGCAATTATGTCTTAATTAACTAATTAATTACTTATATAGACACCTAATAACTTATTTTATATCATATTAACTTTAACGTTCAACATACCACTCACATCTATTCATAAGAAAAACAAAAATAATGCCAATCTTTAAGAGTTCACTCTTTAATTCAATCAACATCTATTACAATTTACCATCAAATCCTAACTTTAACCAAGTTAGTTTTTAAATTTTTTCAGATGATTATATTGTCATTTCTTCTTTTAGTCCAAGTTTAATTTAGTCTATATGAATTGGCCATATGTGAGATTGTATTCACACTTGAATTTCTTTAGATTGTACTCACACTTGAATCTCAAGTTAGTTCTTCAATTTCTTTAGATTGTATTCATATTTGAATAATATATATGATTGTGATAGAAAATAGGAATTACATGTACATGATGACTTTTATGCTGGGTTCATACTTTAATTAAAACTTATTTTGTCAACTTCTAATGAGTTACCATTATGTTATTTAGATCTTCGTTGTTCATCATCTATCGTCTCTAATTGTGTGCCCATCCAGGTAAGTCGTCTAACTTTTGTTCATTTTTTATGATCTACTTTAATAGAGAAGAATTTGTGTTTGGGTTTTAATAGGAATGGAAGGAGGGTGTTGGTTTTGTGTTGTTGTTTGGAATATTATTATAATAATTTATGATTAGATGTATAAATTACATAAGTATTTACTACTTGTGGAATGAGTTTGATTTTTTATGGATGATATGTTTTATAAACCACTAAGATGGTATATAGGCTGGAAACCCATGATGCAACTTTGATGAGGCTTATCGCTGCAATATTTCATAAGCTTAGGAGTCACAGCAAGAAGATCGTTTCTCAATTCATGTGGACTAACAATGCCACGTAACTTAGTTATGTTGTGATTTCAAACATAATATGTCAATTATAATTCATAATTTTGAACTAGTAATATAAGAAATCCACCTATAACTATGCAAGATCTTATTTATTATAAATCATTAGGATGGTATTTAGGCTAGAAACATATGAGATAGCTCTGATGAGGCTTATCAGTGAAATATTCCACTAGCCTAGCGCACCATCTTGTTTGTTTGAATTCAAATTTGGTATGTCAACGTTCTAAAGCAAGTTGTAGTAGAAGTGTTGATACAATATTTGACGATAGTAACAACATAGATGGCGAAGATTGTGATATTAATGATGATGGTTAGGATGGGAATGGTGAGATGTTAGAGGATTATGGGAATTATATGGAGACTATATATGAAACTAATTTGCCAAACATAATTTGTAGTATTATATAAGATAATTTTGGGAAGTTATTGAAAGTTGCTCAAGTAAGAATTATATCTAGGGTGCTCGAAATTCTCACAACTATCTTTTGTTGTCAAGTTGTTGCATTTGAGCGTCTATAATAAATGGAGCAATAAATCTTTTGATATGTTAATTGACTTGCTCAATGACACATTACTTGTTGGACACAAATCGCCAAAATCTTACTATAAAGTAAAGAAATTATTAAGGGACCTTGGATTAGGATATATATCAATACATGCTTGTGAGTATGATTGTGCTATATTTTGAAAGGGCAGTAAAGATCTTGAAGAATGTTTTTGATGGAATATTATGAACTTATGAAAATTTATGTCATATTAACTTCTATTATATTTTTTTTACAAATGATATGGTTACATAATTGTAACATGCAATAGGCGACAATAGCATTATATGCTTTGGCATGTGGGCCTCATATATGTGCTAAAAATATATAGGTTGCATTGTTAACAGGATCGAGACACTCGACTTAAAAGCCAAAATTGTGGCGTTGTTGTTAAGGGATGTCATGACAACAATTTTATTGACTTCTGTAATGTCATCTCAGAAATAATAGAGTTGCATTACATCAAAGATAAAATAAAAGTTGTTCTATTTAAGTGCAAATGATTTAATCTTGGTAACGTAAAAGTGAATGGCAATATTACTAATATCAATATTAGTAACACATGGTATGATAATGACCCTTTTGTCCTTGTAAGTCAAGTGAAGCAAGTATTCTACCTCAATGACCTTGTATTGGGCAACAATTGGAAAGTTGTTTAAAAGTTTCAATATTGAAATGTATTTGATTTTTGTGAAACGAAAAATGGTCTCATTGAAGATGGTAATGAAGTATATAAAAAGATTGAGTCGGAGTTAAATAATGAAGCCTTACAAATAGAAGATGTAGATATATCATCATTCCATAGGAGAGATGTTGATCTCAATATACTAGAAGACAATGAATTATAAGCCAATCTTGTTTTAAAGAGATTAAAACTATATTAAGGATGAATTATATGACAATGATGATACTTTGGTCGAATATAATGGTGATGAAGAGTCGAATCATAATGTAATTAATAATGATGATTTTCAGGATCTTGATCATGATAAATGAAGGTAATAAAAGTGTTTTTATATTGTTTGATATGTAATGTTGGTAACATTTATGTTAATGCGCATTATTGATGTTTGAGTTGTGTTAATGCGTAATGTAGATATTTAAGTTATGTAAATGCGGATTGTTAATGTTTGAGTTATAGATATCTAATATAATGACACCTGGTAGAAACAAAGGAAAGAAGGCCAAATGTGTTAGTTTTTAGGAAAAGTGTGAGAAAGCCAAAGTGAACAGAGGAACAATGAAAACTCCTTACAACTAAGCCTCCAAATCATTTGTTGTCTTGCAAAATGAATAGGTAAGTTCTTTGTTTACAAATTATAATTATATTAGTAAATTGTATTTTCTCCCATAAAACAGGGTCAAAAGGAGCTACATGGAGAAGAGTGTGATAAGATTACATTCTATAAATTGACACACTATAAAGAAGGTGAAGGGTGGATGTATGAAGAAGCGCACAATAACTATGTAAACCAAAAAAATTTGCTTAAGTTTTAATTTTTTTTATTTATGTAGTACTAACTAATAATATTTGAATTGAATATTGATTTTGTTTTCTAAATTTTAGAATAAGATGCAAGAGCTGATGCAAACATCAATGTTTAATGGAAATGAGCTAAATATAGATGACATTTGCAACAAGATATTCTGTACACGATTCAAATACATTAAAGGACTTTGGTTTGACCCTAAGCCAGCTGCTCTATCCTCATCAATATCAGCATACATTCAACGTCTTGAAAAGGAAAACAATTAAAGTTGCTTTAAAAAAATTTAGCCAAGCATGGAAAGCACCTAAGAAAATTACTTGGCCTGTATTATGTAAGCAGTGAAGATGAAAGCGAGCCTGAATGATTAAACTAATCTTTTTATTTTTTGTTTTATATATAAGTATTTTTAAAGTTGTAATTAAAATCTTGTACATACTCTTTTCTATTAATTTATTCTTCTGATTTATCCAACAAAAAAAAAATCTTGTACACGATCAAATTTAATGAGAATTTATTTTTATGTATAATACTTCAAATTTTAATTATTTTTGTATAATAAATTGACAACAAAAATCTAAATATTATATACAATTATATGGATTAAAAATATCACGAATAATTATAATTAACATGGTATAACATTTAGGTAAATTTATATTAAAAATTTAACTACACTATACAATACATATCTAAAAACATTTGATTGCATTTTCAGAAATGTAATTAAAAACTTTTGACTGTATTTTTAGAAATGTAGAAAAACTTTTGACTACGCTTTTAGAATCATAGCTAAAAATAATTTATTCCACTTTTAAAAATATAGCTAAAAACTTTTAGTTCCATTTCAAAAAAACGTAGCTAATTATTTTTAGTACGAAAAGTAAGCATAGCTAAAACATATTGACGTCAATTTTTTAAAATGTTGCATATACGTTTTTGCTAAAAAAAAAGGCGTAGAAAAAAAATATTACCGGTGATTAGGGAAAAACGTCGCGTATAATGTTCTACTACAGGAATTTGGCGTTGTTTTCGTCATCGCTAATGGCAATTACCGACAAAACAAATCATTGCTAGAAGTCCTTTATGTAGTGTTAAGAGCAAGACCAAAAAGCTTACAATCGGATGGAAGGAGAATAGAGCTTCCTTTCCAGCTTCACACGCCTCCTACGCTCTGTCGAAGTTGACCAGCTCAACCAAATACCAAGCAATGACAAGGTCTTCTTGATGTCAGTTCAGTCACTAATGTTTGTGCTGAAACTGGTGCATGTGGAGTTAGGGGAAGCCAGATCATTTAATCCTGGAATCCTTCAGAATTATTTAGATGGTGTCCTCGAAGGAACTATAACATATATTCCGCATCTATTCAGTCTCAGTGAATTATAAACTCAATAGTGACTTGTGAGATTAAGGGAGTATTGGAGAATGATCTGCAATAAAAGTCTAAGGATCCAGCTTTGCTTTAGTTCAGGCTCTAAGGGCAGAGGATACACATTAAGCCCATTTAGTTTCGGCTCAAGAAGCTTAAGCGCGCTCAAAAGCCTGTGAAATAAATAGAACATTCAAAGATAGTAAATTCTGCGGCTGCTTGAGCTTCCCAAAAATTCTTTTCCAAAATTTATATGGAAATAATTAATGCTGAGATTATTATTTGAGTATAATTGTAAATTCTCAGTTCCATAAGTTTTAGACCCGCCGTTAAATCATTGCTTTATATACATTTAATTATTCGCATGAGTTTTAATTCAAAGTCTACTATTTTAGTGTATTCCGTGATAAAAATATTAAATGCACATATGCATGAAATGTGATTGCGCATGCTTAAAAATATTATTAATATAAACGAGAGCATGATAGTGTACTAAATAACAATCATCAGTAATTAACTTTGTCATATATTAATTATACAATTAGTTTCAATTTCACTTACTTTATATAGGATTTCATAACCTAAAATGTATTTATAATTTTTAAAAGTTTTGAGAAAAAAGCTTTTTTGATTTTTAATTATTCAAAAAGCTATTTCTTTTAGACATTCATTAAAGTAGTAACGAATATACATTACAGATGAACTATATAAAGTGTTGCACATATATATGGACATCATCATTAGAAACACAGAAAAACAATTGAATATATATGCCGGCCTTATTGTCCGAAAAGATTTCATACATCAACATATTATCTTTTTTCGTTTTCTTGTCTCTCTATAAATTCACAGATGATCATTATTTTCCTTACCTTTAATTAATGAAACATTAATTATTTAAATCATATTGGTTTTAATATGAAAATTAATAAATACATTTATTTCGTATTACCTATTTTCATTACTTACTAAAATTTTAATTTGGCTTATGAATTGATGTGTGATTCACATTTAATGACGCTTGATACTATATTTAGCAATGTTGTATTTAACTATATGTTTGATTAAGTATCATCTTAACATTAGGTGCGTTATAAAGCTCAATTAAGGTACAACAATTAAAGAAAAAAATTTAAATCTATCGTGTTATTTATAATATTTTGATAAAAGTTCATAAATTCTGTGGTCAAAGTCGACACATGCAAAATGTCCAAGTCAATCTTTAGAGACGGGGTTCATATTATTCATTGTTCGTCCATGAAAGTTTGTGACTATTGATTTGAAACCCAATCAGCTAGGGCAACTATTAAAGCATATTACACAAATATAACAGGAATGGTATTCAATTTTTTAATCAGAGAAAATATATAGATCAAACGGCCAACATCATTCTGACAAATTCTTCGTAATTAACTTGACCATCTCCGTCCAAATCGGCTTCTTTTATCATCTGTTCTAGCTCTTCTTCTGTCAGTTTCTCTCCTAAACTGATCATTACATGCCTCAGCTGCACTCAGCAAATCAAGCTAAATAAGCCATTAACTAACAAATCATGAGTACTAGCACAACTAATGCAAGGGGTTAAAAAAGAGAAATCAGGCAGAGTTCAAAAAAATTACACTTCCTGAAGTACTGAAAGAAATATAAAGCAGATTGATTGAGGTAAGTTCTTATGTGTAGGAAAACCAACCTCATTAGGTGAAATATAACCATTCTGATCTTTGTCAAAGACTCTAAAAACTTCTGTCAGTTCCTCTTCAGCTTCACTCTCCTATGATAACCAACCAAAAGCAATGTTATCAACGGAAACATGCTTGGGACATTAGCCAAATTTACAGTTTTGGCTTATTAGATAGACATTTTTACCTTCATTTTTCTTGCCATGAGATTGATGAACTCCCCAAATTCTATTGTTCCGTTCCCATCAACATCAACCTCGCTAATCATAATATGCAACTCATCTTCTGTGGGATGCTGGCCCAAAGACTTGATTGCCACGCCCAGTTCTTCCAATGTTATGCAACCTACAGCAGCAGAAATTTGAATACAAGATCACGTCAATATAAAAAGTTGATGATCATCAGACCTGTTGCAATGCCTACGATCCTTGCTAACGATTTTCGATGCACCAAAATGAAATTTGTGATCTTGAGTTTAACCAAGAAAACTTAAGGTGAAAAAGAAACGAGTACATCGGTGGCTTGCTAGACCTACCGTCTCCATCCTTGTCAAGTAAGCAAAAAGCTTCCTGGAAGTCAAATATCTGGTCCTCAGTCAATGCTACTTCTCCCATACTTGATTTTCTCAAGCAAAATTTGATTGCCCAGGAACAGATAAATAAAGAGGAGAGGCTAAGAGAGAGAAGAAAGGTGCTGGTAGCTAGAGAATGCTTAGATCTTAATACTGCACAGGTACCCCTTAAACAACTAGCAGTTGGTTTATATACATACAAAGTCTCAAAGTCGTGTTATTGGGGTGAAAATCAGTACTAGTCCCTTCTCGCAAGTTAGAAAGTGGAACTAAAGTCGTCGGATACACATGAATGGTTACGCTTTTTTTCTAGAACTTAGAATTTGCTTCATATAGTACCTTTCAAAAAATGTCAAAAGTCATTTTTGACCACGAATTAAGGATGTTGATAGTGATATCATTTGTATGATCCATGTTCTTCCCATTCTTTGGCGGACCAGAACCTTTTACTTTTTATTTGTGCTTATTCCAATCACATTTGAATTTATGAACCACTTAGCTACATAACTATAGTCAACGTTATACAACGAAATTTAATAGCTAGATGTTGATTTTGAATCCACTTGTTAATTGTGGGTCGAATCAGATTGAAACCCCAAACTAATTTTTTCTCTTTCAAGACTATCAAAGAGGAAAAGATGTTAACCATCCATTTGGTCAGCAATATGCTGCATGACTTGGCCTCTCCAGAGGACACAAACATGTACATGAGTGCAGCAAGTCCTTTTTTTTTTTTTTTCAGCATCCATTAGTCTTCATAATCGTATTTTCTAACTGAAAGATACCATGACAATGGAACTCAGAGAACAATAATATTGGATCAGTTGGGGGCAAGCCGAAGATGTGTAATTAATATTTATGAAAATGGATAGACCATGTTATGGTGACATGAACATGTACGCATGGTCCTAATTTTTTGCAAGTTATCTAAAGACAAAAACATGTATGGCCTTAAGGTAGATAATTTGTGGCTTAAATTCATCAAAATTAAAATTTTGTGGAATTAGGTCTTCCAAGATAGTTGCGTCAACTGAAAATTAGCTAGTTCTGAAGGTTTCTTTAATTTTGTTTAGTTTATGTGAGGAAGAAGTCTCCTTGTTCGTGTTCATCATGTGAGGAAGAAATCCAAATTTACCAATTCATTACAAGATTAGTTGAAAATTCTTATGGCTAATAAATGCTCTTTATTTGTTGAATTGGCAATCAATTCATTCAATTAGTCAGAGCAACAAATAAAGAACATCTATTAGCCATGAGAATTTTCAACTAAATTAGCAATCACTTCATTCAATAGCCAGAGCAAACAATTAAAGAGCATCTATTATGAATGAGAATTTTCAACTAATCTTGTACGGCATTTAGACTTCATTCAATTAGTCAGAGTTAACAAATAAAGAACATCGATTAGCCATGAGAATTTTCAACTAATCTTGTAATTGGACTACAAGTACGGCATTCAGTCGATGAAATACTTAGATGTAGACACTTAGTTATAACATTATATCAAGTAGTTTCCTACTCAAATAATTCGTGAGACATAAGAAAATTATGATGATATCATTAACAATTATGGATTTTTAATTTAAAATTCTTATTCAATAATTATTTCCAATTGATCTGTAAATTGATCTAAGAAATTTATATATTGAAGAAAAAATGAGCAGTATTTTATTTACTGCACCTAATAAATTTTACTAAATCACCAAAAATATAAGAAATTTATGTAAATAATTTCTTACAAATTTTGATATTTAAAAATTATGGTCTTATATTTAGAAAATGAAACACTATTATCACATATATATATAACATCCAAAGATTATTGCTAAAACATTAAATGCTAACACTTATATTTTCTAATATGCTAAAATAACCTCATATGCAGCTGTAAGGATCAAAATCTGAGTTGACTCTGTCCACAAATTGTATATTTGACAAATTTTATCTTATTGTACAATATGTGTGTATAAAGAAAGCTTGACTCTTATAATACCCGATTTTAATAAAAAGAAAGAGTATGAAATAAATGTAAAAAAGGAAAAAGGGAGTTTAATTTGAACAAGCAAAGACACCCCTCTCTCATTTTTCTCCTCTTATATTTATGACTCTTTCTTTTCTTTCACTCATTTCTCTTAAATCACCCAAAAGTCACCTGAATTCTTTGATTTTTTTAACAAGTTATTGACTTGGGGACAAGATTAACAATTTGGGCATTAAAATTTGTAGGTGGAGTCATGCTTGTCACTTTCTAAAGAAAAAAAATAGATGAGATTAGAGGAAAAACTGAATTCCTTCTTGATTTATTTGATCTTTGAATCTCTTTGTATTCAAGTTATTAAATGTGATTTGAGTAGTTTGGAAATTGAACTGTATTAATAAAAAATCTCTAAAGAAAAAATATAAGATTACAAAAGAGTACACCCTATTACATTAGTTGCAAACAAAAAATGAGTCTAGGACTCTAAGAAAATTAAAAGAGCCTAAAAGATATAAATTTGGTCTTATCTTCAAGAGACCAGTAAATTAAATTAGATTCCAATTTGAAGGTAAATCATAGCTCATTCTAGTAACTATGTTTTTAGGTGTTAGTATTTCTCTACAAGGATGACAAAATAACCCAAACTCGATTTAGCCTATTTAATTCGATATGAAATTATTTAGTTAAGACCAAGTTGACTAAACTTTGGACCAAATTTGAGCTTTTATTTATAAAAATTTTTGAACTTTAAGCTTGAGCTACATAACCTAGCTCGACCCGTATCTTGAATCCTAACTATATAATAAAATAATAATATTTTATTTTAAACAAAATTATTTCTTTAATAAGAAATGACATTTAGGATAAGAAGTCCAAAGGTCTAATTGAGCAAAATTATTGGGCTAAGCTTGAGCCTGAAAATAAACATTTAACATATCATATAAATCGATATGATAAGTTAATTGTGCAAGCCTCATATGGACAAACAAGAGGGATAAGATGACGAAAAGAGGGATTTAAGCCTTTTTTCCAATATCCTAAGTAGAATTCAGAGCTAGAAAGGAGAAGGAAGTAATTTTAAGTTAGTGTAGAGATTAATTTTCAATGTCCTAAGTAAAAGGTAGAGTAGAACTCAAAAGAGGCATAATATCATAAATGAGGATAACTTACTTGATCCATTACAAAGTCAAATTGGTAAATTGCTAAACTGTAGTTTTCATTCCTTAGAAAAATCTTTAATTCCTCTCTCTCTATAATTTATATATTCCATAACTTAACACTAGCTTGAAAAATATAAAATGCCTCTAATTAATGGATTTGACAGAGCTAGCACAAACTATGAATTAAAGCCAATTATGAACTAGAGAATGAAGTTTGTATTATTCTAAATCCTTGCATTAAAAGGTAAAGAAGTAATTGTAACTGAGAAGGAGCTGACTGTTATTCTCTAAAGTTAAGGTATAAAACTTGCACTCTTTACTTGATAAGTGAACTCATTGTCTTTAAAGAAATTCTTATTTAATAGCTAACCATAAAATAAAAAAACTGTAGGGTACTAATTGAGCAACCAAACCAGTTTTTACCAAGATACATGAGTTCCAAGAGGCTTCATCAAACTAAGATAGGATTTAGTAGTGAAGCATTTGTAAAATCCACTAGGGTTTATCCACCTTATTTTGATTTGATAGATAGTCTAGGGAGTGATCCCTATTTAAGGAGGCACCTTTTGAGTTACATAACCATTCAGAGCTGACTTTTGCCATTTAAGGACAATAGAGTCTCAACTAGTTCAGGCATTGTAAGGTGTCAAAAAGGCCTAGCTTGTGCCAATTATCAAATCAAAACATAACTTGTTTTGCACTTCCAATAACAAATTTGATTATATTAAACATAAAATCTCTTATTCCAAAGATCTGATTAAGGTACCAAAAGAAGGACTTACATTATACTCCACAAGCTTTGGTCCGTAATGATGTAAGTATGAATCCATTTTACCTAAATGGATTCATAATTTATGAAGAGTTTCCAAATCATCTTTAATAAGAGAGCTTTATTAGTGGCACATATTGAATTGACACCTAATCCTCCATCATTTTTGGGAGAGTAAACCCTATACCATTTGACTTTTGCTCCAACATGGACTTTAGATGAGCTAAAACATAAATAATTCTTCAAGATTCACTCAATGTTATTGGTCAACTTACAATATAAGAATAGGTGGGACTATTAGTAAGTATGGGGACTAGATAGGATGGAGGAGATTAATTGAAGTCTACCTTTATAGGAGAATAGTCTATATATCTAATGGTTAATCTTCTTGTAAATAGCATTAAAAAGAGGCAGACATTCATGGTATATAAGCATCTTATTAGAAATGGGAATCACTAATTAATATTCAAAAGGAAGTTCCTAATGCTTAAGGCCAAAAATGGAAGCTAATGAGCATATTTGATCCTTAGCATTATAAAAAGTGTAAAAGCACCTTGTTAATGAAGAGACCAGAGAGCTTATACACTACAAGAAAAAGAGGCGTTACCGACGGAAACTACCGGCAAAATGAATGTTTTTTTCGTCGGTAAAAAATTTACCGACAAATATAAGCACTGGATACAGTCATCAGCGCCAGCGCGGTTGGTATTAGTTACCGATGGTAAGGCCTTATCGGTCGGTATGTTTGACCGACCGAAAAGGAGAAGCGTCGGTACAATTAGCAGAAGCCTTTCGACGGTTCTGTCGGTGAGAGAAGCGTAATTGCCGACAGTACCGTCAGTGTAATTTTGTTGTTTTATCAATGGTCCGTCGGTGATTATGATGTTCATTTTACTGACGGTACCGTTGGTGAATGCTTTTACTGACGGTTTTGTTGAAAAACACAGACGGAACCGTTGGTAAATTATGAGCTTGACCAAATTTAGCCAAAGTTGCTTAATTGAAACTACAATGGTGTTAACCAAAAGTGGATCCTATTTGTCAAAAATATGGTCGTTAAATTTGATTACCAATTATAACAAATTATAAATGAGCATAATAAAAGGAAACCATTCTTAACTGCAAATTGTAACATTAAGTAGTATATAATTTAAAACCAAATGTATGACTACAACAATTCTATTGTCTTGGTGAGCGTTGCTGTTTTGAGTCTGTATTCCTAGTTGTTTGCATTTGGTCTATGTCATTTCTTAGCTTAGTTATGACTTCCATCAACGTATTCACTGTGGCCTCAAGCTGGATGATACGTCGATTTGTCGGCTCTGCACTAGATGTTGCTGTTGTCGACATAGTGGAAGTGTAACACCCCACTCTCGCAAGACCCGAACCATACATCGTGGTGATATCCGAGTCCGTGACCTGTGAGGGTAGCATGTTAGGGCACTGAATCCATTACAAGTCGGTATAAATTTTTTTTTGAAAACACTGCCATTGCGAAAATCCATTTCCAATGTGGGCTATATACTTTTAACAGTCGCGATAGAAAACTTGTTTTCAATACAGTACTATCGATACAAATTCAATAGTTAATTTGGGCCCATTTTCATTTATAACCCTTTTTCAATTACAAAACAATCCGCTTGGGGCCATTGGGGCCCATTTCAATACGCAATACATATACAATCACTTCCAATTAGCACAAATCAATATAAACAGCCATATCCACATTTTAAACAATCCCATTACTAAAATTCCCATACTTTGTCACTTATTACATACT
>JANZLX010000003.1:25155991-25167374 GCA_025531955.1 Erythroxylum orinocense | reverse complement strand
TTTATAGGATTTAAAATTAAATAATAAAATTAATTTAATTGATATTTATAAGTCTTAACATGTTTAATGTAAGACTTGTAATGTTAAGACTTATAAATATCCGATATAGAGACAGGATCGACCAATGGAATACTTACTTGTGGATCGCTATCCAATTCTAGAATTTTCCATGTTTGAACTTCCGCCAACACTTTTAGTACCCTCATCGTCTAATCCATTTCAAGTAGATTTTATTTCTTAGAAACAGAATCTGATAAATATAAATATTTCTTAGGAATATTGATTATTTTCATCATATAATCCATTTCAAGTGGATTTTATAGGTCAGGTAGGTGAGTCTGTTCTCCCCTCATATTAACATATTATATCCAGCAAATTGTAATTGATTATAAATGTAAGCTAGTGTTGGAGCTACATATAAATAAAATGCCATTGATACAGCCGAAATTGGCCGGTACTAACCGGTATTTAAATCCGATACCAAAACTTAAAATTTGGTACCGAATTTCGGCCAGTACGGTACGTTCCTGCCGATACCGGCTGCAACAGAATGGAACCCATAACAATACGCTCTCCATTAGGTTGATAATTACATAGGATGATAAAGATTTGGATCTAATCTAAATCAGTCAAATTTAAATATTTAAACACTAATTTTAATTTTAATTTAATTTAATTTAATTTAATTTTTTAACTTCTAATTAATGTAGTTAAATTTAAATATCGTTTTCTTCCAAATAATATCTCCTTTTTTTCAAATAATTTATTCTGTTTTTGGTTAATATTGATCATATTTGACAAATAATGGATTGCATTAATTAAATAAATAATATATATTTAATTAGGCTTGTTTTTCCATGATATGATACCATGAGGTTATGATTATTTGTAGCTCGTACTGATAGCCCTTTGTTTCCAATGCTAATCTTTTCTTTTCTTAATTATTATTTATTCTATGAGAATCAAACGAAAGTAAATAATAGATAATGTTAAAAAGGGAACTCTTTCCTAATCTACGAATTATAATTAACAGTTACAGTCTGGTTGGTTGAGGCTATTACCCATTTAGCTGGGTGCGGCGATGATGTTAATATATTTCTACGTTATTATTAAGACAAGGTTTTTATTTTTCATTGAAACATATAACAATCCGATGCTATTGAGCAAAACTTTTCGTTTCGTATTTATGTGGACGAAATAAGGTAAAGTAACAGTAAATAAAATCAAATATTCAAAAACAAAACACAATTATTAAAAAATTATTCAAATGATGTTAAAAATTGCATGATAATTGAATTAAAAGTTTGAATATATATAGTTTGATTCATTAACTTATAATTTATTAATACTAATATTTTTAATTTATTGTCTTCAAATTTGAGGACATAACTAAAGATGTTATTGCTCTTTTTTTAATTTTCTTTGTAACGAAATAAAAATTCATTAATAATAAACTTATATTAAGGGTAAATCATTTAAAAGATTGAAAAATTTACCAGGCAATTTCACACATCTTCCCCATGGAGAGAAATGTGTGTGAACGAAAACAACATCGCTGTTCCATAGTAGAGTTGTCTAAGTTGGATTCATTTAAGATTCTTTATGTGTCATACTATTGACGTGTTTGTATTGATGTTCTATACGTTAAATTAAACTGTATGTTAATTATTTGATCATTTTTTAATATTCGTACATGTACGCACGTGTTCGCAGGCCCTGTTTTGTAATCATCCAATCTCATCCATCTTTTTCGTAGTCTGTGGATATCTATCTGTTTAAATAAGTCGACCAATTGCTTTAATATCACGAGTATTTTTGTTTGGGTTTGTTATAACTTCTTGTACTAATTGATCGAGAAGTAGTAACTGGATAAAATGACGTATAATTATGAATGATTCTAAACTCTTAGGATGATATATAGGCTGAAAATTTGTGATGCAGCTCTCATGAGATTTATCGATGAAATATTCCACGAGCTTAGGAGTCAGAAAGAGAAGTTTTTTTCTTGATTTACCAATATTTTAAAAACTAGACCGGACATCAAACTGGTTGAAGGAAAGGTTTAAGATTTAGAGGTTCAACCAGTAATGAACCGCTATAAAACCTGTTTATAATAAATAAGAATTAAAACTTATAAGAATAAGTAAAAATAAAATATTTCATTGCAATAAAAATATACCAATGTCTATTAATATATAATGAATTAATAATAAATAGACATGAGTGTAATATAAATATTAAAATCAAAATTATATTTTTGAAGGAGGTTGTGTCTCATCATTATCAAAAGCTTCAAATTATGCAACGTTATTTAAAGATTTGTAAATTACGCTTTCATCTAAAGTATTTACATCAATTTCTTCTACTGCACTAAAATAAATTACAAATTAGTAATGTATAAAATTATTCTCAATTGTAAATTTGTAATATAATATAATTTTAACTTAAATATGATCAAAATAAGATATGAACTGGCCATCGGTAGATGTTCTTAATTCATTCATTGTGACAAACACATTTTTTTTATAAATCGTCTTTTAAAGTTCATTATAATCAAGATAAGGCGATAGTTCTTCAAGATAAGGTGATAGTTCTTCTTCTTCGATCCAAAAATCAACATGTTCAATACAATCAATATCAACTAGATCATATGTTCTCTTCTTACTAAATGATCTGAATACATAATAAAGAAATTATAAAATCAATAATAAAAATAAAATTATTGAAATAAAAAGCTATAAAATAGTAAAATACTTGTTCTTCATTCTCAGATTATAAGGAACGTAAACAAAGTCATTAAGTCTTTGATGTTCCAAAACGATTTCGTTTTTTTGTATGAATATGTTCAAAAACACTCCAATTACATTCACAACTTGATACAGAAGCTGTTTGACTGAGTAAACTAATAGCGAATTTTCTTAATGTTGGAACACTGTCATCGAATAATCTTCACCACTCATCTATATTTTAAATTAATAATTATGATACAAATATATATTATTAATAAGTAAACAATGAATTAAAAATAGAAGAGATGTACATTGAGCTACATAATATGCTTTTAAAAAACAACCTTTCAAAGTTAAAAGTTAATAAAAAAACACGATAAATCGATTTCGTTGCGTATTAATAATTAAAAAAGCTACCTAATGATTTTTTTTATTTATTTCAAGTCAGAGAACATAAAAAAGTATTTAATTAAACTAACATTAAGAGTAGATGACAATTTCAAATGCACAGTATATCTCTATTTGATATAGAAGTATACCTAAGTATAGTTTCAACTAATTATTGCAAAAAAACCATAAATTCAAAATTTGCAAATAATTAATAATTTTAAAATTTTCATAATTCCCTATTTTACTCCTTCATTTATTTTAAAATAAGGCATACATTTGTAATGATAAAATTCCAATAAAAAAATTATTCCATATGATGGGTGTATATATTTTAGTTACTTCTTTTATTAAACTGATTTTCCTTACATTGTCCGCCACTATTCTATTTTAGAAATTAAAAAATAAAAAGCAAAATTTCTTATCTTCATTCTTTTCTTGTTTTGTGCATTACTTTATCCAATTGACACGGTATATACATGCAATACAAACTCACAATTAAAAGTACATTTGATACAGTGCACTTAATTGCAATTGAATAACAGAACTAACTAGTCTCTACCTTCTCTTAGTCCTTCTTGCTCGTAATCACGTTTTTAGAACTGTTACTCAATACTTTAGAAATCGGACTGAGCTGTTTGATCTGATCAAAAAAGTTTAAATCGGTCGGTTTTTTGTACATAAAGATTATTAGATGAAATCGAACTGAACTATTGACTGATTCAAACTTTTTCCAGTCAGACCAACTAGTCTGGTCCGATTTTTAAAACATTGCAAACAATACGTCGACTTTGATTATATTATAACTCCAAAGTTGTTAGACATTCTCTAAACCTTGATCTCTGTGTATTGTTAAATGTTGCTTGAAACCTTTTAACAACTAGAAAAAGAAGATAAGGTAATGTGAATTTTAAGCTGAAAATCGCTTAAAACTCAAATTATAAAGATTAAAGTTTTATGATTGTCTTTAAAACCAAGTAAGGAGAACTTGACCTTAATCAAACCAATTGATTAGAATTGAAGTTGTGAGAATTTTGATTTTCACAGGTTGCTTTGATAAGATCATATTAAGTTTTTTTTTTTAAAGCATAAAGAGGAGAATTTTATCGAAATTGAAGAAAAGCTCTTAAATTCTTAATGATCTGGAATGAACTACATTAATAAGACAACTTTTAATAAGTATAATATCCTTGGAGAATTAGAGGCTTAAAAGGAAAAGAGCATTTCCCCTTATTATAATATGATTAGGAACAACTAAATAACATTAAAAAAAACTGAAATCCTTATCCACATAAAAAATTAAAATTCTAAAACTAAATAACTAAATAAAAATCTCAACATTTTGGTTAAGAGTTCTGACTCTGACTTTGGGATGATATGAATTGTATTGTCTGAAAACTACATCCCTGGCTTACTTCTTCTTCTTTTCTTTTACTTTCTACTAATCCTTTTGTTATAGTTGTGTCCTTTGTTGGGGTTCATCCCTTGTTTCCAACTGTTACTTTTATTTTCTTCATTTATTAATTCCATTTCTATTTTTTTAAAAAAAGTCTGACGTCTGTCCAACTTTCACACAGATATCAGTTTATTTTTAAAAATAACTAATCCACAAGTCTAATACCAATTTCTGCACAAGTGCCAGTTTGCTTCTATTTCTCAAACCTCCTCATAAGACCAACATTTGACACCAACGTCGATTACATTCTATTTTCAAGGTTGTTAGACATTCTCCAAGCTTTGTTCTTCATGTATTAAGCATATTCCATCTTCAGCAACATGTACAAAAGTGATCAATCTGGGTGATGTATCTTATTCATCTTGAATAGTTTCCTTTTCTTGTATCTCCATGATTAACCATTGTAAAGCTACTTTCATATATTTGGTGTATGCCTTACTCATTGGATCTCCAAATCCATACAAAAGATCATAAGAATGATAGGAAATAGGCGTTGGTGTAAGCTAATCTCCATCATTCCCTCCCTTCTCAAAACAATTCATCCTTGAATCACCTACAGGCTACATCATACAAAGACAAATCAACAACATTAAAAGTAGCACTCATTTTACCATAGTTTCTTGACAAATCTAGTTTGTAGACATTGTGGTTGATCTTCTCCAACATTTGCAAAGTTCCATCTCCTCTAGGCTACAACTTAAGAGTTCTTTTGTGTAGGAAACCTCTTCTTACTCATATAAACCCAAACCTAATCTCTAAGTTCAAAAACAAACTTTATGTCCCTTATTGGCATGCCTTTCCTATTGCTTATTCTTTTGGTACCGGTCACAAGTACCACACCGATGTTAAATTGCTATTGTTTCTCAAATCTCCATATTTAGTGCAAGTTCAACACTTGACACTAATATGATACTTTTGCTAGTTACATTTTGTTTTCAAGGTTGTTAGCCATTTAAAAAAAGTAATCAACCTTAAGAATGCATCTTATTCATATTAAACAGTCTCTTTTTTTACATCTTCGTGATTAATCCATGCAAAATTACTTTCGTATATTTGATCTTTAGCCTAATCATCGCACTTTCAATTTTTTACTGCTACAAGGTGATCTCTATGACAAGGTTTTGATGTTAAATAAGTTTATGTGAAGCTACTTTTGGCTTAGTCTAGTTGGTTAGAGCCACCTGCATTCGAACCTGAAAAACTATCGGCACTTGGACGGACTACATAAGTGGTGTCAGCAGCAGAGGGCTCTGCTTATCGGCTAGGAAAGTGTTATTGGAGAGAGGCAGCATCCTCACGTACATATCCGTGTCAACTGTGGACCTATCCAGGCAAATTGCTGACTGTTGTCATTTTCGAACATCATTATTTTAAGGGTATGGAACAAAAACACGAGTTTGAGCTTAAAGCTTTTCTGGGGCTTCCACGTTACAGGATTGGGTTCCCTATGTTTCTTGTGAACTTTAGCCCTTCTAAATTGGCCACGTCAAGTATCATCCTAATTCTAAATTGTGAACCACCAAATTCAGTGTCCAAGTCCAAGCAAATCAACATTCGTCTGATGCTTATCTTCTTTATCCTGTCAAGAATTTGATCAAATTAAATTGATGGACGCCCATAACTTTCATTCATCTTCAATGAAAATGACAGAAGTTAAAAGCGCAGGTTGAAGATTCCTGTCATAATGCTGGCAATTCAAATTAAAGAAAATTTGTTTATCACAAGGTCTGTGTAAGCTATTATATTTTTGCATTCAATCATATTGCTTTAGTTACAAAGGTATGGATTGACAACTTTGATAGTGCGTCAATCATAAATTCAGAAGTTGGAGAAAAGAAAAGAATGTTAATGTTCCATAAGATTATCATAAAGGAATATCCAATTTGTAAATTTAACCTTGTGGGCAACCACTCTTGCTGTGCAATACAGCCACCATTTTTAACAAGCACAACTAGCACTCCCAAGTCAATTGCACTGGATTTCCAGCTTAAGATTTTCACATTAGATCAAACGACTGAACAAATGCAATTCATTAGCCAATGCACAATGGATGGGCAAGGGGATATTAGGCTTATTACATCATATGATATTACAGCAATAGAAATGCTGATTTAATGGGAGCAATAGTGCTTCCAAATATAAATTAAAAGCCAAAATAGTAGGACAACCTACAAACCGCCATTCCTATAGTTACTTCTTATGACTAACTCGTATAGTGAAACAGAATGCCTCGTTGAAACATTTGGAACAGCGGATACATCTCTGTAACTAGAAGCATTTCACTCTTTGCCATCCGCAGCACGGAGTGAACCTAACTCAACTGGTGCTTGTGTCCCAACAACCTTCGAGGATCCATAGATGGAAATGTCAATTCCTTGACCCTTCTCTTTCTCAATTTGTTCCTTGATCCAGAAGTAGGTAATTCTCAATCCATCCTGCATTCAGCTTATTTAACGTCAGAATTGAGAAAGAAACAAGCCGAACAATATAAACTAAATAAAATTCGTCATGATGAAACACTTAGTTTTTGAAGACTTTCCACGTGAATCTAACTTAGCAAAAGTAGATGCCATAATTCCTCCCATATGTACCTTCAATTTCATTGTAGGAGCCCAACCAAGCTTCTCTTTAATTAATGTATTGTCAGAATTGCGACCACGAACACCTTCCGGTCCTGGAATGTGATGAATAGGGAGCTTCTTGTTCTCAAAGCTGAGAACAATCTCGGCCATCTCATTCATGCTGACCATCTCATCGCTACCAATGTTCACAGGCTCTCGGAAGTCTGACTTTGTCAATCTAAAACAAAAAATGTTTTCCATAATAATCCTCAATTATAACATACTAGACATCATCTCTGCGTTTCATTAAGTACACTGAAATAAAGGACAAATGAAAAGAAAGGAACTAATGGGAGACAAAAACTCCATCTGCAGCGGTTCATTGCCTTGAAACAATTTTATCACATGAATATGGCTCTCATATAGCCCATTCTGCTTATCCATGATATATAAGACAAAATATAGGAATTAACATGACCAAAACCCAGAAGCCTCAAGAACTATGTGAGGGCCTCAAGAACTATGTGAGGGGCATAGGAAATGAGAAAGTGCTAACCTGAGTACACCTTCAACACATTCATCAATAAAGGTGAAGGATCGAGTTTGTTTTCCATCTCCCCACATCTCGAACTTATCAGTTGAGGTAAGAGTCTTTCGGCAAAAAGCAGCAGGTGCTTTCTCCCTGCCACCTAATGAAAAAAAAAACACAAGAGAAAAACAAAATCAGAATATTCTAATACGTGACAAATAAGTAAAATCCATAGAGCAACAAAACCAATAAAAACATTCTAGTGATCACAGTTATATAGAACTCACTCACCTTTCCATGTCCCAAAGGGACCATAGATGTTGTGGAACCTTCCAGTACGACATTCAATTCCAAAATCATTGGTGTAATGCTTGCATAATTCTTCTGTTGCTAGCTTTTCTAAGCCATAAGCATCTTGAGGCTAAAAGAAAGTTAATAAATGACATCATCAACTCAACATAAGGAATAAGCGACAATAGCACGTTGGAATATCATTAAACAGCAAAAATAACCAACCTCTGCAGGCCAAGCATCAGACTCCTTCAAGCTCACATTAGTATCCAGCTGTTTAAATTCAGGGTAAATACAAGCACTGGAGGCATAGAAGAACCTGAAGTGAACAACAATATCAGAATTTCCAGAAAATGCACTTCCCTGTAGGTATTTAACTTTGATCAAGACCATGTCCACTCTGTCCATGAGAACTAACCTCTTAATGCCATTGACCCTGGAGGCTTCAAGCATATTGAAGCTGATCATTGTGTTGTTATACATGATGACAGAGTGGTTGGACTGAATGAAGCCCATACCACCCATATCAGCAGCAAGGTTGAACACATGGTCCACATCCTTTGTAACCTTCAAGCAGTTATCCATGACCCTTAAATCAACAAGATGGAACTCATGACAGAACATGCCTTCTGTCATGTGTTCATTTTTCTTCCAGTCAGAAGCAATAATATAATGGCCCTCACTCTTCAACCGTCGAGCAATGTGAGAGGCAATAAAGCCACCGGCCCCAGTAATGGAAATTCGAAGCTTTTCTGAAGGCCAGTAAGGTTCTCTCTCAAGCTGCTCATAGGTGTATGCTCCATAGTTTGTTCCATCACTACTTCCCATTCTGTGTCACTTGACAAGTTAGGGGGAAAATGAAAGTTTATAATCGTTAGTATGTAAGGTAAGTTAAATGTGATGCTTCCTCGTTCAAATAATTCACAATCAGAAACTTAAACAAAGAACAAACCACTATAGAAAAGTTGAATACATTCAAGAAAAACATATTATCCAAATATTAAAAAGCATATGAATGCTAGGCAATACAACTGCATATTGATTGTTTACACATGTAATTTAACAAGAAAGAAAGCATGAAGTTTACAATATGTCAATTGAAGAACCACTCCCATCATTAAAACACTATTACGATCTGCTAAAGAAAAGGACTTTTTCTACTGATAAAATGAAGAAAGCCAGTGTTGAACCAACTACAAAAAGAAAAGGGGCAATCCTGGAACCAAATTATGGTTTCACAAATAAGCATGCAACAAAAGGATTGGGACAGATTTCCAGGATAAACATTGGAGGTAAGAAACCTATAAAACTTTAATATTAAAAGAAAACGAGTACCAAACCTAAAAACCATAACTTAGAGAGCGAGAAGGGAAATACAACATTAGAAGATCACCAACAATAAAAACGACAATTCAGAATTCATCACATAATGCAAGGATTGAAAGCAAGCTAACCCCAAAAGGAAAGAAAAGAACCAAAATAAAAACTATACGATAGTCGCCGCAGATTTATATGAAATTCTCTACTTATAAAAAGAGCTTATCTATCAGATTAAATAAAAATAAGAAAGCAGAGCACCCAGAAGAAGCCGTTAAACAGTTGCAAAAATGGGTACACATTATCGAAAAACAGAATCACAGAAACAATGAGAACGGATTGAAAACAATGGATCGACGAAGTGTCAAAACAAAGCAAACAACTTTGAACTCTAGCCCATATTGCACCAAAGAAGGGAAAGGGTAGGCAAGAGAACGTTCAAAGAAGTCACAGAAACAGATCATTTTGAGGGAGAAAAGAGCTCCATGAACATAAAGGTGAGATTTTTACCTTGAAAGATTTTCCGAGAGATAGGTAACACCTAAGTAACAGAGTCAATTAGATAAAGAAGCTGAAAAGGGTGTGATTTAGAGGGCGTAACGATTATGCTATTTATAGAGGCAGCAGGGGGTGAGAGAAGATGGTACAGAGGCCCGAGACTCTACACAAACACCACCACTCGTTTCCTTTGAGTAATTAATACTCTGTTTCTTCTTCTGTTTTTTTTTGGGTACGACAGTGTTCCTTAAAAAGCCGTTCTTGCTCATAGCTTTAGTTCTAGAGTCGAGACCTCCAAGATTTAGGAAATTGTTCACTCGTAGTATTTTACAACTTTAAGAGTTATAGTTTTAAGTGTTATTCTTATATTAATTTTACTAGAACACAGATACATAAATAATTCTTGCTAAAATTGTACATTGCCTAATATTGATTTACTAAATTTATTTTCAAAAAACTCAATTCAATTTTTTTAATTATTATTTTAATCACCCAAATTTTCATAGATCTTGATTTCAGGATCTAATTCTCCTTTTCTTCCAAGTAATCTTAATCTTACTTAATGTCATGTGACATGATTAACTAGTTTATGTATTTTAAAACTACTTATTTTGCTCAATAAGGATCCTACATTCCTTATCTTATAGGTTATAAATCGCAACACGCTCGCTAATCCTCCCAAGGGACCTTAGTAATTCGTGCTAAGTGATTTCGTGTTACTTGAGCATTCATGTGCAGAGGGGGTTGACATAACTTGTTGCTTCAAATCTGAGAAAGTACCTCTTTATGGTTTCTTAAAATTCAAAGAAAATTTAAATAATAATTGTAAATATAATTACGCAACTTAGGAGTTGATTATGTTTATCCTTGCTACGTGGTGTCCATTAATTTATTAATTCTTTTGTTAACTCACGAGATGTTTTAGATGGCCTGAATTATCAATGACACTTTTAAACTATTATAACATCTAGACTAATCCTCAATCGTACCTTCTAAAATCCTAAAGAGTGACTTAGCACCATCACTGAATATTTAACACTGCTACGTATGCAAATGAACCCAACCTTAAACCAACCCCTTTACAGGCAAATGTTGGTGCAACGGCTGATTTTTCTCACGAAGCGTGGAAGTGGACACAACTAACTAGGAGTAGGAGTGGGGCCAAGCATGAGAAATTTCTTGGAAATTTACGAGCAATCGCAGCGTGCTCTGTTTGGTTATGAGAAGCTACGTGGAAACTGGTTCGAGTCAGCAGCCTTGGATTTTAATGTCGTATACTTGTGATCAAAGCATTTAAACTTCATTATTGGTCTGATTTTAATGGGTTTTGCAGCCTTCACTGGCCGTTGCATTTGATTACCGTCTCCAGTATATAGAGGCACAATAAGACAAAAATTTAAAGATAGAATAAAATAACAATTAGAGATAGTGAGATGTTTGATTGTAATGGACAAAACAGACATCTTGAAGATAGAAATGTGTTTGATTGCAATTGACAGAATATGAAAATAGTGTTAATGACTAAAATATCCCTGCAGTATAATATGATTGAAAATATGTAATTCATTAATTATTTTAAAATGAATGATTTGTATTAGTAAAAAAGTTATCAAAT
>JANZLX010000003.1:25108285-25129960 GCA_025531955.1 Erythroxylum orinocense | reverse complement strand
TGCCAAGACAAGATTCTTGCAACCAGGCGATGTCAAGTCACAAAATCTTGGCATCGCTCGGCTTTCGACATAGCTCGACCCTCGAGCAATGCTCGGGCCTCGACACCGCTCGACTGGTTTGCCAAGACAAGATCCTTGGAACCAGACGATACCTAGAAGGCAATCTCTTACACAGAGCCAATGATAGCTTAAGGCGTCATCCAACAAAATTAAGAGGACAGTGAAGGATAAAGGTAAAAATTTTATTCCCAATAAGTTTGCCCTGGTCACAAGCCCGACCAGATGAGCTTTTCTATTTAGAAAGATTATCTTTCCTACCCAGTCTACTGCAAGTATCATCAATGGACCTCTACACGCCAAAGTCAAACAATATGTCCATTATAGGTTCTGATATATTTGTGCTGACAAGTCCTGCGACAACCAAATTCTTTACAAGCCCACAATTCTCACCACAGCGGGTCCTCATCCAGAACTACCTCTCGTTCTTTTTCGACCATCCCCCTCTTTTCCTCCAAAAAAGGTCGAGCTCGAATGAAAGCAACAACCCAGCATAATCCTCAAACGACGAGCCGCCCGACCTGTCAGAGACGCAAGCATCGTGGCAACCCCTCAGGAAGGAAGAGACAAATCTCGAGCGAATTCTAAGCGTTTCCTCGTTTAGGCGCCGCTCCTTACACCGCTTGACTGCGTCAATCCTCTCCCCCTTAATAGAACTTCGCAACTCCATTAAACTGTCTTCGACTTTCAGCTTGTACCTCATTTTCTTCGGCACCTCAACCATTTCCGCCGCCATCTCCAGCGGTCCAATTACGGGCAAGGCACTTTCGGATGGAGAGGACAGCAGTGGAAGATACACTATGGTAATCGCAAAGACAAGGGTACAAAGGATAGAAATTGGGAAAATAACGCAGAATGAAGAAAGACCGCCCACTCCAAAATTTATAGTGTCAACAGAACGGGACTACCAATCGATGTCAAACACGTTGTAACAATCCGAAACGAAGCTGAACACGTGGAAAAACTTGAGCAACGAAAAATTAAGGCCGTTAAAGACCTGAAGCGGTGAGGCAGACGAAGGGACACGCGTGACAACGCGTGACAACTGCACGGCAGTCAAAGGGACGTGTCTCCCAGAATTCTGAACCACGCACGGAAAGATACGGACTGACAGCAATAATTACACTTAGAGCTTCATTTAAGCCCTGTCGTCCAGTCGATCGGTTTCGATCGGCCCAGCCACTACTCCCGATGGGTCGACCTTAACACTACATCCGATCAACCTGTCGAGTCGTTATAGCCGACCGACCTTTTTTGTCATTACCCTCGATCGGTTACATCTGCTCGGTCGACCGCATCGGATCATAATCTATCGATCGGGCCTAGCACGATCTGCCTTGGAGACATGCTGCCTAATACTTATGTACTCCTTCGACCCTTCCCTTGGCTCAGACTCGAGGAGTAGGGGGCTTATGGTCGGGTCGGCTGTGCTAGGCCCAAGCCCATCTCCATACGTCCACAACCCATCAGGCGTTAGTCTCCCATACAAATACAAAGATCTACGTAAAGACCTAAACCTAGCGTCTACTCCATATATAACGTACTATTCTGCCATGGGACAAGTACGAGATTACAACCCTAGCTTTCTCTCTATTCTCAGCAACCAAAACTCCCACAAAAGACTAACTTGAGCGTCGGAGGGGCCTCCCGGGAACCAACCCCCCGCGTGTCTTTGTTTGTTTTGCAGATATTCCGCAGCCAAGATCACACAGAATTATGGATCCAAGCAGTAACGTTTAGCCTCAACAAAATCCGACTGAACCACCTTTCTTTTTGACTCCTTTAAATTCTAAAATAGTTAAATGATAAGTGCATTAATTAACTTGACCATAATCACATATATTTAATTATATTTGTCACATGTGCATACCATGACTACTTTTATAGGAAAATATTAAAATTGGAAAAATTACCTATCAAATTAATGAAATGGCTTGTATACCACAACAAAGAAGTTTTTTAATCAAAAGTTTAAAGTTTAAACAAAAGATCCAAAATCAAAACTATAAATATATGCATTAAATTATCTCAAAATGGAAATCATAATTATATAATTATTATCTTTATCAAATTAGTCCTTTAATTTTTTTTAAAACATTATAATTTGACTAGCTATTAGATTATATTTATTGAGAAAAGTTTACAAATTTAAAAGGAGATTTCCTATTGCTATGATTGTTGCATAATGTAGCATAGATGGGACGAAGATGTGAAATGTTAGGAAACCACAGTGAGCAATTGCTAAGGGGAGGGAGAGAAGCCAGTGGGTGCCATTAAGGGTCTATCCAATTTTTTAGTGATAAATGTGTTACCATATTATTTATTGCATCAAATATATAGAGAGTAGAGTGTATTAGTACATGGTATTGTTCATGTTTATCTCACTGGCATCTATTGGAAATTAAAGTTTAAGAATTCAGATGGATGTAACGTCTCCTAAAGCTAAGGTTTGAGAGACATTCCTAAAGGCTTCTTTGTAAGACACAATTAGTGGAGTCATAAACAAAGATGATTTAGAGATACATATTGGATGGAAGATGAATGGTTTCTATATGGATGAATTGATTTTGAGGAGTGGGTAACTAAAAAACTAAAGGAATTAGGGTTCCAAGCAAGTAAGTAATGAACATTATAAACTTGAGAGAGATAATTAATAGTGAATTATTTACAAAATCATTAGAGGAAATTTCATTAAAATGATGATATTTTACTATGGTTTAGTTTCAAGATTTTAAGGAGATTCTTCACACCTAACTACTTAGAGGAGTAATTAAGACCCCTAATATTCTAGGTAAAGATTGGCATTAAGGGGGTTGCATTAATAGGACTATTTGATTTTATTTTAAATTTATTTATATTTCTTTCTTTTCCTCTACTTAAGGAGTTAGAATTTTGACATTAATTATGGTGTATTAAAGGTATTAAATGTGTTATGATAAATGGAACTATTTGAAATGCATAGTAAAGAAATAAAAGGATTTTGATGGGGAGCTACCCTTCTTAGGAGATCTTGTAAGATGAGAAGGAATGAATTAAGGATGCATGTCTACCACTACTTGATTGATGCTTTGTTGAGTTATGAGTTCTAGTACCTTGGTTAGGGGTTAATGGTGGAGGATCTAAAGCTTCATAAGGATCTAAAGCGTCAAAAGGGTATATTTATTAAAAAGGTCAATTTTCATAAGGTTATATTTTGAATTTCTTGCCTATAGGTGTTCAAATTGTTGTACCTTTTGTTTTGGAGTCTAAAGGTCTCTAATAGTCAGGAATGGGAATTTTAAGTAAAAATTTTTGGTTCACCTCATCGTAAATTACCAATATGCAAAATCTAGGAGGAATTTTTTTTCTCCTAATTCCACCTCACTAAAAACTTTAGCAAAACTAATTCTTTGTATTTTGGTCATCATTATATTTTAGTATAATGGTTTTTTAATTGAGTTTGTCAAATAGTTTAGTCATTTGATGCTCTAGTACACTAGAGAGATATTAAGGAAATTTACCTAAATTAAAATTGTCTTGATTTCTTCTAAATTAAGTGAAAATCTTTACTATCATTTTTAGATGAATATTAGCGTTTCACTACTATGCCAATGGCCTATGTCTAAAACTTGGTTGAGGCCTTCCTAAAAGATAAATTTGAAGAGAAAGACATTACAGTGTTCATAGCAATCTACATTCACTTTATATAGTATTCATAGCTTTTTGAAAGAATAGATAAGCTATTCTTTTCTCTAAGAAGAGTTGAAACGAAAGGATTTTTAATTTTAATATTCCTTTAGTTGTTATTTGCAAGGAAGAATAAATAACAATTTGTCCATTCTCAAAGGGAAGGAGAAAATTATTTTAGTCAAATTACCTCATCTATAAAGATGGAGTCACTTTAAAAAAAGTAAGCTTCTTTCATAAAAGGGGCATTAGGGAGGGGTTTAGAGGAGATTGGATGATTAGAAGAAAGCGTTATTTACTAGAAAGGGTAATGCAGATACTAGGTCTAAAGGGGGGATTTAAAAAGGAGGGAGGGTGAAGCGTCCAAGTATTGAGAAAGATGGCTGAGAAGAAGAGGAAAGAGTTTTGAAGTTAGAAGAACCCCTTAGATATTTAGGTTGGATTTAGGTTGAGATTAAGGGTTTTAATGAGATTGGAGATGAGTTTTCTGAAGAGAACTTACGATTTATAAGTTACAAATTTATTGTTAGAGAAGTTAAGGTTAGTAGTTAATTGGATAGTGATGATAGAAGGGAGGAGGTAAAAAGGAGATAAATTCTTATAAGAGGGAGAAAAGGGAAGGGATTGTGAGAGGTGGCTACAAGAGACAGAAATTAGAAGAAAAACCGAACTAAAGAAAGAGAGAGATTTAAAGAAAAAGATTGAAAAAAGGGAACAAAGTCACTAAAAGAATAGAACCTTAAAAGTTAATAAGAAACTGAATGAGAAGATAGAAAGAGAGAGAGACTAAAAGAAAAAGAAAAACGTTAAGAATACAAATAAAGACGAAAGGAAACTAGAGAAGATTTTTAAATGACAAAAATCCTAACAAATAAGGAAAAAGTGACAAGAAAACAGACAACGTAAAACATTATGAATCAAGAAGAAAATCTAAGAGCGATTAGAGCAATGTCACATAAATGAATGGGACATAATATTTGGATATACTAAACTCAAGAAACATATAATAAAAAAGGAAAATCGAGAAACAAATATAATAAAAAGACAACAAAAAATTAAAAAATTCTAAAAATTAAAAAACGAACAAGAAGAGAAAAAAAAAACACATCTCTTTAAAATATACCTTTCTTTACTTTTATTACAAAGTGAAAAGAATAAAGTTGATATAAACTGAATGTAAACCTCATAAAAGTATAACTTAAAATTAATCTTTATAGAAATTATATCAATTTTAAAAGTAAAATTTTATTTTATGATTTGCAAAAAGTGAATATATTGAAAAGACTCTTCATTAAAATTTTATATTAGAAAATTAATATACGAAATTAGTAAGAAAAATAATGTCTCATAAAAAAGGCTCTTTATTTAACTATGTTTTTTTTTCTAAGCATAGATAGTGCAAAATTAAAATCTTATTTACCAAGTAGTATAAGAAAATATAAATATAAATTCATCCAATAACATTTAAATCATTTGTTAAGATTTGATATTCAACTTGTTTTTTTATAGACATGTGCTTAAAAGCTCTGTAAATCCACTTATTTGTTATCTTCAGTCATTAGCATTGTTATGAATTTCGTATCGTATTGGCCGGTACGTTCCGTTCCAGCTAAAAACTGGTACCGGTACGGGTATAGGTGATACTGGTGAAAAATATCAGTTGGTATCAATCAATTTTGTCGTTACCGGTCAGTATTTAAAATACCGATTATTTAATATGTTCACTTATTTCTAGTGATCTGTTTCTGCTTCTGGAATGATGTTTAAGGAACGTGATCTGTCCAGCCCGACATTACCTTATGGAACTCGAAACTATTTCAACAACCTTGAAGAATGTCGTTGATCAATCCACGATTGATGGCAACTAAGTCGGAAAGACCTCTTTCCTCATTTAGTCCATATTGAGGACCAATTCAAGACCTTGGCTTCATTAAAAAGAATGTTTGGTATTAGGAGCGCACTGGACAAATTAATATACTTCTTTGTTAGATATAATGTTTTACACGCATATAGTGGAACGGGCAAACTTGAGGTTGAAAAATAGTTGTTTCCTAACTTTTTCTCTTAAAAGATAAACATAAATCATATTTAAAAAAGCACTATATTAAACTATATTAATATAGATCAATATCATAGTTATTAGTTTTCATTCATGAATAGCATAATTAAAATCAAACTTTTATACATCATAATTAAGAGATGTAACCATAACATCACTTAGGGTGCATTTACTTTCTGAAAATTCTCTAGTTTTCTAGAATTTTTTTTTCATAAAATAGAAAATAATTAAAAAATATGTTTATTAATAAAAAATAGATCAATTTTTCAAGAAAAGCGTGTTTTCTATTTTTCAAATTTTCTAAGAAACTAGAAAACAACTTTTAATAGGTTTCCAAATTTTCATTTCTAATTTTTAGGAATACAAGTTCTCCAGCCACCTCCAATAGCCCAAAGCCATGCCTTCAACCATCTGCCAACCGCCAGCTCACCACCCTGCCTTCTACCTCCTCATCAGCCACAGCAACCGCCGGCGGCTGCTTTTCCGCCGGCGCTACAGTACCCACCGCCGCCTCCGGTGGTCGAAACCCAACCCAACACACATCATCGTCTTCGTCTTCCCCCGATCTACCCACCCCCGCCACCGGTTTGGTCCAACAACCCGCCAAATCTCCTAGATCTGTGTTTGAAACTTCGGCCCTCCCCTCTACCACTTCGGCTCTTCCCCATCTCCTACCATCATCCACGCACTCCCCCCTTCTCCAACAACCCGACCAGCCACCCTGCTTACCTGCCTTACCATCGCCGGCGTTCGGAGATGTCACTGGCCTCACCGGCGCGACGCCACCTGCTGCGGACCAGTGCCGCGTTTTCGGTCCTCCACCGCCGGCCCTTGGACTCTTTCCATTTTAGTAAACATGTTTTGCAATTTTCAATTTTAGAAAATGATTTTTTCAATATTAATTAATAAACATGTTTTCGACAATTTTCTACTGAAAACGAAAATTGAAAATATATGCAAAAAATTAAGATAGAAAATAAAAAGCTGTTTTCTGAAAGTAAACGCACCCTTAATAACTCTCAGTAGTTACATTAAATAATTAATCATTGAAAAGTATGTTTTACATAAAAGTATAATCTTAGTTTTATCTCTATTAATAAAAATATTTTAAGGTAGAAAATTGCAGGTTAATTTTAGTTTGATCTCACCCATCAGGCAGATAATTACTCGCGTTATTTCAATGGTAGCTCATGCTTTCACGTCCTTTGTCTAGCTTGTTCATGCATGTTTCGTACTAAGTTCATCGACATCCCACATGCGCACGAGGAAATTGTTAATTCACCCATTTTCATAGAACAGCTGATTGTTGGCTTTCCATGTGAAAAGCCTAACCATTCTATCACTAGCGTGTTGAATCCTACTACTGTTAGAACACATGATGCGGTACAATGATGACTGAAATATTTAATAGATCGGTATATTTAACTAGAGATACAGAAGTTCACACGAAGGCTAACTTAAGGACAAGAAAGTTTCATCGAAATTGATTGTGTTGTTGTTTGACATTCACTACAACAAGGTACCTCTAGCTATGTTTTTTTTTTTTTTTTGCGACGATTTCAAAATTGTAGCTAAAAATTAGCTTTTGATGACAATTTTCAAAATCGTTGTCAATAGCTTACCCTTCTGCAATATTTTTGTAAAATTGTCACTAAATGAGAAGTCTTTGGTGACGAGTCACTAACATCATCACCAAATGGTAAGTCTTTGGTGACGATTTATCGAAATCATTGCAAAAGGTTTAACCTTTTGCGACGATTTAATATTTTTGTCACAAAGGGTAAGGCCTTGGAAAAATTGTCGCCAAATGCTTAAATAATAAAAATAATTCTTTTATTTATAATTATGAATTCACTAACTTTTAACTGATCATTTTATGACTGAATATCATACTGAGAAAATTCAATTTTAATATTATTGACAATTATTCTAAGTGAACAAATAAATTTAGCTAACAAAAATATGAAATCATTTCAATAATTTATGAAACTATAAACTCAAATTAATTAATATTACATAGATTTATACTTTTTATTTTTCTCTTTTAAATTATATGATTTAACAATTTTATATAATGTCATAAAATTTTCAAATAGTTTTAACATAGAGTTTGTAAGGTAATTATATGATTCTTATAGAAAAATAATAAATAATAATATATGGTAAGTAATACAAGATTTTAATTAAAAGTTTAATAATTGTTACAGACAAAATAATAAATAATGTTTCACACCTATTCCGTCAAAAAGAAAAAGAAATAATTATTTTTTTGGATTCTATGTGACATAAGACTCGGTAAATAAGGTAAAAGAGTTCCCTATGTTTGGATTCCCAAGAAAACTCCTTGTATGTTCAAAGACATTAATTGAAACGGACGAAGATCTTCTCACAAGAGTTAGTTTATTGATACCTTCTCCTAACAACTTCTTGACAGTGAATGATTTCCTAGATACAATATAGATCACTGAATTAGATGAACCGCACGTACTATGCATTTCACCTAAGGAAGAAACAGTATAGAACAATCACATTAATTTCTTTACAATCCTTTGAAAAATTACATCCTAAAAACTTAAAAAGCTAAATCAAATGGTTAAAGATCCCAAATTCGAACATATGCATACCCAATTGAATGACTCCATCATCGTTACAATGAACAAACATAGTTTTTGCAATTGACGACTGTTCCAAAGCAATCAATTTTCCTAATCGTGTACAGACCATCGGGAGATCATTAGTACCTCGATTTTCATCTATGTCCTTTTGAAGATTCGAGGAAGCTTTGCACAACACATAATATATACAATCACATATTCATCTAATAGTTTCATAAAAGAAAATGAGATACAGATAATAAAGAAAGAGAGGTGATTCGGATAATACTAAAAACCTTAAAGAAAAAGATCGACCATTGAAGGCAATAGGTGATTAGACTTTGATAAGGAGATTTGTTGTACATTGATTCGTTGTTCAGAAGGGAGAATACTATCAGATACCTCTCATCGATGCTCATTTTTACCATAAAAAACTATCTGTCACATTGACATTTCATGTTGAATTTATGTTAACCATTTTATTGTGAAAAGTCAATAGAAACAAAAACAAGTTATAGATATAATCCATATAGAATTAGAGTGTACAATTTAATAGGGAAACAAAAATTATATAAAGTTATATACAATGAATAAAATATTCATAGAAGAAGCAAAGATCATCATCGTTGTCATCATCACACCCAGATTGAAATCCTGCAGTGAAACGGGGTCTGGGAAGGTCTGATAGTACGCAGTCTTACCCCTACAAAGTAGAGAGGTTGTTTCTGGTAAACCCACATGCAGATGTGATATGCAAAGTAATGATGCAGGACACGAAAAAACCACCAAAAAGTTAAGTAAATAGAATGCCAATAGCAAACGAAGACATACCTGAGGCATAACTCGATCCAGCAGGACCTTACACCTTGTAAAGACCTTACACCTTTCAGTGAGCCGCTCTGAGGAGAAGAAGCAAAGGTCATCAAAACTTAATGTTTTAAGTAGCCAAAAATCCCCTGCACAAGCACATTTTATGTTTGACATTCACCTTTAAAGATAAATAAAACCCAGAGCACTTGCCACAAATTAATAAGTTATCTGACATCTTTAAAAATATAAGACTTCTTATTTGAATGTTCTTTTCACATCTGACACATTTCTAAGAATATTAATAGACATCAATAAGTCAATATAACTGGTTGAAGTTGAGTTTATAACCTATTCATATAAGAATAGAAAGTCTGTATTATGCACAATATTAGTACTTTTATACATTATCTATTCCAAACATAAGCTACAACCTATATATATACACAACCAAATTACATAGCATATGCCATATAACTTTTTTAAGTCTTCAATCATCAATTCTAATACAAAGATGCTTATCAATCAAGGTAATGTTCACGATTTATCTTTGTAGTTGTGATCAATCCAAACATTAATTTTGAACATAGGTATAAATATGATGGATTATTTCTAATCAGAAGCATCAACAAGATAGAATATCTTAAACATGAACTTATAACAAACAATAGAAACATTGTAAATTGTTCCAACAAATTGTTCCAACATTTTAGCAATGTTAATTTTGTGATTTATTAACCAAGATAACTTCACACGGAAAACGTATGCAAGAAATCCAAGTAGATGAACAGATCAACTTTAGAGCAGTTAAGCACAAATTTACAAAGAGGGAAGACTTAGTTGAATGAGACTAGGGTCAAATTTGTCTCTCTAAAATAAGACCTTATGATCTCTAACTACTAGCTAGAAACATAGATTAAGCAAGAAGACACTGATTTAGTACAAAAGAATCGAGTAATTTCACACTACGAGGTTAGCTTTCACCTAAGATGGGAGTGATCTGTGACATCTCTAAGAGAAAGCTAACAAATAGCTATTACAAAACAACAACCAAAGGTAAAAAGAAGAAGATAAGGTGAGAAGTAAGGCAAAGGAACCCATACTTGGCAACTTGACCCGCTCGGAGAAGAAGATCACCTTCGATGGTTCAACCCTAATGAGGAAGCATAAGGAGACTCTTTTGACTATGGAGGATTTATTTACCTTATTTATAAAACGTCATTGTAGATAGATTACCTTGTCTACTGCTTATAGCAACGTTTTTTTTTTTGCTTTATTAGTAGTTGTGGTTACGTTGCTGTTTTTTTTATTTATTAGTAGATTGTCTATTACTTGAAGAAATGGGCCTTGTTTTAGGCCCCTAATTATTTACAAGCTTTATTCAAACAATTTATGTCCTATGTTTGGGTAATTAGGTTTTCAATTTTATAAAATGACGTGATTTTGGCTTCACCTTTGGTGACGAATACAAAAATTATCATGAAAAGGTAAAACTTTTGCGACGATTTTTATAATTAATCGCCAAACCTTATTCCTATATATTACACTATATATATTATACAAATTATATGTAATATATATATTCTATATAATAGTATAGAATTTATATATAATAAATAGAGAATTATTATTAAATAGAATAATACTATAGCTAAGATATGAGAAATTTTATCTATTATTTATACATTCATAAATCATTTTACTAATTACAATTATTATACATTTATATATCATTGTATTAATTACCATATATAATTATATTTATTACAATATAATTAAAAAATGATTGCAATATAGTAAAAATGGACATCAATATTAAATACTAATATCATATTCTTAAAAATAAAATTTATTGTTATTGACAATGATTATAAGTCTAAAAATCAATTTAGCGAACAACAATGTCATTTCAAAAATTTATAAAACTAAAAATACAAAATTCATTAATATTAAATAGATGTATACTTTTTGTTTGTCTTTTTTAAAATATATTATTTGATAATTTTATGTGGTGCCACAAAACTCTATTTATTATATATAAATTGAATGTTATTTTATAGAATTTCTATATTACATAAAATTTGTTAAATATATAAATATATATGATAACATTTGGCAACGTTTCCTGAAATCGTTGCCAAATATTAGCCTTTTGATGACGTTTCCCTGAATTTGTTGCCAAATATTAGCCTTTTGGTGACATTTCTCTGAATTCGTTGCCAATGGTCTTCATTTAGCGATGTTTCCTGAGACCGTTGCCAAATGTTAACCAGTTGGAGATGTTTCTCTGAATTCGTCACTAGTGGTCTTTGTTGGCCCCCTAAAATTTTTTTTATTAAGCATGATTTAAATAAATTTTGAGGCCTTGATAGATTAGTTATTTTATTTTGTAGAGTTAATTAGCATGTTAATGTGAGTAAGATTATATGACATGGGTTAATTGAATTAAGATAGTAAGATGGTATCAAGGGCAAAATTGGCAAGACACTTAAGGTTAAAAGAACATAAGCCTATAAGGAAGGGTAAAATGGACTTTTTGAACTCAGTAAGGGTAGAAATGGAAGAAGAAATGTTGTCTTGTTACTTTAAGAAGATGAAAAACGTGATTTGAAGAAGAGAGAGAAATACGAAGAGAAGAAGAGAAGGAGAGAAAGAAGAGAAAACAAGCTAGGGTTTCAATTGTCTTAGTCTTCAAGAGAGATTTAGAGGTTGTTCAAGAAAAAAAAAGGTAGAGGAAGAGAAGAGCTTCCATTTGAGCCAAAGATCTCTTCATTTGGTGAAGAATCAAGGTAAGATCATTTTGAATCTTTTGAATTTTTGGAAGGATTTTAGTTCATGGAGTTTGCAAAATGCTTGGGTTTAGGTATTCTAGAACCAATTTTAGTGATTGTGCTTTATGAGATTTTCAATTGAAAACCCAATTGAGTTAGATTTTTGATATTATTGAAGGAAATCAAGAGAGGAAAGAGGAGAAAGAAGAGAGGCGCCTTTGACTAAGTTTTTAAGCAAGGAATTCAAGGTGGGTTACATTTTTATAATTGAGTAATAAGCCATTAATGTTTTCTTCCAAATCAAGAAAGTTAAATGTTTTCAGTTGTGTTATAAATGTGCATTTTATTGCTCTTTGAATGCTTTGAAAAAGTTCTATCAGTTTAGTATATGGATATGGTCTTGATGATTTATAAAAAGAATGTGAAAATGATTTTTGAAAAGATACTATGTTTATGAATTCACTTTTCAGAAATGTGTCATTTTGAGCAATATGTTTGCAAGATATGAAAAGCTTGATTATGTAGGTTTGTGGTGGTCCCCTAAGTTAAGTCAAATGCAATTTGACAAAAAGGCTTCTTCCACCTGTCTGCTAGTGGCATGGAGCTCCTTCATGGACTCCCCTAAGTTTACGACTACACAAGACCACTATGTGGAAATGTGTAGTACATTCTATTTTTCGGATCCACCTAAACTATTCCAATGTGCTTATGTGTTTCTGACTTGAGACAAGTTTGATGAATTCATTATTCTTGATGTTATGAATGTTTTGATAAGTTGTGCAATTAGGAAATATGTGTTGTATGGATCTCAATGTGAATTTTACCATGGAAATGAATATTTCAAGGGTTTTTGCTTGTTTCTCGTTATAAAATTGTTACTCACAAGCTTTAATCTCACCCCATTCCTTCCCATCTCTAGGTGACGAGCAAGAGATCGAGTGAAAGAGAATCGAGGCATCACTCCAAAATTTGCATCTTTTTATGTTTTAAGCTAGATTTGTGACTACAAGGTTTTAGTTGCATTTTGAGCAAATTACTGTTCATATATCTTTTTACATTTTGGGATTTTGAGATATTGATGTATTGTGGCTCGAAATGCCCATTTAAGCCTTGTATAAACTCTTATATTTTGATGTTAATGAGATATGATTGTGTTTTGCCAATGACATTTCCAAATTGTACATTTCATTTTCAAGTTTTTCGTAGAGGTAAAAATGTATATTTTGACTTCAAGGGAAAAACTGTATTGATCTAGGTTGAATTAGACAAAGTTGTCTTCTTGGAAGTTGTATATTATTTTTCTATCTTTCCAATGATATATAGTATGAAATTTTTGGACATTGGAGTTGAGAGATATGATCATTAGAAGTTAGTGATGCTGCTTAGGATATACATTCGGGACAGCTACATTGTTTTGAAAATTTGACCCTTATAGAGGCAAATTTTTTTTTCTAGTTCTTCATAATTGCAGATATAGAAGTCTTCTTTGAAAATGTTTAAGAATGACCTTAATCCGATATCTCTAGTGAAAGTTATGCCCTTTTTACCAATACAGGTCGCGACCCACAGTTCTACCCCCCAAACCTAAATATATTCCACTCTTTTGACCATAACTTTTTCGTCTGACCTCTAAATGACCTGATTTTTGAACCAATGGATTCTTAACACATTTATCTATCTCCCTATAAAAATTTATAGCTTTTGGTATTTATTTGAAAAATATTGATTGAATCAAATCAAGGGTATCGATTGAAAGAGTATAAATAGGATATTTTACTAAACATGCTTCAGTATTTTGATGATATCTTGATCTGTAGAGCTACAAATAAGATGATTCTTATTTCTAAATAAAATAGAGACATATAGCTACAAAATATATGAAGATATTGAATTTTAATTCAGTCTCTAAGACTTTCAATTTCTAGATGGAAGTTGAGTATATTGTATTGTTCAGTGTAATAACAGTCAGAAAAATGTTTGATGTATAACTTTCAGATTTCTGAACCAAAGTGAATGATTTTAGTGTCATTAGAAACTTATGAAAATGGGGAAAATTTTTTCTAAAGAAGTCAAATTGGAATTCTAATTTGAAGTTTCCCAAAATCTGTTTTGAAATAGGAGAAACGAGTTTGATTATGATGATTGACTGGTGGGGGCACACCGCCTTGTGGGATGCACGTTCGGATGTCACTTAGGATGTCAGGCATGTGTCTTACGAGGGCGGGGTGCCTAACAAAGGGGCTAAATCTCATAAACGGTCCAAACATATACTCAAGAAGTTTCATTTTATTAGGTAGAAAGTGGATCATAAAGATATAACATTGAAGTGGGTTCTCACCGAAGACAACCTTACAGAACCTCTCACTAATTCATTGTCTAAGAAGAGACATGATTAACATATAGATGCATATGGCATTAGATATGTAGCAGATTGGCTTTAGTGCAAATGAGATATTGTTAATTTATGTTTTTGCAGGCAACCTGTTAGTTACAATTTTAGGTATGATATTATTATTATAATTAGTAAAGGCATTCTTTATCTTTATGTATTATATTAATTATCTTTAATGTTTTAATACTAAGGGTAAAATCCTTGGAATAATTACTATGTAATTAAAATTAGGATGAGATCATAATTATGAGGTTCAATTTGTATTTATGTATTATTCCTAGGTTGTTCCTAATTATAATTTCATCAAGATGGTGTGTTCATAAAAGAGTAAAACTAACACATGTTATGTTTTTTTAATGAAGAAAGTAATTGATCTCATAAATTAAAGTATGAAGATACTTAAAAAAACGTGTGGGTGCTTATTAAACAATAAGCTCACTGAGTTGACCCTATTATGAGGATCCCAAAAAAGAATATTACTTATGTGTACGTGAAATTTCTTATTATGATGATTATATAATTGATCTTTAGACTTAAGATTACGAAGGTATTTCATATAGGAATTACTGTGTTATGATGCTACTTATGACCTTTCCTATTTAGGGTAGCTCAACTGGTAATACTTATGAACTATATATAGAAAGCTGGGTAAGTCAATAAATGATTCATTACTATAAAGTAATTAGAGAGAATGTTCTACTATTCTTAACTAGTAGTAGTCTAAGGAATTCTCTGGCTAGAATAAATTGACATTTGAAAAGGTATTTTCGAATATCAATTACAAATCAATTACTAATTAGCAAGAATGAACATGATTAGATTCAAAAGAGTAGACATTATATCTTTATTCTGTTCAATTAGAATAGTAGATGAAAAAATGATTATATTATACATTATAACCATGCATAGACAGGTTAAGACAAATCACTTTAACATTTCTAATATTTAGGTGTTCATGATATGTTGTTAGACGTTAATCTTGATCTATGATATAAATCGTTTAATTAGATAATTAAATATTAATTAAAATAGATTTTAATTGATCTAATTTTAATTATGAATTAGAATTATAATTTATAGTTATTGACAATATATTTGAAACCTAATAGGTCACACATAAAGAGCAGTTTAAACGAGAAAAATCAATTTTAATTAAGTTGGACTTAATTGTAAAGTTTGAGAAACTTTAGGAATCAAATATGAGATATTTGATTTCCTTAAAATTAAGTTAATTATAATTAGAGTTTGATTTTAATTTTAATAAAAATTAGAACCCTAACGGTTTTTTTTCTTCTAGGAATAAGCATAAGGGAGTTAGCACTTTTGCTAATTTCTCCTCAAAGAGTTGAATATCTTTTACCACCTTGTGGATAATGTTAGAGGTTGAACGTGTGAATAGCTCGTGGTTGACATATCGAAAAAGTTTTGAAAAGATTTCAGCAGAAATTTTGAATAATGTATGATTTCATATTTTGTAATTCGTATTTTTCAAGTCATTCAATTACTATGATTCGAACGGAAATAATAAAAATTTTATTTTCTTATTACACCCATGATTCAATCACGGTCGGTTTCCCAACACTTTCTTCTCTCCTAATTAAGCCCCAAAACTTATTGTTCTTCATTTTGCATTTTTTGGTTCATTTATGATGGAATTAAGAATTTTTGGATTATATCAACTAGCCGTTTGAAGCCGTTTGGATTATATCAACAAGGCTTTTCGCTTTTGGCCTGAATGCAAATCTGTCTTCGTTTTGATATATTTTTGTTTATTCAATTGTAGTTTAAGCTTTCTTTTGAAATTTTATTTTTCTAAACAAAAAATATTTAATTATTATTCAAATTTATTAATAAGTAACAATTTTTAATTAAAAATAAAAATAACTTGTAATCCTCAAATAAATTATGTATTTTTAATAATATAATATATTTTATATAATATATTATATAAGATGTCTTATTAAAAAATTTATTTGATATAAATACTTATAAAAATCAAAACTTTTATTAAAGTGATAAATTAATTAATAACAACAAACTTTTACTTATTATTATAATTAATATTAATGTAAAAGAATAAATAAACACAAAAATACAAACATTATGATATTCATTTATAAAAATATAGATTTATCATTTAAAATAAAATATCCAATACTTTACAAATATTAAAAAATAATAAAATTTTAAGAATCTGTATATTTTATTTTATTACATATATTTCTATAGATAAAATTTAAATTTTTTTGTAGGATTATTAAATTGTAATGGTCATATATTATTATAATTATATAATAGCACGTAATTTAAGAACAAGTTGCAAACTCGGGATAAACTTCTCTACCTCCATACACCAAATCATTGTTCCCTATGTTTTTAGATAATGAGACTATAGAACATTTGTTCTCTGAATGTTCCTTCTCTAAATTAGTGTGGGTTAATTGCCTCAACCACTTCCACATAAAGCTACCCTATTTAACAACCTTACACTCCATTCCCACTTGGTTCAACCAAACCTCCAATAACTATATTTGTGATATCCCCATCTTCACCACTCTACTTTTTGTTACTGTATATAAACTGTGGTGTGAAAGGAATGCCAGAATGTTTAAAGATGAAGCCTTGGATGTGGGGTGCTTCAACACTAAAGTGATCTTCCAAATTATGGAACAACTCAGCTCAAACACTGAGAGAAGGTAAGTGAGGGAGAGTTTTTTTTTTTAACATCACTTCTGTAGGTTTATTTCAAGTTCAAATAAGGTGGCTTTCTTCCTCCTCTTCAGTATCAAGCAAAAGAGAAGCCAGATTCAAGCAAGTCATTTGCTCAAACCAGTAAAGGAAAGGCAGCATAGAGTGATCAAATTAGTGGCCTATCCATGTAGCAGACCAACGAAAACCAATGAAAGTGTTAAATTTCATAAAAGGAGTGGCCAGAAGTTCCAACAATGATCTTATTAATGAAGGTATGAGAGAGGTGGTCAAACTTGAAAATGAACAAGGAAACCAGAACATTCTTCATCTTAACTTGTGTTGACTGTTTGATTAGGTTGCTTTAATGATGTTTGATTGTAGTGCTAGAAATTGGGTTGATACTCTTGTGTTACTAGATAGATAAATTAGCCTTATAAGCTCTTTTGGTAGGAAAATGGTATAGAGCAGGATGGTTTGGATTTGTTGTACGGTTGTAGGATGGAAGGAACTGTTGTAAATTCTTTGAACCCTTTTGGTAGCTAAGAGATCTCGACTTTGGAATCTCTAGTCTATGCATAACCTCCTTATTTGTATAAAATTCTCACTGATTTACCAAAAAAAGTTTATGATAAAAACCAATATAAAAACTCAAAACAACTATTTTTATTTTATTTTTATGAATTATGGTAACACAAAGAAGCAAAATATTTAGAAAATAAAAAATCTTAATCAAGCATGCTTCTTTACTAATTTTAAAAACTGAAATAGAAAATTAAAAATAATAGTGGAATCAAATAACTTCCCAGTGCCTATTGCATTTTGGTCAATAAGTTTTAAATTCTTTTTTTCATATTAATCTTTATTATTTCTATAATTAAATGTTATTTAACGTTATCAAGTTTTGTTATTATTAATAAGTCTTAGATCGTGTATAGCCTGAGTATTCACAATACGCTGCGGAAAAGACCATAACACAACAATAAGTATAACCGAAAATACACAGGATGTACGAAAATACCTTTTTGACGTGGATTGGTTGTTTCTTGTTCGAATTCGTAGACTCTGCAATACGTGAATGTCCTCTACCGGTATCCACACGAATATGAACGATCCGGGCAGTGGCTATCGTGTGCTAGCACATCCTGAAACTCTTTCCGAACGCCGCACAGTTTTCTCTCGGAGGGTGGCTAGGGTTTCGTCTCCCACTGTTCTCTCTTTTCTAATGAGACCTAAGTTTTTCTATTGATAGAGAAAACCTAATCCCATTGAAGCCTAATAAGTTTCGGCCCATTATATCTCATATAATAAAAGCCTGACAACTTAATTCAATCCAACCCAATAAATATATCCACATATATTTATCAATACCTAATAAATTAGGCCCAAGAGAATAAGCCCAAATTACATCACTCTTTGTGTGCGACCCTGTGGGCTCATTTGATGTTGGCAATGAGCTTGATCACACTTCAAGGCCCATAAGTTATAAGCGGCCTCTAGCAAGACATTATGACTACCCAAATTAAATGAGGATCGGTAATCCGATTTAACTTGTAACCATGGTTATAAGCTCATTTCTTTTGTAACACGATATCAAGATTACTCACAAGGCATGGTACATGTCAACCTTTGATTAATCATAGTTTCTTGATCCCTAAGTTGACTAATTATAACAAATGACATTGATGACTCCTCATCAATTCATTTGAGCACGACCATGCATTTCTTTAATCATACTTGTCAAGAGGCCCAAATGATATCTCTCTCATTTAATAGAGGTATAAGTCCCATCTACACCATTCACATCCCTCCGCATGATTCATTTAATGTCCAACATAAGACTACTTATGATTCGGTTAAGAATAACTTAGACTAATGTCAAAACACCAAATTACTCATGTAGGGAACCATGATATGGTCTCTAACATATATCTATGTTTCTGATTTGATAACTCATAACCATGATCAGTAAAACGTTATCATCAATCAAAACACATACTAGCCTTAATTCCTTATTGTTCGACCAATAATGATCAACCAGGGACAGTTTAGAATAGTGTTATAATGCTTATGGTTTTACTATCAAGTCACATACTTGATGACATAAGCCTAATACTTCATGGAACTTAAATCACATTACATAAACGACAGACATGCATATATAAAAGGAATACCTTATAATATATTATTAACAAGTCTTAATATTAATACATGAATCATATATGTCCATTGGCCTAGGGCAAAATACTAACAGAATTCCCTAAATCTCTTTAAGGAGATGTCGGGACTATGTGTGAATTAAAACAAGAGCTTCATCATCCTTTCAAAAAGTGCTTCTCAACTCTCAAATCTTCTTTCTCAACATACTGTAATGGAAGCAAAAGATCCTCCCTTGCTATATTTGGGGATCCCTATCTCTTCAAGGCGACTAAGGTTTTGTGAGTGCATTCCTTTGATTGATAAGATTTAGAAAAGATTGGGGGCTTGGGCAGATAGAGCTCTATCCTAGAGAGGGAAAATAAAACTTTTGAAATCTGTGATTTTTTCTATGAATTCCTACTGGTTCTCCCATCTTTTTCTTTCAAAAGGGCTGATCAAAACAATTGAAAAACTGATGAAACAATTCTTATCGGGTAAAGGGAATAGAGAAAAAGGATTAGCAAAATTTAGTTGGAAGACAATATGCAAACCAAGAGAAGAAGGAGGGTTAGGCCTGGATTCTCTATTCAGCAAAAACAAACTTCTCACTTCCAAGCGGATTTGGAAACTACTCAGTGATAAACGAACCATGTGGACTATTTGGATCCATTCCTATATAATAAAAGGAGGAAGTTTGTGGGCCCTCAAGCCCAAAAATAGCTATATTTGGTTCTTTAACCAGCTGCTCAGATTGAGAGAGGATATGTTTCACCATATCCAATGTTAGATTGGAGCAGGAGATAGAATTTCTCTATGGTATGACAATTGGACATGGAATGGATCATTAATTCATAATCTCTTGGCCAAACATCTTCTATGTCGATTTCCTAAGGATTCAAAGCTTCAAGCAATTATCAGTAATGGGAATTGAACCCTCCCCCTAGTTGAGGTGAGATTGCTATCCCTGCCTCAATTTTGAAGTCAGGGAAAGAGGGATATCTACTTGTGGAAAGGAATTCCTATTTCAGAAATCACTATAAAAGATTTAAGAAGACTGAGGGAGAGGTCTTCTGATCTGGTCGGATGGGATAAGCTGATATGGAACAAGGTTCTTAGACCTAATGTGAGTTTCCTGCTTTGGCTCATTATGCTGAACAGACTAAGCACTATGGATAGGTTGAATTTTCTAACCATTCTTAAGACCTGTACTCTTTGCAAGCAGGAGGATGAATCTAAAGATCATTTCTTCTTTGCTTGTATGTTCTCAAAGGAAGTTTGGGCAAAGATCTCTAATCTAAGCTTTCCTGATTACTCCAATGGAAGTATTATAGATATACTATTGGATATCCCTCACTTGCAAATGACTAAACATAAGAAGGTAATCCTGTTATTATCGGCTACTACATGTGCTCAGTGTTGGACCCCGAACCTTTCTATTAAATGAGCAATTTTTGGCGATTATTTATGTATAAAGAAAAAGAAAAATTCTTGAATTTGAGGTAAAATTGATTTAGGTACAAGATGGGTTATATGTGATATGTTGGAAGTTAAAAGCTGGAAAATGTATATGTTCATTTGAGTATGCTTCAGTGTGTTAGCCATAACTTTTGCTCTAGTTAGCCAAATGAGATGATTCTTGATTTGATTAAACTAGAGAGATAAGGCTACAATTTTTCTGACGACATCAAGTTTTGATTCGGTCTCTAAAAATGTCAATTTTCTGATGGAGTTGAGCACAGAAAAATGTTTCAGTATAAGGACAGTCTGAACTATTTAGGGTATAACTTTTGGACTATTGAACCAAATTGAACGATTTTGATGTCATTGGAAAATTGAGACAATGAGGAACATTTTCTTGAAGGAAGTGTCACCAAATGCCTTCAATTGGATGATTAGAATAAGGTCTTGATTTTTGGAAGGAGCTAAGCATGACTTAAATGAATTTTGAGACATTGATAGATTATTTATGTTATATTTGTGGAATTAATTAGCATGCTAATGGGATTTAATTAGCATGTTAATTTGAGCAAGACCATAAGACATGGATTAAATTGAATTATGGTGGTAAGATTGCATGAGGGGCAAAATTGGCAAGCGACTTAAGCTTTTAAGTTATAAGGCTTATAAGGAAGGGTATAAGGGTCATTACTCATTCATTAATGGCATTATGGTAAATAAGACATGTGGGTTGGCTTTAGGGAAGGAGCATGCACGAAATTGGGAGAAAAAGAACAAAGAGAAGAGAGAAGAAGGAGATTTCGGTGGAGAAAAAGAAGAAAGAAGAAAAGAAGCTAGGTATTGATTTTTCCATGCTTTCAAGATGGATTTTGAAGTTGCTCAAGAAGGGAAAAAGGAAGAGGATTATAAGAGCTTCCATTCAAGCCAAGAAACTTCTCATTTGGTGAAGGATCAAGGTAAGAGAAATTTTGATTTGTTGGATTTATGAAAAGGTTTTGGTTTAGATAGCTTAAGAAATGTATGGGTTTAAGTTTTCTAAGACCA
>JANZLX010000003.1:25064947-25088422 GCA_025531955.1 Erythroxylum orinocense | reverse complement strand
CCTTAATGAGTCCAAAAAGTCCATTTTATCCTTCCTTATAGGCTTATGTTCTTTTAAACCTAAGTGTCTTGCCAAAATTACCCTTGAATATTCTGACATAACAATTTCTTCTAAAAATATCCTCCATTGTCTTAAGTTTCTAATGCCACCGAAATCATTCAATTTGGTTCAGTGATTCAAAAGATATATTTTAAACATTTTTGGACTGCTCTTGTCCAAAATAGTATACTATACACAACTTCCATCTAAAATTTAAACATCTTAAAGATGTAATTAGATTTCAATTTCTTTATAACATTTGTAGCTCCATGTCTCTAGTTTACCACAAATCAGAAATCATCTCATTTGGGTCAGTAGAGCTCCATAAATCATCAAAATACTGAAGTATATTCAGTGGGATAACACCAGTTCATATTATTCAAGAACACATTCACTGTACTCGTCCCACTCTTTTCACTCAACCTTTCGTATTTCATTTCATATAGCTTTGAATTTTGGTGGAGATATAGAGAAAAGTCTTACGAATCCAATGGTTCAAGAATAAAGTCATTTGGAGGTCTAGTGAAGGATTTATGGTCAATAGAAGCAACCATGTTTTTGACCTCAATCATACTGAACCTGTTTTGGGGAAATAGCTATAACTTTCTGTAAAACTTTCTGATTGAGGTCTTCTTTCAATGTTTCGAAAGAAGCCTTCAATAGCTACAACTCTCATGAAGATTACGGAGACAAATTTGTTCAAATGAGAGGTCAAAAATAGAATAGAAGGTAGGATGTCATTTTGAGACGAAAGTGACATCATCAGACAATACAAGGTTGGGAAAATTACCATAACGTTCCCTACAGATATCGGATTAAGGTGTTCTTTATATTGTTAGAAAGAGGCCTTCAAGATCTACATCTTTTATGAAGACCTCAAAGGCCAATTCCATCGTTTGAAGGGTAGAAAATGGATCAGACAATGCATGATGTCATTATGAGATGATGGTGACATCATCAGACGATACAAGGTTAGGAAAATTTCCATAACTTTCCCTATAGATATCGGATTAAGGTATTCTTTATGTTGTTAGAAAGAAGACTTCATAAGCTACAACTCTTATGAAAACCAATTCTTTCATCTGGGAGGTAAAAAATAGAGCAGAATGTAGGATGTCATTTTGAGACGGAAGAAAGGAACAGTAACTGAGACGGTCAAACTGAGACGATGCTGATGTCATACTAAGACGATGATGACGTCATGCTGAGACAAAAGCAAAACTGAGACGGAACAAAACTGAGATGGGACAATAAAAAGGGCATATCTTTCAGCTCAGATGTCCAAAATTTTCATACTATATAACATTGGAAAGATAAAAGAAAGATCTACAACTTTCTAGAAGATAACTTTGCCAAAATCTCTTTATACCTATCCCACTTTTGCCCCGAAATTTCGAAGACAAATTTTACATTCATACACCAACATTGCACCCAATTCTTAACTTCATGAAAAATTTTGGGATTCTTAGAGACATAATTGAAATTTAATGTCTTCATATGAAATGTGGCCCTATATCTCTAGTTTAATCCAAATTAAGAATCATCTCATTTGGACATCTAGAACAAACATTGTGGCTAAAATATTGAACCATACTCAGTGAACATTTTCCAGTTCAACTCTTTATTTCAAAATCTTTTCTTACACAACCCATACCAAGATCACTCTTCTACTTCATTTACTCCTTATTCTCAACTCCATTTCAAATTAACATTATCCATAGTAAAAATTAGATCCATGAATAATCATGAACACGAATAACATAACATACATATGTGTACATACCTTCATCAACTTACTCCACATATTCAACTTCATTTTTGCTTTCATTTCATTTCTAACTTTCACCTTGATTTTTCCTATTCCAAAATTTCTTATCCACCAAAAACACCGTAGCAAATCTTGAATCTATCCACTTTTATCATTCTCTACTATACTTTTGTCTATAAATTCTTGCTTCAAGAATTCTTCATTCATTTGTTCTTGACTTGTGACTAACTACCAAAATTTCTCATTCAATAGTTCTAATCTTTCACGAAAAGTTCGGGGTCCAACATGTGATAATACTACAAGTATATGATAAGAGCTCTACTTTGAAAGTCTGATAATTTCCACCCTGAACACTTGAGTACATTGAGTGAAATCTTGGTAAAGGTTTAAAGGTTTATGCTTTTGATTTCAATGAGGATATCGATTTGATTATTATTAATATTGACTTAGGAAGTTAGTTTTATTATAACTTGACTCCATTTATATATTAATTTGATGAATATGATATGATGATTTATAATATGAATGGACATATCAAGATTAATGAAGGATTGACGTTATAAAATTTATAATTTTAATTACAGTTTATTTGAAGATAAGCAAACGCTTAAGGGTGGGGATGTTTAATAAATGCATATTTAACTATATTTATAAACCCATATTGGATGTATTTTGATTGATATTTTATATTTTATTGTATATTTGGTACTTAATTTGCTCCAGGTGCATTTATAGGTTATAATTTCTTTCATTGGCTTAAAGGAGAAGAATTAAGAAGAAAATGAGGCATAAAACAAAGATTTGAAACAAATCAGGGACACATGGCCATGTATATCTCTTAGCCCATGCAGAATCGCATATTATGCAGAATCGCACATAGACATTTATCAAATCGTTTATCTCTAAGAAAACCTAAAAATTAATATAAAAAGACAATAACAGAGGCAAAAATAGGAGCAAATTTATAGAGGCAATTCCAGACATGGGGAATGTTTAGAAGGGCCGATATTGATCTAAAGAGAAAAGTGAAGAAATCATCGACAGATCCAATAGATTACAATATAAAATCTCTACCTTGCAAGAACATTTGATGGTAAAAAAGGGAAATTTAGAATTATGAGCTTTTTATTTTATATTCATTTTTTTCTTATTTATCTTTGTTTTCATTTTCTATCATGCGTAACTAAACATCTTTAATGTCTAGGTTTGAAAAACCCTAGTTTGCTCTATAATATGTTTTGATTCTTTTATTTAATGCACTTGTTTTGACTGATATATTTTGATTCAATTATATGTTTAATATATGTTTCGATAAATCCAGAATATTAGTATATTATCTTATTTCATAGCATAGAGATTGTAAAATCCTGTGTATAAATAGATTTATTGTAATTGAAAGGAGTTGATTACAAACTTAGAGATAGATCAACATAAATCTCTAGATTAGAGTCAAACCTTAAACAAAATTCACAAATCGATAAAAGCAATCTCTTTTTAAAAAGGAAAATATATTAAATTGACAAATAAGAGAAAGAATACATAATAGAAAAATGATAAGGATATACCCTTTACTCTCTGTACATCGAGATGTAAAGATAAGACTACAGAGAAATAAAAAAAGAGAAAATCAATCCTGTATGTTTTCAGATGTTAAAAGATGATAATGTAAATGCTGTGCATTAGTGGTGAAGGCCCTTAACAATCAATAGCTCGCGGATGTGCCAAATAATAGTAGATTGAATGGATTCTCTAGTTGAGCCTTGGTTGGCAAATCTTTTGTGGTTACGTTCCCGTTATAATATGTAAACACAAGTCCACAAAACAAGGATGAAAATGTAAAGAGTATGTTTGGAACGAATTGTCCCAGCTGACAGTCTGTGTGTGATGTCCGAAAGGGTGCTACCTAGATTTGTCCATCAGAAATATCTTATAGCAATTGAAGAATCAATAAAGCAATCTTAGAAACTTTAACCCAAGTAATTTGATTAATAAACCTAAGATTAGTTGTTAGTAGTCTCAAGTAAGTTATTAGCATAAGATAGGAATTTTCACAGTCTAATAGTTAATAAAACAATTGCGTAATAAAAGGTTCATTACCTAGACACTAATTTTTAATATTGATTATTTTCTAAACAATTTATTTATCCTATGGTTATTCATTCAATATTGACTAACAAAATCAAGTCAATATATTACCTTGTTGAGAGAACAATAGTCAATGTACAACCTCCACTTGCTATCTTTTCTCTTCACTATTATTACCGAACTCAAATATGGATTTTGAATGGAAATGGCATATATGAATTCCATGGTCAATAGCACTTGCACTTATCTTTAACTTTATGTGCTTGAGAATAGCAATAAGGCTTGACAGACCTTGTCTTGGAGTGATGTTAATGGCATGTTCAATCGAACGCTTGGGTAGCAGGTCCCTGAGCTCTTGAAAAATGATAGCAAATCCCTGTAAAAGATAGGTGATATCTTGGCACTATTGAGAATTTAGATTTCCTACAATCTTATAAGCTTCAATTTGCTTCTCTTAGGTTTCTATAAAAGATTTTTGCGTTCAAAAAGTAAACAAAGACACCTACTAATATGTGTTTAATTGTTGGTACATTTAATCATTTACACTTAACAATTAATGATAAGAAAATGCTTAAAGATATTCACTTTAATTCATATATGATTTTAGGTACAATTTGGAATCAAAGAAATTAAAGTGAGTTAAAAGCACTGCATTTAGGCCATTTTTTGAAGATCGATACTCATTTGTCTTTGTAAAGTGAGACAAAGAAAATTAAAAAACAAGAAAAAAGAAGACATGAAGAAAAGAATGTGAGCTACATAGATTGTGCGTGCAAATTTCATGCATATATTCACATGAATTAATGGCCATGTGAGTTAGTAATTCAATCAATGGACAAAGGAAGGTGACAGCTCCATGCAACGTGACTTAATGTAGCAGATGTTGGGAGCATAATGGTGAAGCAAGGAGCAGCTTACATGTACACTAGATGCATGCGTGGTGAAGAAATGGCCATGCAGGTGAAACAACGTACAACGTGGAGGAGGACACAGCCAAAAGCGCAAGCCCAGCAACATCCTTATACACGTGAATAAAATGTAACGTCCAGCACACAGTATGAGCCAAAACAACAGCATAGGAAGGATGCCCCAAGAGCACAAAACGCATTGTAGGAAGATGTTTAACAAGTAACATAAATTTTAACATTAAAGGAAAGGGTTTTGGGTAGGTTTTAAAACAAAAGAGAACAGAAAGGAGCATGAATAGTAAGTTAGCCATCCATCTTAATTCGTCACATCAGAGCACAGTGGGGAGAATAAGAGGCGGCAATAGAAATGGAGTGAATAGTAGCGTGGTCCAAAGAGTTTATTCATCAAATCAGTGAATAAGGCGACAGAAGAAAGCTTGTATGAGAGGTGAAACAGAAGAGAGGGACGCGCAGTGAAGAGAGGCACCAGGGGGTTTCAGTTGGGGATATATGATAGGGGCTGAAGAATTTTTTTTTTTGGAAAAGATCCATGGAGGGATAGACATTCCGATGCTAGTTTTGAGGCGACGTTGATGCCGAAGACTTAGGTTAAGTATTCTTTTTATTGTTTCGTTATTTCTTTCTCTCATTAGAAATTGATTGTGTTATCTTATGTTAATTGATTTGGGTATTGTGTATGGATAATCATATTTTTGTTATTGTTCGGTTATTTGTGTATGAACCCATTGGGTATTTTGAAAAGTTTTTTTATGTGTTCATTGAATCGTTTAATTGCAAACCCATTGCTAGAATTTCGATATAGTCCATAATTGTTATGTTGAAATTCATGTGTAGCAACTAATAATTCATAATCATTAGGGATAACATGACCTAGGTTAAATGACGCATCATATGTAGTTGTTGTCTTGATTAATTAGTCTTCCTAATTCTTAAATCTAGATATCATATCCTAGGTTATTCGGTAGTTAGGTTTAACTAACGATCGTATCTTGATTAAACAAAACCTAAAGGAAAACTCGGGCTAATTATTAACCCACGATTAATAGTTGCTAAGAGAGGTTTGAGGACAACAAATTAATAAAATATACTTAATTAGGGTGTAGGCTGAGATTGAACCAAAGAATCGAGTCCCTACTGAATTCCCCACTTTTATCATTTTTGGCATTTTTCTTTAATTTGTTTTTATTAATCTAATTTCATTTTGTTTTCTTATTTAAAAATCCAAACCCCTACTTTTTTCCTAAACACTAATTAATTTCATTTCAACAACTTTACACATACTCTCTGTGGGATCGACCTAGACTCACCACTGCTATAGTAGTAGTCTAGTTTTTAATTTGACTAGTGTAACGACATACAGTCACTTGCTCTTTAATCAAACCCTAAATCTCCACCCATCTACCTCGATATTTGAATCTCCCCTAATACTTGAAACGCATATATCGCTCCTTCCAATTGTGTATCACATCCCTCAATGTTGGTAGCTAAGCAATTCCCAAAATCATATCTAGGTTACCAATATTAAGCACCAATATGTCCACCAAACATTTGCAATTTCTTAACCTCGACTGTAGGTTTGGATCCTCTTTTGTCACCCACACTTTATGGTTGTCTCCTAATATGATTTCGATGTCTACTACCTTCTCCACTTGTAATCCTAATGTTGAGACTAGTCGGGAGGAGATGAAGTTACACGTGGCTCTACTGTTTAAATGAATCCACTCTAATTCACCCTAAAATTTCATGGTTTTGAAGTTTCATTCTTTGATTTGTGGAAACCCAAATATTTCAAAAACGTTACATTTATATGAAAATATGACAAATAAAATTACTTATCTCTATAATTTTCTTTTGATAAATTACGATTTTTATTTTCTTTTAACACTTGCTTTTAATACTATGCCTCTCAGTATTACTTGTCCCTTCATCCACTTTCATTAGTTGGTTATCCATGAATATGGTGCACAGGCTTTTTAACTCGTCACCTTCATTGTTCCTACCCCTTCATTCTCTTTCATTTTCCGTCTTCACCTCATATTGACTTTTTTATACTTTTATCTTTTTATACACTGCCCACTTGTATTTATACATCTTAACTCTACTATTACTATCTATCATTCTACCTCATTTCTATTGTTACTCACTTGATTTTCGAACCCTCATTCTCTCTTTTGATTAAAGTCTTTATTTTTTTCCTTTGTCAAAAATTGCTCTTATTTATTTAAGAATGGCAACCTGCAAAAGTCATCTGCCTCTTACACTCTCACCAAATGAACCTCCACTTTTACCCTCATTTTCCTCTGCCTCCCTCCACACTAAAAACATTCCTCTCCTTCTTCCTCATGCAAGACAAAAGCATGAAACTCCCCCTTATTGACTTGGAGCTGGAAATAAGCGCTAAGTCATCTAGGTAACCTTTCCTTGCATTACTGCCTATCTAAGATGGAGGAGGGATATGTTATAGTTACACCTAAGATCAAGGTGCTCAAATCAAGGGCAACTACATGGGAATCAATCTTAGTCGACTTGTTCTTGGGGAGTAGGCCATCTCTAACTAGGCTCAAAATTGTGGAAGAATAACGGCCTCTTAGATGAATTCCTCTTCATAGGAAACTTGAATATTTTCTTTTTCTAATTAAAGTGAAGCAATGAGAATTGTAAAGGAAATATTATGACACTTTAGTCAACTGTTGGGCCCCGAACCTTTTATGGAAGCTAGAACTATTAAATGAGAAATTGTTGACAATTATTCATGTGCAAAGAAAAGAAGGATTCTTGAATTTGAAGTTAAACAGCAAAGATGGTTTAGATACAAGATGGATTATATGTGAAATGTTGGAAGTTAAAAGCTAAAATATGTAATTGAAATATGTTCATTGAGTATGCTTTGGGGTTTTAGCCATGATTTTTGCTCTAGTTATTCAAATGAGATGATTTTTTATTTGGATTAAACTAGAAAGATAAGGCTATAAATTGTCCGATGAAATTAAGTTTTGATTCAGTCTCTAAGAGTATCAATTTTCAGATGGAAGTTGAGCACAGAATATTGTTTCAGTATAAGAACAGTCCAAAATGTTTGGTGTATAACTATCAGAATACTGAACCAAATTGAAAGATTTTAATGTTATTAGAAAATTGAGACAATGAGGAACATTTCTCTAGAAAGAAGTACAAGCAAATTCCTTCAATTGCATGATTAGAAAAAAGTCTTGGTTTTTAGAAGGAGTTAAGCATTACTTAAATAAATTTTGAGGCTTTGATAAATTAATTATGTTATTTTTGTGGAATTAATTAGCATGTTAATGGTAGTTAATTAGCATGTTAATTTGAGTGAGATCATATGACATGGATTAAATTGAATTAAAGTGGTAAGATAGCAAGAGGGGCAAAATTGACAAGTCACTTAAGCCATTTAAGTTGCAAGGCTTATATGTAAGGGCAAGGTGGTCATTACTCATTCATTAATGGCACAATTGTAAATAAGACAAGTAGGCTTGCATTTAAGGAAGGAGGAGCATGAAAATTAGAGGAAAAAGAACAAGAAAAGAGAGAAGAGAAGGAGAGAGTCAGTGGAGAGAGCAGGGAAAGAAGAAAGAAAGAAAAGTTAGGGTTTTGATTTTTCTTGGTTTTCAAGAGTGATTTTTATGTTTATTTAAGAAGGAAAAAAGTGGAAGAAGTTAGAGCTTCCATATGAGCCAAGAAACTCTTCATTTGGTGAAGATTCAAGTTAAGTGAGATTTTAAATCTTCAAATTTTTAGAGACTTTTTGGTTCTTTTGGCTTAAGAATGGTATGAGTTTAAATTTTTTAAGATCAATTTTGGTAATTATGTGTTATGGGTTGTCTAATTTGAACTTCTTTTGATTTGGAAATTTTTGCTATGGATGAAGGAGTTTAAGAGAGGCAAGAGGAATCAAGAACAAAGGGAGACCCTTTGAGTCAAGTTACAAGCAAGGAATCAAGGTGGGTTTCATGTTTATAATTTGAATAATGAGCCATTAGTATATTTTCAAAAATCAAGATGATAAAATAATTTCAAATTCAATATTTTGAATGATTTGAGAAATTGCTACAATTGTTGCTTTTATTGCTTGTGATTGATTTGAGAAATTGCTATATGTTTGATGTATGAAATTTTGATGATGCATTGTGAATTGCTAAATGAAAGGGTTTTTAGAAAAATTGCATGTTCATGAAAAACAAGTTTATGAAATATTGCCATTTTGGGCAAATCTGTTTTCAAGTCATGAATTACATGTTATGTGGGTTTGGTTTGGTCCGTTCTGTATGTCAAGTGCACTTTTCTCAAAGCTTCTCCCGCCTGTCCGCTAGTGGCATGAAGCTCCTTCATGGACTCTCTCATGTTTACGACTACACAAAACCACTATGTAGGATTGTGTTAGTTCATTCTGTTCACGGCTACGCAAGACCATTCTATGAAATTATGTTAGTACGTTCTATTTACGGACCTACCCAAGCACCAATCTTTTTAAACTTCTTAAGATTGGAGGATGTTAAATGTAGAGAGTGAGTAATAAAAACTTAAAAATAAAATCTTAAGAAGCTTATAAAGATTGGTGCTTGATGAATACTAGAGCCACAACTATGGTTTGAGAAATAATAGAGATAGATAGAGAAAGAAAAGAAAATGGAAAGATAGGTAGTGAAGAAAACTTTTGGTTAAAATGTTAAATGGGCCCCACTTTAATAAAATTTAAAAAATCCACACTAGCATTTAACTAACAGAGGCTTAACTCTTTTAGTTTTTTCATCCAGTCAGGAGTTGTTTTGAATGTTTTCTGAGCGTTATGATTCATTTTAAACGTTTAGAAAACATGAGGGTCAATTTGAACACTTCGAAATATTACGGTCCAGAGCTAAATTTCTCTTTTGACCGTAAATAAAAAATTTGTACATGAATTAGTTGAGTTTGATTTAATAAGAGTTCTAAAAATAATAAGAATTATGACTTGAATAGAAATCTCTATTTAAGAATGAAATTGAACTACACTACATATTGACCTGATATTTTTTTTACTTGACAAAAAAAATACTATATCAAGTTTCAGCAGAAAAATAGTAAAGAAAAATATAGATTAAGATGTTAAGTTATTAGATAAATACTAATAACAATAACAAACTCATTATTGGATAAGACATTATTTAAGCACCTTATACACTAGTCACAGTTATGCTTCCCAAATAGACTCACATCAAGGTTGGTATAAATCAATAAAACATATGAGATTGGAGTAATTCACATATAAGGAAAGAAAGAATAACATTATGGAAAATCCTCATCAAATGATAGTTGCATACTAAAGCTTGAATGCCAAACAAGAGAAATTATATCTTATATTTTATATTCAATCTAGAGAATGTCATAGATTATAAATTTTTTTCGGTTGATGAATAAGAGTATGATGCTAATTAAAATGCATATATAATCATCAAATGGGTAAACTGTTAATAGTGGGGAACTAAAACTTAAGCTTAAAAATTAAATTGACTAGCATTGCATATTAACATGACAACTTGATTTTTTAATTTAAGTATAACATTCAAGATTATGAAAAATCAAAACTAAACATTCATTAAAAATGTTTCTCACTAGACTTATCGAGCATATGGTTTTCAAATGAGAAGCATATGAAGAAGAAAATGTACCAAAATAACTCATTAGAAGCACGTGCTAGAGATGAAGAAGTTTGCTAGCATGTTGGAAGTGGGGAAGAAGAAAGATAGAAAAGATGGTTGATGGTGATTAGATTAGTGCTTAAAATGAAATGGATGTCGCCATGGACCAAATTAACACAAGGGAAGCGAATAAAATGTCATTCGACACTATCAATGATGAAGATTGGTCGATAATTAAAAAGGTAAGAGAGGAAACTGATTTGGCAATTAAGGATTTAGTCCCTACTTTTTAATTGGTTATATTTTGAAAATAAAATTTATCAATGCCAATTATATGGGTTCAGATCACTTGTTTTCGTTACACTATGCTTACCTATTCCATGATCATCCATCAATCTAAAAAATTGGATGAATTGTTGCTTATGGAACAGGGTGGACATAAGTAATGGACATAAGTAATGGAAACAGGTGGTCTATTCCTCAATTAGGCTACATGCTAGCATTAATGAGATAGGTCATTAGCTAATACGAACCCAATAGAATTAAAAGTCCCATAAGTTGGGGGTTAGATTCAACTAATTTTAAAAATGTTATAATTATTTTTAACACTTCCAAATTAATTTAAGATGTAACTTGAAATTTAGTGAAAATTATAAGATTCAAAAGAAACTTTTTACTACATAAACATGGATTATATTTTGTTTGAATTGTCTATAAAGTGATATATTATGGGAACACATCTGTATTGTAACTTAATTAATTCAACTATGTTCTACTTTGTGCTTTATTATTATTATTTAATTATTCATGGCAATACTTAATTAAATTGACAACTATTGTCTTGTGTAGCTTAGATATACTATTGCTGTTCACACAAAAGGTAACACGAGAATACATCAATTATAAAATTACCATATGTCTAGTATAAATATTCTTACCATTATACTCCAGTATTTCTTATGTAATTGAATATTTAATGACCTTTCATGTCAGCATGTACGGGAGTTAACGCCTAGTCACACAAATAATACAAGAGTGCAATAATGCCTTAATATCAAACCACAAGGTAACTGGCTCCACGACATTTTTTGTTTTCTGTTCATTGCCTCCTCATTAAGAAAGTAAATCTGAAAGAATAAAAAACAATGAAAGGGAAACCAATTTTAAAAAGAATTATACATGTGTTTGAGAGAATCTCAGCATATGATACATAAAGTGCAGCCACTTCAAAATGGAGGGAGCAAAAGCACTCGCATGACAACTTGCCAACAGTTAATTAAACAAGCCATTTTCACAAATAAGCAATTATACCTGACAGGCAGAGCTTATATTTAAACATCTCCTGTTATTATAATGGTCCCTATCATCAAATCTCACATACTTTTTTTTGTATTTAATAATAAGAAGACCATGGTACAGATCCAAACTCCTTGCCCGATTGATCTGTCTCGAGCCGGGTCTGCTCAAATGTCTTACATACATGGAGTCAATTTGATCTGATCACTTTTTTATGGAGAAAAAAAAGCTCTTGCTTAGCTTCTGTTCTTGCACTTCTCCACGGCTCTAGGAGCTACAGTTGTGAAAGAAAAAAGAGAAAGAATAAGGATAGTGAGATTTGATATTAGCAATCCTATACAGAAAAATGGAGAAGTTCAAATAACGGCAAGTGACATAAGATGCAACCAACCAAGTCCAATAGCCTCAGAACCTTTCATGATTCTCAAACGTCTGCACGAATCCACGAACATCCTATACAAATAAAGAACAACCAGAGTCAATCAGTCAAAATGTCCAAAAAAGTTAATGGCTGTATATTGTAATTAGTAAGTAAAGCTTACTCCCATGGCACGTCTCCTACAAGCATCCAATCTCCGTCCTTGTCTTCATATGTAGGAACATACTCTGAACTGTTCAAAAGATCAATCAATTTACTCTCGTTCATGAAATCCTTCACTCCTTGGGATCCACAGTTGCCTGCGGGAACAAAAGACAAGAAATTTACATGAAAACAAGTAGAGATTGGAGCTGAATATGTTCTAGGGGAACACTTATTAATTACCAATGGTGAAGGAGCTGAACATTTTGCCTAGGGCATCAGAGAGTTCTTTGTAGCTCTGGTACAGTTTCAAGTCGACCTTTCGTAGATATGGCGCACCATCCATGCTGACCTTAACAAAGGCAACACCACCACTGCTGCTGCCTGCAGCCTTCTCACTTTCATCACCGTTAGTCTTCTGGACGGCCATTACATTCTTTCTGAACGATCGGATGGGTGGCCATCCCACAACTTGCGCCCTGAAGTCCATCCATTATGAAAACAAACATTTCTTTTATTTAATTCTTGAACATAATCATTAAAAATTTAAAATAATTCGGGCATGTGAATGAAAGCTAAATCAATAGGGCACAACTCCAATTCTAACATAATTTTGAGGATTATCTCATCATCGACCTTTTCCACTAGAATATATGTAAAACTATACAAGTTTGGTGGAGACCACAGCCATGTATAGGAGTTGGTAGGGTAATATTTTAAAACGACAAAAGTTATATAATCATATGGACCAGAGTTGGAGGAGAGAGATAAAAGTTAATGAGAACTGTATATAAATCCTGTAAGTGAACCAAATTGTAAAGGTTATATTATATTAATATTCGCATGTGCAAGGTTTGGTGGCTCAAGTAAAGGTTTGTTTCTTTTTCGTGATTGGTTGTCGAGAAAGGTAAAAGATTCCTTATGTTTTGTTCTGTTTTTTCCCATGCTCCCGAACAAAGAAACGAAAACCATGACAGTTTCCAGCTAAAAAAAAGAATAAGAGTTGAATGTACAAAGATGAAAACATATCTGATTTATCCTCATTTTCTATAATCCCAAACAAATTCTCATGTGATTTACACCTTAATTTGAGATGATCTGTGGACTGTGATGCATCAGTACGCTAACAATAATAACTTGAACATATCACCCTCGCAAGAATAAATAAATAAATATTAACATAAGAACATAACCAAGAGTATTGTTCGTTTACACATTCATGAAATTTGAGAAGAGAAAAAGTGTTAGTTACTTGGCTGGTGGCTTTGCAGGGTCGATAGGGCAAGAAGCAACATTCTTGCCCTTCAACTTCTGATCATCTCCCTCCGTCTGCTTCCCTACTAGTTCCTTGGTTGACAGGTTTAACTTCAAATCCATTCCGGAAGTAGTAGTAGTAGCAGCAGTCTCACAGAAGCCTCTCTTCCCATTATTCTTCATCACGTGAAGATGATCACATAATTCATTCCCAGGTAAACCCAGACGCAGCTCTGTTTCTTCGAAATTAATGGTCCTATATTTGTCTGCCTCTGCGTCCACAACACCCGCCATTCAAAAGCCTTATCAGAAAAACCCTTTCTTTGAACCCGTTTCTTCTCTCCACATGCAAGCTCTCTCTGTCGTGCAGTGCATAAAATGCATTAGTAATAAAGCAAGAAACTAACGATAGACTTTGTAAGAAGGGGCAACATCAGATGTGGTGTGTAATATTATAAGCTCTTGATGGGTGGGAAACTCGGCGGAAGAGATGATGACACGTGGATTGGGGAGTTAGTTTGGCAGTGTAAGGCTTGTCGGGAGAGTGATGTCACGAATGACGTAAAATTTTAAAATAATTGTGGCAATGCGATTGGACAGCGCAACTTAGTCTTGCCTGCTCTTTCTCTCTTTGTTTCCTGGGCTCCACCAAATAGGTTAGGACAGCTGGATGTTTCCTTAAGAAAATCATCTTCTCATTCAAAGAAATTTAAAGCTTGTGTTTATTTGCTGGCTCTTTAGTTTCTAACATGTTTCTAGTTTCTTGTCTTCTATTTTTTTTTTTAATGTACATTTTTCTAACCACTGATTCAAATTTTAACTAAATAAGATTTAGAAAAAATGTAATCTAAAGGATTTACAATCTGAATTCAAGTTCTCACAAATATTCTAAATCAACATAATAATAATCAAAGCCTTGTCATACCAATGGATATCTTTTCAATCTTATTATAGATATGCACTCTCCACTTTGTGTGGTGAGTATTCGAAGCACCTACTTGGTGGCGTTGATGAGTACCCACTAAAAGTATCATGTATTTGGCTAAAGATGAAACTACCCTACAACTGGTAGGAAAGGAATCATCGGTACTACAACTATTCACTGTCGTTGCCCACACCAGCCTACCTGTAATATGTTCCCCTTATTTCCAAAATCTAGAATGATAAGAACGATCTTACCCTTATCTAAACTACATCACTATTGCACTACTTTATATTTAGATTCTAATTAAATAAGTTTATTACTCAAATTATTTAAAATATTACTGAAACTATAGGGTATCAGTAGTGTTCCATTGAATTTCTATATGGCAAAAGAGGATTCCTACTTTAAAATTTTCTTTAAAGAAGGCATTTGTCTACACATCTAAGTTGTTAGTAGAGATAGATCAAGAAGTTTGATCTCGTATGAATGTACAATAGCCTCTCTATCTCCATATTGATAATTTATAGTTTTGGATCCATGCTTGATAGGATAACAATTTCGAAGGGAAAAAAGAGAAAAGATGGAGAGCACATTTAAAAGCACGGAGGAATGAAAAGCAGAAATGTATGGACAAGTGGAGCCCAACGTAAACGCGTATGTAAACTATGAGAGTCAGAAAAAACAAAACCATGTGATAGAGATTGATTGGTAGGGACAGAGAGTACATTTAGCAAAAAATTTTATTTCCGTGTGCTCCCGCCCTCTCCCTGTTCGAGGAATACTTTATGCATGTTTATCTATCATTAATTCAAAACATGGTCTGGAAAGTGTTATTTGATCCAAAAGAGAAGGGGTTTGCATGTAATATGGTAGACATAGAATAGGTACTGACTACACGTTAAGGCGTCAGAGAAATAAAAGAAAAAAGAAAAAAAGAAAAAAAGAAAAAGAATCATCCCCAAAACTCTCTTTCCCTTCTTTTCATGTCTAACCGTACAAATCTAAGGAATATTAAGAAATTCAACACTCAGAGGCTTGATTAACTAGACATGAAGCATCTATAATGACCCTTTCTTTTTCTTCTTTTTCCTCCTGTTGTTTCTTGATCCACAACAAGTGCATTGATTTGCTACATTTGTTTTCATGCAGTACACCCATGAATTCGATCGGCCGTAATGTCTATGAAGCCTTTTGCGCAAAAGCAGCCACTACATCGACCAACGGAAATAAACAAATATTAGTTTTTATGTGTGATTTTAATAAACAATGCACTTCAACACAAAGTCAACACTTTCCGGTAACCATTGTTTTGAAAACTAGACCAGATTGGTCGGTTCAACCGGTAACCAATCGGCTATTCGGTCTAGTTCACTTCTAAAAATTGGTCCCTAATTGAACTAGTGAAAACCGGTCAAAACCGATCAATTGACCGGTTTAACCGGTCCGGTTCGACCACTAGTTCAATAAATTTTTTATTATTTATTATTTTTAATATTTTTATATTATTTGGTATATTTTTGTATTTTTAATATTACTAATATTATATATAATTAAATATAATTATTGTATAATTATGACGTCACATCGGTTCGACCGGTGGTTGAATCAGTTAAACCGATTACCAATAAGGCCTCCGGTTCGATATCCGATTCGGGTTTTAAAACCTTGCCAGTAACCAATCAACTCACGCCTTGCCACAATCACCCCTTTAAATATCCGAGCACCACCCTCTAAATATCTAAACACCACTCAACATGTCGCCTGCATCAAATTCTCTATATTACTTAGCTTATTTTAATTATGTTTTCAGCCCAAAATGACATTGTTTTGAGTTTGTTTACACAAAACAATGTTGTGTTTGTGCAGAAACAGATTAAGTGGCACAAAGAATCTAAACCTTATATTGCCTATCCCTTGTCATCTTCTAAAACAAGAAATGAGCCTATTTGCATATATTCCTATGTTTATTCAATTTATTGCCAATAAAAATTGGAGTGTCAATTTATAGACTATCAAATAACTAAATATTTGTGTTAATTGAAAATACTAAAAAATCTCCAATTAGATAGCTAACTAATCAACTAATTTTGAAAGTTTGTTGCAGTGTTTTTCTACAACAGATTTTGAATCATACCACCAACACTTTCCATTAAGTCAAAATAACATACTCATAAGTAAAGATCTAACAAAAACACATTTCTTTAACTTGACAACGCTTTAGTGAATATATTTGTAAATTGGACATCAGTGTGACAAAACGTCATAACTATTTCTCCTTTGGCTACCAATTTTTGAATAAAATGCAATCTTAGCTTAATATGCTTTGTATTTGCTATAACAAACTAGATTTCTTGATATTTCAATTGCTGATTTATCATCAAAAATAAAGTTTTATTCCCTTCTCTATATACTCTGCCTCTATTGTTGATAAAGTTGCTAGTGTTTATTTCTTAGAACTTCATGTGATTGCATCTGAACCAAATCTAAACACATTCCTAAAAGTACTTCTTCTATCATTTGATAAGGTAGCCCAATCATTATTGGTAAACCCAACTAATCTAAAATTTGTTACATGAGTGTACTAGACCTTATAATTCAAAGTCTCTGCAATGTACCTTAAAATCCTTTTTTTCTGCTCCATAATGTTGCTTTGATGTACTGCTCATAAATCTTGACACTACACCAACTGAAAATGAAATGTCTAGCCTTATGTGAATTAAATATATCAATCCACCAAATAAGCTTCTAAAATGCCTTTAATTTCTAGCTTCAACACCATCTTCTTGCTTCAATTTTTTATTATTTTTCATTGGAGTAGCCACCATCTTGTAATTTGACATGTTGAATTTCTTTAATAAATCTGCTAAATACTTCTTTTGTTAAACAAACACCTCTTCTTCATCTTTCAAAATCTCCAATCCAAGGAAATAATGCAACAATCCCAGGTCAATCACTTTGATGGTGCCCATTATGTTGGATTTAAATTCCTCTGCTAATGATGAATTTGAACCCATATAAATTATATCATCAATATATAATCATACTATTGAGAAAGCAACTTTACCTTGCTTCATTAGATAAAGAGTGGACTCATTTTCACTTTTTAAAGCTATTTTATTGGAAATATGTACAAACTTTGTTATACCATGCTCTTGGGGCTTGCTTTAAGTCATAAAGAGCCTTCTTCAACATGTACAACTTTTCTTCTTTTCCGTAAATCACAAAGGCTTTTGGTTGTGTAATATATACTTCTTCTTCAAGCTCTCAGTTCAAAAATGCAGACTTCACATCAAGCTAGAACACCTTCCATTTGAGTTGAGCTGCCAACACGAAAAAAAATTCTTAAGGTTTCAAATAGAGTTATACGAGAAATTGTCTCCTTATAATTGATCCTTTGATGTTAAGAGTACCCTTTTACGACTAGTTGAGCCTTATACTTCTAGATACTACCATCTTTATGAAATTTTGTCTTAAATATTTACTTGACACCGAAGTTTTCTTTCCACTTGGAAAATTTACTAGCTCCCAAGTTGAGTTCCTTTCAATAGATATAAGCTTTTCCCTCATAACTTGCCTCTATTCTTCTTTTTCTACTGCCTCCTTATATTTTAAAGGATCTAGGACAATTAATTAAAACTCTTTCGATTAATAAATCTCTCTTAATAATATGAATTTCCTTGGCAAAGTCTCTTCAAAGGACATGCTTGAGTTGCTAGTTTTAGAAGTTGCATTTGGTGTTGTTGCTGGGCTGTATTGAAGGAGTTAAATTCGATGAAGTTTTTGGAGTTGTATTGGGTTAAGTTGTAGGAATTAAGGTTATGCTTGTCTCTTCCATCAAGAAAAATTGATGCTGATGTTCCTTATTGCCATTGTTGCTACTCTAGTTCTAGCTTGCTGTCTCATTAAACATTACATTTCTACTGACAATTTTTTTGCCAATTATAGGTTATACAATTTATATGCTTTAGACTTAGTGTAATAATCCACAAAAATACACTTAACTAATTTCTCATCTAATTTTTGGCAATTTTAAGCATTAAATAAAACATAAGCAATATATCCAAAAAAAATTTAGATGACCTACAATGGGTTTGCTTTTATTCCATGCTTCATATGGAGTGATATTTTAAACAACTTTTGCAAGAGAGAGATTCAATAAATACACTGCTAATGCTACAACTTCTACCTAATATTGGTTTGGAAGACCTTTCCCTTTCAAGAGAATTCTTTGCATCTCTATCACCATTATATTTTTACGTTCCACAAATTTGTTCTGCTCTAGAATGGACGGTGCAATTAGCTCCCTTCAAATTCCATCTTCTTCACAAAAATTATTTAACTCCTTTGGTAAAAATTCCCCGCCTCTATCCATGCAAAACACCTTTATGCATTTTCCACTAATGCTTTGATTTTTTTTTTTGAAGATTTTAAAGGTTTATGATTTGAATTTTAGAAAATATACCTAACTCATTCTGCTGAAGTCATCAATAAATAGAAGAAACACTACAAGAAATTGTATTTTTAGTGAAAGTAAAAATCGTCACTAAAAGCAATAATATTAGTCACTATTATTAATAGTGCCCAATTTTTTAAGTTACCTACCGTCGCAAATACCTCCATCATTGATGAAATAGTGACTAATTTAAAATATGGTCACAATTATGCAATACTTTTGTGACATAAATACTGACACTGAAACTTGTGAAATTTGTGACAAAAATAAATGATCACAATAACTTTACATGTTTGTGACAAGTTTATCGTAACAAATAATATAAAGTAGTGACGAGTTAAGCCGTAACAGTTCTCCATCTTATTGTGACAAAATTACTAACACTAAAACCTGTCAAATGTGTGACAATACTGTATGGTCACAACAACTGTACTTATTTACGACAAGTTTGTTGACACAAATAATATAAAGTAGTGACGAATAAAGTTATAACAATACTTCATTATATTGTGACAAAAGTGCCGACACTAAAACCTATGGAATGTGTGACAACACTATACGGTCACAGCAACTGTACATATTTATGACAAATTTTTTGACACAAATAATATAAAGTAGTGACGAATAAAGTCATAATAGCACTTTATTTTATTGTTACAACATTATTGCCACTAAAATAATTATAAATACTGACAAAATATTTATCACTAATAATTTTTTTATTAGCGTCCATTGCTTCTTGATCATTAATATTTTAATAAAAAAGTGTCACAACATTTCATCAAAAAATTGAAAATTGGTTCTTACAAAAAGTATTGTCACTAACTATGTTCATTATTATCACAAATGAAACTATCAATTCATCAACGGAATTACATTAGTTGTAAAAGAAATTTGCATCAGTGTCTATATTGTGTAAAAGATTTCGTCACAAGTATGAAAGTTATATATTACAATAAGTTGACGTTTTATGTGTTCTTACATAGTATCATCGTTACAGAAAAAAATATATCCTCCAAGAACCTCATTTTGTGGAAGTGTCTTTGTAACCGGTAAAGTCTTGAACCTTTTATCAGCTGCATTATTACTCTCAATGTTATTATTATTATTGTTGCTGCTCTTGCTATTGGGCTCCTTGCTACTCTGAATGCTGCCACTATACTTGTTGCCAATCAGATTTCCAAGGCTGTTTATGTTGCATTTCTGGTACACAACATTCATGTTAAAAACGGAGTTGCTCAAGGAACTTTTGCTCACATTTTCGACCAACTTCGAATCCAAGTTCAATATACTGAAGTTAAGGCTCTCAAACTTATTATCTTCCTATAAACCAAGCTTATCCCTTGGTTTGATGTAGGCCATGCATTTTGAAAGATCAAGGTTATTCACACGTTCACTTTTTGTCCTTGTCTGCTTAGCCAATTTAGAAGCAGCCATCAACCACTTATGATCCTCAGTGACTTTTGACTGCCCTCAAAGGTCATCATCCAACTGTCAGAAGCTATCCATGTCCATCGTTCAAACCCTGAAGACACATCAATAAGGTACACGTCGTAAACATATAATTCGAGAAATGGTTCACAAAATAGGGAAAAACCAGTGGAAAGCTATAACTGATTACCATATTATACATAAGAGCTCTCTTAATTATAAAGATATCCAGATTCTAATTAAAAGACAAAAATTTAAAGTTGTAAAATGTAGATCCCATTAGTCCCATCAAGAAACCTTTTTAAAAACAGTGAAGACCGAGTCTTTTCCTTCTGTGCCGTTTAAAATAAAATGACTAATGGCCATAACCAGATCCAAGCCAAGCTCAAAATCTACTTCAACCCTTAAAACGTATATTTTTTCTACGCTCTCAGCGCAATTGAGTCAAAAAGAAAACATATTTACCATCTGACATTTTAAAAACAATAACATTGGACAAATAAAGAAGAGAAACAATCGGTACAACCAAGTGAGTAGTAAAGATTGAAGCTTTGCAATGAAATAGAGGCTTCGGGGAGAAAAAGCAGTTTACCTGATTAAAAGAGAGAGCCTAGATTTAGGGATGTAGAGAAATTTAGAAAACGAAGGAAAGTACTTAAATTTACTCACGAGAGACGAGACAACACGGAGATGAGACGACACAGAGATGGTGAGAAGATGGGAGACATTCAAACGACCGACTTTTTCCTCATTTAGTATTCCGAAAACACTACTGCAATTGTTGCTGTAAGGAAAGTGGCTGGTTGTGATTGAACAAATTAAGAGATGGTGATTAGTTGATTTAGGGAATAGGAAATTTGGGAGAAACTTAACGAAATTAGGTATTGGGAGAGTAAACGGTGAGTTTTAGGCATGCCAGACCCATTTTCCTGTTTAAAGTTTTTTTTTGATTTCCTACAACGTATTTTACGAGGGTCTTAACTATAGGAAGACACCTTTAAGCTATCCACACTCAGATTAATCCCCGCTTAAGCCGAGTAGATCCCTTCCTTTGCATTACTTTTTCCACTTTGTTATTGTTATTGTTTCTATAGCATAGGTCCACATCCATTGCAAATAACAACTTCGATAGAAGAAGTTATAACCCAAATAATCAGTACACTTTTCTACAGCTATATCAAAATTAATATTAGCTGCTAGTGCCATGTACTTTTTTTATGTTTGGTAAGTTGGGGACATTCAATGTTTCTACATATGTACGGGTTATAGAACCCAGGAATCTCTTTTGTTATCTTTAAAACCAAAATTGCTTATACATGTCTTAAAATATGTTAAGGTGGTCACTCAACACATACATTTATAATTAGAGGGAATGAATGAAACTATGAAAATATTTTCTTGATGATTTCTAGTTTTCATTTTTTTAATTTTCATTTATATTTTTTAATCTCTTATATAATAATATATTTATTATATTTTATTTAAATAGATAATTATATAAGTTAAAGTTTTGAAACTAGTACTTATTTATTAACATATACACACACACAATATGTTAAAACTAATGATATTATTTAGAACTAAATATTTTAAACAAATATTTTTAAAGTTTGTAATTTTAATTTTTTAACTATTTTAAATTTAATATGTATTGATTAAGTGATTCTTAAATTTTCAATAAATCATAAATTAAATTATATTCATAATTTTATATAATAAATAATAAATAATTAAATAATATTTATTTAATCATAAATCATATTATGACAAAAAATCAAAATTAATTTTTATGATTTTTCTCAGTTATAAAATAGAAAAATAAAATAAAAGTTTTATAAAGTAAATCAAATAATTTTTCAAAATTTAAATTAGAAACAAAAAAACTAAAAGTAAAGTGGAACCACCAAACTTTAAATTTATGATCTTTTATACCAAACTTGCAACTCCTATTTTTGATAAAAAAAATTTTAACTCTAAAAATTATAAATTATACTAAAATATAGGTTAGACTCTAATATTTTAGAATGCTTATTTTTTTAAATATTTTAAAACTATCGGAGGAATGACCTTGTACTTGTCCATATTGTAAGTGGTCAATTAGATTAACTTTTAGGGATGTCAATTGTAACCCCGCCCAATCTGATCTGGCATAATTTTGACCCCATCCGATAATAAAGAAATAGCTTAGTGCCCTAATCCTTAAAGGAGATCTGAGTTGTAATCAATTACCTAAGGAAAGTTGCTACTAAGAGCAAGACTGAGAAGAGGAGTCCATTGGATCTTTGCAAGTGCCGCCTTCAAAGTATCAAAATCATACTCCTTAATTGAGTAACAGATTGAAGATTCGAGAAAGGAAAAATTAGTTTTACCCTAAATCGTCTAAAGATGCCTTTTGTAAACGTTGTCATTTTTCAGCTATTTTCGTGTATCTAGTGAGCCAAATAGGCTATCCACTAGGGATATCCATCCAAACGTAACTTCTCCAATTTTTAATAAAATTATTTAATTTCTAAATAAACTTTTGTAACAAAAAGTTAATCAAGTGACAACAAAAATTTTTGTCACTAAAATTACAAATAATAGTGAGCATAGTGATAGTTTGGTTATTGTCACAATATTAAGTAGAGACTAACTAATTGAATTTTTATTGACAAAAGTTTTTGTCATAATAAGTACATAGGATTTTACTAACAAAACTTAGTAGTAAAAGAAATTTTGACAATTTTAAAATATTAATAGTAACAATTTAATTGTGAAGGTGCTAAATTGTCACAATTTCCATTGAATTAGTGACACAAAAATAAATCATCACAGTTAATCCAAACAATAATATCAATCAGTTGTTTTGTCACAACAAACCTCGTATCTGTAACGAAATAACACTTAGGCACAAAAAAATTGTCACTACATTACAAATGGTAATAACACTTAGGCACTAATTAATTGAATTGTATTAACAAAATTTTTTGTCACAACAAGTAAAATATTAGTTACCAACATATATTTTGTCACAATTATCATTAATTACCGCCAAAATTATTTTGGCAACAAATTTCATAGACTTTTAGTGACAAAACTTAGTGATAAAATAAATTTTAACACTATTAATATATTAATAGTGACAATTTAATTGTGAAAG
>JANZLX010000003.1:25045810-25056056 GCA_025531955.1 Erythroxylum orinocense | reverse complement strand
TTGCTAACTTAATTTACTTAATTAAATCTAATCATGCTTAATTAACTTTAATTAATCATGCTTAATCTTAAAAAAAAAATTCGGGGCTAATAAGTCCAATGTTTCTTGATGTGTATGACACAAACAAATCTTTTTTAGTATTATATGATGTGAGCATCATATATTTAGTATCCATGAGTCTTAAAATTGACTAGATGAAACATAGAGTATATCTGTTTCACCATAATTTGACTCCTTGCTTTATACTATATTAGTCTACCTTAACAAATTATTAGACTTCCTTTCATCATTCTAGGTCTTATTATTTGGACAATCCCTCCTAATATGTCTAATTTGCTATATTTATAGCCTTGGACTATCTTTTGCTCTTGAATTGTGATCTGAAACTCTTTTTAGATAAGTCATCTTTGCTCTATTTCCACCTACGATCTTAGTTTTGCCTTATAAATAGCCCTCTACCTTAATAACTTTCATCTATATTGAGCCTCTATTAATTGTAAGCCAATAACATTATAGTGATGTTCTTTATAGGAATGGAAATAGGCAGGGCTATCTAGATCATGGCCTCGCCCCCAACTTGAAGGTCCATGAGCAAGTCGGGCCGTCCTAACTTGACTTTATTATTTTAAAAGAAATAAAAAATGATGTTTCTCTTTTTCAAAACGACGACATTTTTTACCTACTTATTGGGCCAAAGGCTAAGTAACCTCGACTAGTGGCTCAGCTCTTGACCCAGTCAACCGTTGGGCTAGGTCAGGTTGGGTCAGGTGGGCCGGGCTACATTTACCATCCTTAGTCCTTTAAAATAACCATCCTATTACCTAATGTGACTGTAGTCACCAAATGTTCATATGATATCTGTAATGAGTAAAGACATACTATATAATAGATCTAATGTTATCCAAATCTCCTATGTAGTTTACATCTACATTTCCCAAAACCAACAAATTACCTTAGTGATTACTAAACACAATCCATTAGTTTGACATATCCCTTAAATACCTGATCCACTTAGCTACTTCTTAATGCTATCTTCTAGGTATTGACATGTACTTACTAACACCACTAATAGAATGAGCCAAAAATGACATGTATAAAATATTACATACGTTAAATATCTAAAAAAACTAGTAGTTTAAACACACCATCAACCTTTTCACATATTTTTCGACACTATGCTAAGGATATTATAAAGTGATTTACCAATAGAAAGCTCATGCATTTTTCCTTATTTATTCTTAATCTATGCAATACCTTCTTATTGTAGCTAAATTGAGATTATCATATTTTTCTAGAGCTCATATCCCTGTGAATCTCCATGGTTAGTATTTTCTTAACAACAACAAAATCCTTCATCCTAAACTCCTTTCCCAAAAAGGTCGTTAGTTTGTTCATATCATGTATACTCTTTATAGCAATCAATCTATCATCCATATATGGTAATAGAACAATAAACATTCCATCATCAAGGCTCTTAACTTATACACATTACTCATATATGTAGCCAATTTAAGTCATATAGGAGTCAAACCATTTATATCATTATCGTGGAGACTACTTCAATTGATAGAGTGACTTTTTCAAATTACCATACTAGATACTCCTCCCTAACTTGACTAAACCCCTCAAGTTGCTCTATGTAAAATTTCTCCTTTAGGTCACCATAAATAAAAGATAGCTTCATGTCTATTTGCTCTAAATGCATATCAAAACTAGCTACTAATGATATCAAAAAAATTATGAAAGTATGATGAGCTACTAAAGAGAAGATTTTATCATAATCAATCCCCTTCTATTATGCATATCCTTTTGATAGAGTTGAGCCTTAAACTTGTCTTTCTTTGTATCCATCTACTCTAAAGGCATATCCAAACTAGCTACTACATTGTAAAAATACTAATGGAATAATAAAAAATCACCATAAAGAAGATTTCTTCATAATCAATCCCTTTTTATTGTGCGTAACCTTTTAATACTAATTAAGTATTCAGTTTTTTCCTCCCATTTTTTTACGACTACTAGTTTCCTCTTATATCTACTTGCACCCTATAATTCACTTTCTTTTGAGAAGCTACACTAACTCATATTGTTTAAAGATTCCGCCTCCTCCACCATGGCCTCTATCTATCTACCATTTTATTGATTGTACATAACCTCTTGAAAGTTAGTTGGGTTTCTATTTCTTATAATGAGTTTGAAGGATATCGAGTCTTTCAAATCATATCTATTTGGTAGCTTAATGGTACATCTCACTCTATTTGTGGCTATACTAAATTGATACTCTTCTTTTAAATTGATCTATTTTTTAAACTAGAATTTTTAGCCTCTTTTAAATTTACTATGGGCTGACCCAATTCTAATTTTACCTTCTTCATATTGCCTTTGTTGGTTATGGCATATCCTCTCTATAAATTGATTTTAATATATGTTGCTCGACAAATACTATATCCCTATATTAATCACATCTTCTTAATGGTGGGTCCTAAAACTTGTGTTCTTTCACACCTTTAGGGTATCTAATGAAGATACACTTCTTTGACTAATCAAATTTAGACCTTTTATTACAACAAATATGCATATATGCAAGACAATAAAGTCTTTTAATATAGAAAAATCCATCATAATTCCTGTCTACATAATTTTCACCATTCTCCCATCTTGTGATGTTTGGTAATTTATTAATAAGGCAACATACCATAGACACATCCTAACTTTTATGTTATAACTCTGTTTATCCTCTTTGAAATGTCTCTCTATTATAGTGTTTTCAAAACTATGTAGTGTCCCTAAATCTAATGCTCCTCATAGAATTTATGCAGTTATATCTATGTACTCAATACCACTATCTAATTATAAGTACTTGATCTTTTTGCCTATATGATTCTTTACTTTAGCTTTCCAGTCTTTGAACTTTACAAAGACCTTTAACTTTTTTATCATAAATTATACCCAAATTTTTCTTAAATATCTTCTATAAATGTTATAAAGTATTAATATATCCACGAATAACTTTCTAATAGGTTCCTATATGTTAGTTTGCACATAGTATAAAATTTATTTGATTTTGTGCTTTCTTTTCTTAAACGTCACCTTAAAATGTTTATTAAGCACCTAAAACTTATAAAAATCTAACTTATAGTGTTTGACACCCTTTAGCATGCTATTGTTATAAAATTATACCATATGTTGCTTACTAAGATAACCTAGTCATATGTATCATAATATAGTACTATCATCATTTGACCTAACTATAGTAGCTTCTACACCTACAATTGTACTCTTTATCAGTTTGTAGACATTTTTTTACCAATATTGATCCTTTAATCACAGTTAATGCACCCTTTACCACATTATCATTAACTCTTTTAATTTTATAGCAAAAAAATATTTGCATATAAGTTGCCAATAAAATTAAGTTTTCCTTAAATTTGATACGTATTGTGCATCACATAATGCCCTGACAACACCAACAATTATCTTAATCCCCTTCTATCCTGTTCCATCAAATTTTCAAGCTTTATCATCTTTTAAATGAAAAGTCTAAGGTTTCACTATGTGTATGATACAAAAAAAAAATTTGTTTTAGTATTATATGATGTGAGTATCATGTATTTAGTATTTATGAGTTTTGAAGTTGAATGGTTGAAACGTAGACTATATCTCCTTCACTACAATCAGGATCCTTGCTCTACACTATATTAGTATAAATTGACAAATGATCAAACTTCCTTTAATCATTCTACCTCTTCTTATTTAGGTAGTCCGTCTAAATATCTCCAATTTGCTCGTACTTATAGCATTGGATTATCTTTTACCCTTGAAGTTTAATACAAAACTCCTTATAGATGAATCAATTTTGTTTTATTTCCTCCCATGGTCTTGGTTTCACCTTATAAATAGTTTTTCACCTTTAAAACTTTCATCAGTGTTAAACCTTTATTGATTGTAAGCCAATAACACAATAATGATGTCCTTTTCATTAACTATCCTATTACTTAATGTGAATGTAGTCACTAGATGTGCATATGATACAAGGAGTAAAGTAGAATCATTGCTTTATCCTCATCCACAATAATCACCTCGATTTTGGACAAATCACTGACTATTTGGTTAAAAGCATTGATATGTTGTTCCAGATTTGTTCCGTCCTACGTTTTTAGCCTACATGGTCTCTACTTTAGATACAACTTAATTGTGAAAGAATTTTACATGCAACAAATCTCTAATTTCTTCTAAATCTCCACAGGAGATGTAATTTCCATGATGTGGTACACAACCTCTTTTGTTAGACAAATTCACATGGTTTCAACTACTTATACCTCTATTGTCATAGTCCAAAATTTTCAATTCTATTGAAATTTATCACTTTAAATTTTATAATTAGATTTAATATCGCCTCATTGATACTCTGATACTACGTGTTGAGAAAATAGATAGTAATAAAAGAGAATAATGAAAGAAAGCAAATAGGAAAATAAAAATATTTTAAACAAAATTTGGCCAATTAGGCATGTTTATGTCCTTATGAGCCAAGCATAACTAATTTACTATTGAACAATTATAATGATGATAACATTAAAATTTTGTTATTAGATAAGATTGAGTGTTATAGATACAACCTAAAACAAAATCATGCCCTAAATCATAGGTCTTAGATATAGATATAACATAAGGTTCTAACATGCTCATAAAGTTGTATCAGAGCTCGGTGTCCAAGAACCACTATTACAAAGTGTGGATAAAGATCTATGGCAGAATCACACACATATATATAGCTGAAGGCACCTCCGTCACTAGACCTCCTGCGTTTAATGGAGAAGGCTACCATTACTGGAAAGATAGGATGCGGATCTTCATTGAATCTACTCATATCGATCTTTGGGAGATAATAGAAAATGAACCGTATACACCAGTAAATGAAGAAGGAAAAGCTATTCAATGAATCAGATGGTTTGCAGATCAAAAAGTGAGATTCTAGTTGAATTCGAAGGCCAAGTTCTTTTTAAGTTGTGCCCTAAGCAGAAGTGAATACGATAAAGTTCACAGATACGACACTGTGAAGGAGATGTGGGATACGCCATCCATCGCACACGAAGGCACCAATCAAGTAAAGGAATCCAAGATAAGCATTCTTGTACACTAGTATGAGTTATTCAAGATGGAGGACAAAGAGTCTATCGATCAGATATTTGGAAGATTTCAAACTATCATTAATGGACTTAAAGCTCTCGGCAGAATCTACGATAATCAAGATCACGTGCGAAAGATCCTCAGAAGTCTACCGAAGAGATGGAGACTAAAAGTCACCATAGTATAAGAAGCCAAGGACTTGAGTGTTTTGAAGCTTAACGAATTACTTGGATCCTTGAAGATACATGAAGTGGAACTCAATGTAGAAGATTAACCCAGACGGGATAAATCCATAGCATTGAAGACCGGATAGAAGAATTATAAGAATCAAAGGGAGAGGAGTTCATCGTCAAAAGCGCTGAAGATCGAGGAAGTCAAGAATGACGACTCCGGTGAATCAGATCAAGATTCAAGTGAAGAAGATGATGAATTATCCTTTATCTCAAGGAAGCTCAGACGCATGTGGAAGAAAAAGGCTAAAGGAAACAAAGAGTCCTCCTTCAAGAAGAATAGCAAAGATGAAGGAAAGAATGAGAAAACATCCGTCATATGCTATGAATGCAATAAACCGGGACACTACAAATCTAAATGTCCATTGCTGAAAAGAAAGTCAAAGAAGAGTAGAGAAGGAAAGAAAAGCATGATGGCAACCTGGGAAGATCTGGATTCGTCTTAATCAGATATTGACTCAGAGGCATCAGTACAAGCAAACATTTGCCTGGTAGCCAAAGGAGAAAGTGATGAAGAGGTAACTTCAAAATTTAGTGAATTACAAGATGCATACTCAGAATTATTAGAAGATTCTCATACAATTTTGAAGCAGTATAAATTGCTAAAGAAAAGTACGTAGAAAACTTAAAAAACACGCAAGTGTTAGAAAAGGAGAACGTCTGCTTAAAGAGACAAGTAAGTGAGATGAAGAAAAAGGTAGTCGTAAATAGATCTGAAGAGATCAATTAGCTGAAACAAAAAATAAACAGTCTTTCAACTGATCTATCGACATTTATGGAGAGTACAAAAAAAATGAATGATATGATAGGAAAATACAGACACCCTAATGATAAAACTGGATTAGGGTTTACTAAAAACCACATTTAGCATAAAAATAATTTCGCTCCTTATAGGAAAAAATTTCAACAGTTGCATCATCGTCATACTATGAATTATGTTAGAATGACCCTAAAGGACCCGAGAAAATCTGGGTACCTAAGAGACAAACAATATCTCTTGCAGATAGCCTTCCTTGGAAGAAGCAACTAGCACCATTGGTACTTGGATAGTGGATGCTCGCGACACATGATGAGAAGAAGGTCCATGTTCCTAGATCTTCAGTATAAGAAGGGAGGATCGGTAACTTTTGGAGACAACCAGCAAGGCAAAATCATTGGAATCGGTAAAATCGGTAAAGATTCCTTTGCATGTATTGATATTTGCTACTAGTTGATGGTTTAAAACACAATTTGATTAGTGTCATTCAATTATGTGATTCTGATTTTGAAGTGTCTTTCAATCAAAATTCTTGTGAAGTCAAAAACAAGGATGGGTCCATATTTTTTCCTGCCAAAAGACGAAATAATATTTACAAAATTAATTTAGAATATTTACAAAGTCAAAATATTTCTTGTTTTATATCAACTTATGAAAAAAAATTGATATGGCATAAAAAGCTAGGTCAAGTTAGTTTTAAACATATTTCTAAGACGATTAAACATGATTTGGTAAGAGGATTACCAAAAATAAGTTTTAACAAGGATTTCTTTTGTGAAAGTTGTAATAAAAGAAAATAGGTTAAAACAACGTTTTCTTCTAAAAATGTTGTAACTTCTTCTAGACCTCTAGAGTTATTATATATGAATTTATTTGGTCCAATTAGGACATTGAGTCTTGGCAAAAAGAAGTATGGTCTGGTTATTGTTGATGATTTCACTAGATTTTGTTGGATACTATTTTTATCACATAAGAACGAGTCTTTTAGGTGTTTTAAAGTGCTTTCCAAAAAGTTACAAAATAAAAATAGTTTTTCAATTGCTAGTATAAGAAGTGATCATGGTAGTGAGTTTGAGAATGAGAAATTTAGGATTTTCTGTGAAGAGAATGGAATTTTTCATAATTTTTCTGCTCTTAGAACTCCACAACAAAATGGAGTTGTAGAAAGGAAGAACAGGAGGATTTAAGAAATGACAAGGACTATGCTACGTGAAATGAATCTTCCTAAGTATTTCTGGGCAGAAGCTGTGAATACAACTTGTTACATTCAAAATAGAATACTTTTGCGACCTTTGTTGAAAAAAACTCCATATGAGTTATGAATGGAAGGAAACCTAATATAGCATACTTCCATCCATTTGGTTGCAAGTGCTTTATATTGAATACAAAGGAAATTTTAGATAAATTCGATTCTAAGACTTATTCGGAAATTTTTTTAGGTTATTCATTATCACCAAAAGCTTACAGGGTTTATAACCTTACCTTTAAAACTATTGAGGAGACTATTCATGTCAAGTTTGATGATAGTTCTTAACCAAGAAAGAGAGATGATACTGATAATGAAACCCTATCAGTACTTTTGGTTGATAGTGAAGATGTATCACCATCAGAAAATCTTTTAGACAAAGTTAAGGATATTCCCGAGACTCTTGATTTGAAAACAGATTGGAAATATAAGAGTTCTCATCCAGAAGAGTTGATTATAGGAGAGACGTCAGAAGGTGTGCGAACTATGTCCAAATTCAGAAGAGAAGTCAATGTAGTGTTTATCTCTGAAATAGAGCCTAAGAAAATTGATGAAGCCCTTCAAGTTGAAGCTTGGATTTTAGCTATGCAAGAGGTGAACTAGTTTACTAGGAATAAAGTTTGGTCCTTAGTTCATATACCCTTGAAATAATCCATTATAGGAACTAGATGGGTTTTTAAGAATAAGCTAGAAGAATCAGGAAGAGTGAGTCGTAACAAAGCGAGATTAGTAGCACAAGGCTATAATCAGCAGGAAGGAATAGACTACAATGAGACTTATGCTCCTGTAGCAAGACTAGAAGCTATTAAGATTTTGCTTGTATATGCTGTCTGTCACGATATGAAGCTATTACAAATGGATGTGAAGAGTGCATTTCTAGATGGCTTTATAGATGAAGAGGTTTATATGAAACAACCTCCTAGTTTCGAGGATGTTAAGAAACCGGATCATGTCTATAGACTTCATCAAGTTTTGTATGGCTTGAAACAAGCTCCTCGAGCTGGGTATGATCGTCTGAGTTCTTTTCTTATTGAGAATAAGTTCAATAAAAGTCAAGTAGATAAAATGTTATTTAGAAAGTGTGCTAAGAATGATTTTATCATAGTTTAAATTTATGTTGATGACATTATCTTTGGTGCAATTTCTAAAATGTTACGTACTAGTTTTGAGCTTTTAATGAAGAATGAGTTTGAGATGAGCATGATGGGTGAGTTAAAATTCTTTCTTAGGTTGCAAGTTAAGCAAATCGAAGAAAAGATTTTTATTCATCAACAGAGGTATATTAAGGAACTGTTGATTAAGTATGATATAGAAAAAGTAAAACCAATATCAACTCCGATGCATCTCTCAAACCTTTTGTCTAAGGACGAACCTGGCAAGAAGGTTGATCAAACCCTGTACAGAGTGATTATTGGTTCTTTACTTTACCTTAAAGCAAGCAGACCTGACATTCTGTTTAGTATTTGCTTGTGTGCAAGATTTCAGGCAGATCCTAGAGAGTCTCATTACGTTGCTGTTAAAAGAATTTTGAGATATCTATTAGATACTACTGATCTGTGCTTAATGTATGATAAAGGTGAAGATTTCAGGTTAATTGGCTACTGTGATGTGGATTATGCCAGAGATAGGATTGATAGAAAAAGTATGAGTGGAGGATGTCACTTCCTTGGCCACAACCTAGTTTCCTAGTCAAGTAAGAGGCGAAGCTCAATTGCTCTATCAACTGCAAAAGTCGAATATATGTTAGCCGCAAGTTGCTGTTCACAGACATTGTGGATTAAGTACCAGCTAGAAGACTAATCTGTACAAGAAGAGGAAATCCCAATCTACTATGACAACACAAGTGCCATCAACTTGTCAAAGAACCCTATACAACACTCGAGAGGGAAGCACATCGAAGTTAGAAACCATTTTCTATGAGACAAAGTTAAGAGAAAGGTCATGAGTCTTCAGTTTGTTGAGACGAACTATCAGTGGGCGAACATCTTCACTAAGCCATTGGGTGAAGAAAGATTCAAAGAAATCAAACGAAATCTCAACATGGTGATGTTGAGTGATCAACCGTCTGACATGTAAGGACCTAGATAAAAAGTCGTGAGATTTAACGGTAATAGTAACAGTAAGTTACAGACAGTAACTTATGTCATGAGAACGTTTTGGAGGGAAAGCGTCTCAAATCCTTGAGAATACCACCTATTCTAGAACACTAACATACCCTGACTTCGACTTTTGAAGAACTCTCAATAACATTTTCCATTACTCTGTTCTAAAATCAAACCCTCTTTGCTCTCACTCTCAACCTCAGAAACCGACCTCACTTTGTGAAGAAATACAGTTGTGTGTTCAGTTTGTTGTTCACTTTGTGAAGTAATACAGTTGTGACAACAACGCATGTCGAGTGCATTGCAAAATTTACCTGACTCTGCACACTAAAATTTGTAGTTGTGATATGTCTGGATCGAATCCACAGGGAATGTTCGGTTAATTTTCGGGATGAAATTAATTGATGCAAGGAAAATAAAGGGGGTTTTTAGTTTTGAAACAATTTAGAAAATTAAAGTAAAATTAAACTATCGAAAACAAATAATCGAAAATGAGAAAAGTGTCGAGTATGAGTGAGGTCCGGTTCTAGGGTCAATCTCGACCTAAGCACAATCAAGCATATTTCTTCATTCTAAAGTCTTTACGATTCTTTTCGGACTATTGATCTGAGACTAGTAGAACGCTCTACAAATCTTGATTTTCCCTTAGGTTGTATTTAATCAAGATACGATCATTGATTAAATCTAACTACCGAATAACCTATGATACGATCTCTAGATTCAATTTGGCAGTCGCATTATGAAAAGGAAAACAATCAATATAGGCAGTAACCTCACACGT
>JANZLX010000003.1:25000476-25027750 GCA_025531955.1 Erythroxylum orinocense | reverse complement strand
TGGTAGCAGGTGTGCTTCTTATCTCTGATTTTGAAGCATTTGCACTGATAGATCCAGGATCCACACACTCCTTTATCACACCGCATTTGGCATGTAGACTGCATTGTGATAGGGAGCTACTACAGTATAGGCTAGAGGTGAGTACACCTCTAGGTAGTACTACTGCTTTAGAAGAGGTCTGCAAGGGGTGCTCGATCCAGATTGATTAAGCAGTGTTAAAGGCAGACCTGATAGTATTGCAGCTGAGGGAGATAGATGTGATTTTGGGCATGGATTGGCTCACTGCCCATAGAGCCATCATGAACTACTACACCAAAGAGGTAGTATTAGAATCTCCTGGTCAGCCTAGATCAGTATTTAGAGGAGCTAGTCAGGCAGTACCAGCCCGGATTATCTCATTCCTGAGTACACTGAAGTTGATGCAGGAAGGATGTGAAGCTTTTCTAGCCCATGTCATTTACACTAGAGTTTAGCAGAGGCTTCAGGATATTTCCGTGGTTAGGGAATTTCTAGATGTGTTTCCTGATGAGTTACTAGGTTTACCACTGGATCGGGAAACAGAGCTCACCATTGACCTAGTTCTAGGAGCTGCTCCTATATCTATACCTCCATATAGGATGGCACTTGTGGAATTGAAGGAGTTGAAGACTCAGCTGAAGGAGTTACTAGAAAAGGGATTTATTAGACCCAGTGTCTCACCTTGGGGAGCTCCAGTGTTGTTTGTGAAGAAGAAGGATGGGAATCTGAAATTGTGCATCGATTATAGGCAGCTTAATCGGGTGACAGTGAAGAATAAGTATCCACTGCCTAGAATCGATGATTTATTTGATCATTTGTAGGGAGCTCAAGTGTATACTAAGCTGGATCTGAGGTCAGGGTATTATCAGCTGAAGATAGCAGAGGCTGATGTCCCTAAGAGTGCATTCCGGAGCAGGTATGGGCATTTCGAGTTCTTAGTGATGCCGTTTGGGCTGACTAATGCCCCAACAGCTTTTATGGCCTTGATGAATAAGGTCTTTCAGCCCTACCTTGATCAGTTTGTGATTGTATTTATTGATGACATCTTGGTGTATTCGAGGAGCAGACAGGAGCATGCTGAGCATTTAAGGATTGTTTTACAGATTATGAGGGAGAAAGAGTTGTTTGCCAAATTTAGTAAAAGTGAATTTTGATTGGATCAGGTTGTGTTTTTGGGCCATATAGTGACTGAAGATAGTATACAGGTTGATCCGAAGAAGATTAAGGCAGTGTTGAAGTGGGAAGATCTATGGAATGTGTCGGAGATTCGAAGCTCATGGAATTTTTGGACAATGGGACATGAAGTTATGATTTTTAGAAGCTTGTGGTACTGTTAAGATGATCTGTGTTGGACAGAAACTTTGATTGAGATTTTGACCCTTTTAGAGGTTGAATTTGCTTCCAAGATGTTCATGAAAGTTTTAGGATATCTTCTGATATTTCTTTTGATATAAAGCTTGGAATTTTTGGAAAAGGCAATGGGAAGATATGAATATAGAAGAATGTGGTATTGTTTTGAATATTGGTGATTAGGCAGTATCTTTGCCTTAGGGGTGAAATTGGTTTGTGAGTCCTTGAAGGAACTTATAGGGTTTTCTGTGATCTTTCTAATGATACCAAATTTGCCAAATTTGGACACTTGTGTAAAAATTTATGCATGGTGGTAGAAAAGGGAGAAATAAGTGCAAATGTTCTTAGTTTTTTTGTGTGTTCTAATTTGATCCTTTTTCCATTCTTTTGTGTATAACTTTTTCATCCGACCTTCGATTGACTTAATTTTCAAGGCGTCGGATTCGTAAGTCATTTAATTGCTCTCCATAGGAATTAGTGAATTTTTTAGATTAAATTAGAAGAGAGGGATTAAATCGGACCGGAAAATTATTTTTCTAGTCAATGTATTAGCAATAATTGAACCTATAGAGATCCGAATTGAGTGATTTTGGTGTCTTTGGATTTCTAAAATTTATAGGAAATTTTTGTGATGAAAATTTACGGAATAATACCGTGATTGTCACTAACATGCATTGTACACATTTTAATTTTCTACATGTGCATTATTAAACATTTCTGATTGTACACTTGGTAATATATGTGTATTTTAATTGTTATAGAGGTGCATTTGGAACGTCAACCCACAGACGTTGCCGATACTTCCAGGCATTAGCTCAGAAGCTATTGGTGAGTGACCTAGACGGTTCTCTCAATTATTGATTACTTATAATTTTGTGGTGAATAATGGTGAGTTTGAGAATGATTGTGATTGTGGATTTCGGACAAAAGGTCCGATATACTGGGGAGCTATGACATAGAAGTGCTACTTATATGTGAATATGTGAATTTGAGAACTAATTACTTGTGATGTGATAAATTGTGACACATGTGTGGATTGTGATGTATATAATGCTAAATTGTCACATATGTTTTTCATACATGAATGCATACTCAGATAATGACAGTTGTGACCGAAGCAGCCACCGAGAGCTAAAAGCTCAACGATTGTATTTGGGCCTCGAGCCCCACAGTGATTTAGAGCCTCTGGCTCAATGATTAATATGCCCATATTGGGACAGTCCAGGCGCTCAGTCACAACACCGTAATAAATTGAAAAAAAAAGGGTCACATGAGCATTTCATATGCAATTGCTTACATATATTTGATTGAGTGAACTTATGCTTATGTGAAAATAAAATGTGTTACTGATGTGATCATGTGGTACTTCTGATGTATGTGAAATTACGAAATAATTGTGATATGCCCGATTGTTGCATGAATTGAATGAACCATCGATGATGGTTACCTCACTGAGTTCGAAAACTTACCCAAAATTGTAATATATTTTTCAGGACCGAGAGTAAACTCATATCTTCAGAGGGATTTTTAGAACCGTGTAGATCATTTTGGCGAGAGAAGTCATGGCTCACAAGTCGGTCAGCTGGGACTTTTGGGATGACCTAGATAGATTTGCAGTATTTTTCCTCTTTCATGTAGCATATTGTACTAGGTTTTTGGAGTGATGTACAAACAGTGAAAACTGACAGATATGTAAACTTCTGGTTTTGATGAAATGAAATGAGGATAAATTTGGTTTCAAAAACATTGCAAGTTTTTTATTGATGTTTTATTATGATGCCATGTGAAGTTTTTTGTAGTAATTGCTCGTATCTCACCCTTATCGTAGGATATGTACTGGAATGACCTGCGGGCATCCCGGTGTGTACCCTGCGGTAAGGGGGCGCTACATTTAGTAACGAAGTGTTCTTGAGGAATAAGCTAGATGCATGCAAAGGGTAAAAGATTGAAAGGAGAATTTATAAATGATCATGTACAATGAAGTGTAATTCTAAGTTCAATGAGACATACATGAATGATGAAATGGGAATGAGCTTAATATGTGATTTAGAGCATATACCCGGGATTGTCATTGAACATGCATTGTACATAGTCCATTTATTTTCCATGTGAAATTATTGATGAGTGTGCAATGTGTGTCTTGCATAAATAGGTTGTGCAGGTCGAGTGTTCACATTCAGGCGTTCCCAATTTCGGAAGCAAATGCTAAAATGGAGCAAGCTGTGAGTAGACCGAGATGGTCTTACTTTATTGTTTATTTTGTTTATGTCATCAATTGAGTGTTTATGAGTGATTATGATTGTGATTGTTGACTTGGATATTGAAGTGACTATTAAGTGTTTTCTGAATGGAAAATTACATACAAGCGAAAGTGTTAATTCTCAACTATATGTTGAAAGTCGGACTACGGTCTGATGATAAGTGATTATGATCAAATAAGTTCATGTAATGTAAGTGATGCATTCCACTTCATTAATGCATGAAAGATAAAGTTATGACCGGAGTCGTAAAAAAAAAGGAGCTTAAAGCTCATAATGTGAAAAAGGAGCTTAAAGCTCAAAATGTGAAAAAGAGCTTAAAGCTCAGAGTGCGATTAGAGCCTTGGGCTCGAATGCAACTGTACCCGGTATCCACTGAGGGATATGGGAAGTTATATGCTACAGCTCGATATCCACTAAGGGATATAAGCGAATAAAAAGACACTCGGTCATAACGACAATAACAAATGGAAAGTGAGTCTTATGTGCATTGCATGTGCATTCTATAATGCTTTGGTGTATAGAATGTGAAATAATATGAACCTGTGAAATATTAAATATGTGAAATGAAATGTGATGTGTGAATTGTATGTATTATACGATGAGTGAGACATCGATGATGGTCACTCACTGAGTTCGCAAAACTCACATCAAAATTTGCAACTATTTTTCAGGATCCCATTAGGCCAACGGGAGTATACCTACATCATTCAAAGGATAGAGGTCGGGATCAGTTCGCGTCTATATTTCATGTCTTTAATTTTGTATTGAACTATATATTCTGCAACTGTTGTATAAATGTGTATTTTGAAATGACTAAAGTGTTTGTTATTGTGAAAGGGCCCAATTGGCCATATGGGAATTTTGTAAATTCCATTGTATGATTAAAAAGGGCTTATGCTCTATTTGATTATGGTCTTCCGCATATTATGTTTTGTTCTTGAAAAAAATATAATGAATTTCGAATGATTGAGTGATTTAGCACACCACCCTCGCAGGGCACGAACTTGGATATCATCATCGATGTCGGGTTTGAGTCATTGCGGGAGTTGGGGTGGTAAATCTGTTCTGAAACAGAAGAATGAGTTTGCTCACATTTTGTATCTCTGAATGTTAGGCTCCGAAAATGGGGTCCAACATAAGATGAGACTTAAGGAAATGTAACAAGATTAAGTGGCTTATAAAAGGAAGAAATTAGCATTTAAGGCTTTATAAGAGGAGCTGAGTGAAAAGGGAGAGACAACCTCTAATGGAACCAAAGAGCAAAACATTGATCTTATCACTAAGAGACCCAAGAAGTTTTCAAGGAGAAAGAAGTTCTCCAAGAGAAAGCATTTCAAGGAAGGTAAAATTGACCCCTAATTAATTAACATCATTTTCTTTGAGATGAAAAAAATGATTCCAAAAGTCAGTATTCAAAAGGATAAGTACCTCACATATTCTTCACAACTAATGATAATGATAAGGTACTCTCTAACTTTAGATCTTGTAATAGTAATAGTAATATTGAAATGTCATATGATGAACTAGCTAAAAATATTGATTTTATGATTATGAAAATGGAGAAAGTATCTTCCAAAATTAAAGAGGCTTAAAAGCATTTAGACGCATGCACAAGTGAAAATGAAAAGATAAAGAGCAAATTGCATAGCATCAAAGCATCTAAGATGTGAGCATTCTAAACAATCATAACTTTGATGCTTTGAAGTATAAGGATGAGAAAATAAAAATGGAGGTCAATTCTCTCAAAGAATTATTATATAAATTCACCAAAGAAAGTGAGAAACTAGAAATAATGTTAGGAGTATAAAAAGAGTATCAATTATATGCCTTTTATTCGATACAATTATGGGAGTGTACCTAATACCATAACTACATTTGTCAAGGGTAAACATTTTCATATAGAGGAACCTTATCCTATGATGAAAAATAAGTTGTTTCATCCTCATCTAAATATGCACATATATCATATGTAGATGTTTCATCCGCTAGGCCTTACCTTAAAGGCAAATCTCATGGTTCTCAATTTAAAGCTATAGTTTAACATTATCAAGGGAAGAATGGGCTTAAAACTTCTACATAAAGATACAAAGTAGCGTGAAATCTCATTTATATAACTTTAGGCCTTGAAAATCAATTTATAATTAAGAATTAAGCTCTCCCTATAATAGGCCTTTTATTAAGCATAATGACATAACATATGTCTATATCCCTTATAGGCATCAATATAAATAGAGGAACATTCTTATATATGGAAGAATTCTAGTTTATATCACTATCAAAATAGAGCAGTTGATCAATATAATATCCAAAGGATGAGTCTCAATATTAAGGAAATCGAGATAGGCAACACATATTGGCTCTATAATCTCGAATTTGAATCCATAAAACACCTCTTCTTTAGTTGTGAAACATCCAAAATTATATGGAACAAGTTTAACCCAGGAATCTCCATCTATCATAAAAACAACCTAGACAACATCATTACATGGTCATATTCCTTTAAATTCCCAACAAAATCTCGTAAGAAGCTCTTTAACATAAGAATTGTTATGGGAGAAAACTAACTCTTTAGGGCTCTACCCTAAACTCTTTATAGCCTTAATCATTTAAGGATAGAATGATGAGCCACATAATAAATAAGCAAGGAAATTTAAGGCATCTATGAGATTCCTTGTGACGATTCTTGTACATGTTTTTGTAGCATAGTGTTGCTATTTCGAGTGTAGTTAAGTTTGGCACTATTGTAGGATTTCAAATAACAATATTATACCTTACCTTATTGACCATTGTTTATACCTTTTACTCAATCTTTTGAAGCCTCACAAGGATTTTTCTCATTATATTTCTTTTCATTTAAAAAAAATCATACATCATGAACATTATTTTCATATTATATATATTTATTCACTAAATTTTTATAATATAATTAAATATTTTCCTTGTATTAAAAATATGATCCATATTTTTGTAAAAATTATTTTTCACATTAATTAAGTCCTAAATTTTTTTTACTATCATTAAAAAATTCTATTTAGATAAGAATTATTATATGTACATTTGATTGCATTCACATAATGAGCTTATTCTTAAATCATTACATGAGAACATAGAATCCAATTATAGATATTAAAACTTTAATGCCATGCAAGTGAAAGAAAAATTCCATGCATTAATTGATGGTTGACATTCTAAACATAGAAGACAGAGTTCACAAAGCATAGGTAATCATAATTTTTATGTAAGGTCGTAGTAAAAGTGCATGCAATAATATTCTCATTCTTATATTCCTATTTATCATAAAAATGGCATTAAACTATCCTAAGCCTTTTAAGAAATAATAAAACATGATGTTTGCTAAAGTTCACTATAGGTCATATTTTTATGAAAAGGGTGTGTTATATGTTAAATCACACAAGGAGAGATTCTAATATCCTAAATATCCAGAAGAAAGCATTATATTACCCAAATCATAAATCAAAATTTAGAAATCCATATATATCATATTTTTATAGGTTTCACTCATATGGCTGCAATTATTGCCAATCATATTATGTGAGACATATTTTTGTGGTTATTACTTATATACACAAAGAAATTATTCTTCTTAATTAAACCAAAAATTACATCGTTTATACTCCATTTATCAAAGACCTAGTTTTTATGGATACCTAGAACATGTTAATTTTTTGCCTTGTAAGTCAATATCAAAGGATATCATATGAATAGTAAGAATTCGTATCACCTTAATTAATGTCAAATAAGGAAATAATGGTATCTCCAAAAATTACATTCATAAGGAATCACTAAGAGCTCTCACAATCAAGGACCCAAGTGTGTATGTGTACCTAGAATATATTAATATTTTTTACATTATAGGTCAATATCAAGTGGTATCAAATGAATATTAACACTTGGTATCACCTTTATTAATATCTAATAAGGAATAATAATGGTATCTCCAATAATATATTTCAAAAGGAAAATCACTATGAGACCTTATTTTACCAAAAAGCAAGAAAGCAATTATCAAAAAAGTAATTTTGAACCAAACAAGATAAGGAAGTAACCATTGGTAGTATATAAAAGAAGATATATACTTGATTTCTTATTGATTATTTTTGATCATATTGACTTAACAAACATATTTAGAGGGAGAAAGTATTGATAAATAGACCTAGCAGGAAAAATAATTATTGATCTTTAAATTACTACATGAGTTTTTCAAAAGTTATCCATTTGCTTATTAAAAACTTTGTCTATGTTTCTTACCTATATGATAGAGGTTTTGAAGGGGGGATGAAACTTACTTATTTTTCCCCCTTGACGCTTATAAATTTATGTCATATACATTTATGTGTCCTTTCACTTATGAAAAAGCATGACATTTGTAAGGATTCCTCTTCATTCCTACAAAATTTAAGAAAACGAGTTTGGAGAATTAGGATGAAACTCTTTCTCGTAGCTAACTGTTTCGAATTATGGGAGATTGTAGAGTGGAAAACGGAATAGGAATGAAAAGATACTAATTTCATCAAATAATAAGGTAATACACATTTTGTTTTTCATATTAGATAGAAATGTGTTACCTAAAGGTTCAATATGTTAAAATACTCATGATATTTGATACACACTTAATCTTAAAAATGATAATGATTGTTATTAATATTAATCATGATGAGATTACAGAGAATCTTAAATAATAGAGCATTATTGATTATATGGGATGATATAAGCAATTTTTAATGTAGATAATCGCATAATAAGGTGGCTCACACGTGCTTTATTATAAATAGTGATGATGAATCCTTTGGTTTTTAACTCTCATAATGATCATAATTGTCATAAAAATGATTAAGATTTATTATGAAGAGCTTGTTGATGCCTAAAAATGATAAGCTTAAAAAGGAAGAACTTGTCTTCCAAGTAAAGGTTCAAAAATATTAGATATAAGTATGATTAAGAATGATAAATTGAAATATAATATATATGATATAACATAATCTAAAAGTGTGGTTATTGTTAATGACAATAGATATGATTTGTTACATAAAAATGAGACATTAAAGAAGGAGATAAATGAAATTTAAAAGTCCTTATCTAGATTCATTATGGTTAATGAAAATTTTAATAACATTCTTAGTGCATCATCCAATACGAAGATAATTTTTCTTATGGATAAGGATATATACGATGAACCTATGCACAAATTATTACATGAGCATATAAAATCTAACTTTAGACACAAAATTGTTAATGGTCATACAGTATCCTATAAGTCATAACCAGATGGAGAATTTTATGTGTTCATTTATGATTCACATTCAAAACTTAAAAGTCATAGTTCACAATGCTAAAATAGGCATAATTTTCATGCAAGCAATACTAAAAGAACTTGGAATATTTTTCTCATTCATATATTCCTATTTATTATGAAAATGGCATAAGTGAGCTCATTTCATTGTAGACCTTGTGGGAAACAAAAAAGCATTACTTTTACTCAAAATCACTATAGTTTATATTATTAAGAATGAGCATGTCATATGTTAAATCACACAAGGAGAGCTTCTTTTCTACTATATATCCAAAAGATAGCATTATATATTTGTGGAATACATAATCCATCAAGACCTATAAATGTATATATGACATATTCTTATAGGTCTCACTTACATAACTTTAATTCTTATATTTCATATTATATGGAATGTAACTATTGTGGTGATCATGGTTATATACAAAGAAATTGTTGTTTGAAATTTCTTGTTAATTAAACCCAAAAATATATTGGGTAAAAAAAGGTTTAAGTACTAGTTCCTTAATGACCAAAGTTTATGTAGGTACCTAGCACATATAGATTTCTTTTCCTTGTACGTCAATATCAAATAGTATCAAATAAATTTTAGCAGGTATATCTAATAACTTATTTTTAAAATATCACCAAAAGCTCTTAGATGAGCCAAATTAAGCAAATTGATACCCAAAAATCAATTCCTAAACCAAATGAGGAAAAAATAAAGACGTAAAAAGTAGTGGAACATAAAAGGAGGTATACATTTCTTTCGTATTAGTAATCTTGGGCATATTGACTTAGTCAACATATTTAGGGGGAAAAGTATTACTTTATATACCTAGGTGTAAAAATGATATATTGATTTTGAAATTGGTAAATGAGCTTCTAAAAAATTATTTATATACTTGATAACACTTTGTGTATATTCTTTACCCATATGATAGAGGTTTTGAAAAGAGAGAGAGGAAAGTTATTTATTTTGCCTCTTTGATGCTTATAGATTTACATATCATATACATTTTTAAATATTGACAAATGGTAAGAAAGAATATTGATACTAAAACCTTATCATTCATTATGCATGAATTAAGGAAGAACTATATTATATATACCTTGATAATAGGACAAGCTTACTCAATGTCATTTATTTTTTCTAATATCGTCAAATATTTTTTCATCATTTTAAAGCAAGAGATTATTATACTAAGTAAGTTCTTAACCCATGATTTGAGTGTATCAAAATAAATCACTATTAATAAATTTACTTTTCAAGATTTTGTTTAGATAAATTACAATGAAGTTAAGCAATATATAAAAGATGGATTTAAATAGAAGGAAAATTTAGCAAATAATCCAACTGAAAAATTTGATTAGCCAAAAGATCGAGAAATGAGCAAAGTAAGGAAGAAATGCAACTTAGGATATTTTAAAAGGAATTCAAATTAATAACCAAGAACACAGAGGAATCAAGCATATTAAGATTTAATATATTCATTCAATTTTTTATAATCTTATCTTAAGCATTTAGTGACTTATAGGCTCAATCATTGCATTTATATATCTAAAGAAGACTTAAGAAATGCATTCATGGATGTTTAGATTTAACTATCGGAGCACCAATTCATACAATCATATAATATTATATGTCATTTATACGATGATTATAGGTACATCAATAAGTATTTTTCTTAAAATAAAGCTTAATGAGTAAAATTATCACTTATAAAATCATCACAATTAACATTTGTAAAGACACATAAGTAATGTTTTGTATGAAAGTTTATGTCAGGTTAGTCAATATACATGATCTATAGTAAGTACTCAAAAAAATTAAACATTTTCATACTTTATTATATGAGATCGATTAATTAGATTAGTTGATATCCGAATAGGTGGTTATCTCATATAATAATAGGTGGTTATTATATGAGATACGTTAAAAAAATAGCTATTATGCAACTGGTTTGTTCCCTAATAGAAATTTGGTAGTTTTAAGTATAAATAGACCACAGTTGGGTTGTGACAAGTGCCTTTGACATATGAGACAGATGCTTGATCCTTAAAAGAGTAGAGAATACATAAGTGCATTGCATAAATTATATTTTGCCTTTATTTATTGGTCATAGCAAAAGAGGGATGTTTTGAGTTGCATGGTTATGCAATTGTTACAAGTGAAATAAATGTTTGGGGTGTCCTTAGCAAAAGAGGGATGTTTTGATTCGCATGGTTGTGTAATTGTTGCAATTAATTGCCTAGGGTATACTTTGTGAAGGCTCCCCTTGATCTTCTCAAGATTTGAAAATAGTTCTTCTTTTTATGTGACAAAGTAAGATGTTTATAAAGACTCTTCTTTGCTCATGGCAAGAAAGATATCCTATAACAGGGTTTTTTTTCCATCCATTAAAATCAGAAGGTAGTGAATTTCCAAGTAAAACTTGAAAAGTAGACATAGAACAAAAGTTATTTAGCTAAATTACTATAAATAAGTTGTTATCTCTCTTTCCTTCTAAATTATTATAAATTCCTTACTTTAAATTATTATAAATTAGCTTTTATCTCTCTTTCCTTACTCCCTATGTACTAACTATTTCATATTAATTTTTCATAATAATGTATTAATTTTCAAACAAGTTAAAAAATAAACACACAATTCACTTACATCTCGTAACAACAACTTTTAGTTTGATGCTTAATAATTTAAATTCATTAACGAATTTTTCACTAAAAATTAAAAATTTTATATTCACATGTTTATCAAATTACAGATTTAAAAACACTTTTTAAAATGTATCTTACTCTTTAAACCTTTCATTAACACTCAAATAGCTGATAATTATTTTCTGTACATCAAGAATTATGATTATATCATCAACCAAGCTTATATTTTAAAATGTTATAGTTTCATATTAAGTTTGGGTTACTATATATATAGGTTAGACATTAAATTCAAAAGGTGTGAATTTTGAATTACAATTAATTTCTATTTTTAGGAAAAGTAACTATATTTTGAGAAAATTCATCAACTTAAGAAAGATAAGATTAGAGATATAAATCTCCCCTTTATAATTTTGATCATCTAAAATTTAATTTATTTGAAATTTCTTAGGATATATTTTGTATTAAATATAATTTTTCTTTTAACTCATTTCTTAGGAGTATATCCAAAAATATTTTGATTATATGTTTTATTGGGAATATGCATAGAAAAAAATGGTTCATTACAAGTGTATATGTAAATGACATCTGATGATACTCAAAATAAAATAAATAAACATTTGAATTTTAAGTGAAAAAAAGATAAAAGTATAAATCTATTTCAAAAATTTTAATGAAAATATAAGTAAATTTTGATAGTGTGACTTTTATAAGTTAGTTCTTAATGTTAACACCTCTTGTTGAAATTAATTTTTGTAAGATATACAAATTTTATAATAAAATTAAATTCTTATTCTTGTAATAGGAACAAATGAGGGAATAAATCTTATTCGTATCATAAAAATGTTCAAAACATTATTAATATTTTTATAATTATAACATCATTATAAATTTCTATTTAGATAAGAATTATTTTGTAAGTATATATTAATTAACTGTGAACAGCGCAAGGTAAGGGACTTATCAAAACTTTTATAGAAAACCTTTGTGTAAATTTGTATGCATTGTGCCAAATAAAATTTTTGATAAAAACAACAATTAAAGGAATAAAAAGCAATTAGCTACAAAACAGAAAAACTCATATAAGAGAAAAAAAATCCTGAGGAGCTTGATAGAGAAAGAATAAAGGCATTCAACGATAGATACCAGAATATGGGTTGTTTTATGCTAAAATTAAACTTTTATATTTACAAGTTCATGTACTTGCAATTTAGGAATTTTGGAATCTCTTTTGATAATCTTATCTTGATCATTTTCATGTATTGGCAGGTTTGGCTTTTCCTGATTGCACCACAATGGACCACCACCTTTGTAATGTTAAAACGGTAAGAAATGACAGTAAAACATGCATCTTCATAGAAATCTTAAATTTCCATCTATAAAAGTACAAACAATAAATGCATGCCTTCGTCACCAGAAAACCATTTAGGTACGGGGGTCTAGATATTTAGAGCGTCGTGAATTCCGTACCAGATTAATTTCTAGTGCAGTAATATATCAGTACTAATTAATAGTGAATATTAATTTAGGTTATTTTTTAAGTTTATAAAATAGTTCTTGAAATTTTTTAAAAATTATAAAATAATTTATTGTCATATTATATAATTATACTGTATTCTTTATAAGTTTATATCAACTTTGTTTTCAAAAAATATAATAATAAATAATAACCACAATTAATATGAAATAATAATAATTTTCAAATATTTCACATATAAATAATAACTACAATTAATGTGAAAAAGACAATTATTATCGTACAAATATAAAATTAAAAATATGACAAAGTATTTAAAATATTACAATTTCATCGTATAATAAATAATCATTACATCAAAATTTCAAAACATTCAATAAAAATAATAATAAATTCCTTAACTTTCAAACGATTACAATTTACCACAAGAGTTCGTGATAAGAAACTAACCAAATAAAAGTAAAACTTTAACAAAAACATTTACAATTATATTATATACATAGAATTTAACATATATATCAAATATAAATAAAATTAAAAAAGAGGAAAAATAAAAACCTGGAACTTCATTCAATCATCTACAGGAGGATATCCGCTATAACTACACTAACCCCAGTTATCATTTGGTATAAAATCTTCACCATTAAGAGGAGTCTCATCATCGTTATCATTCAAATTCAATGCACCAAATGACATGTCAATGCTTTCTCAACCAAGATTATCTTCCACGTCATTCACATCTATCAAATCTGATTGGCAAATAACATAAAATGGCCCCTGTGTTATAGTTGACTATTCAAATTAGCCCCTGTATTTTTAATTCGTTCAATCTAACCCTTGTGTTTTGTAATTTCATTCAAAATGCTCATTTGAAATTTTTGGGACAAAATTACCCTTCAGTTTATCATACCGAATAACCTTTTGATCATCTTGAATGAATAACATTTGGCGACCATTTTGAACATCTTCGCAGAACATGGGGACCTAAATATGTGACTTCCCTTGCGGCTTGGAGAAGTCGAGTTTTCCTCCGTGATTAATACCTCCAGCAAACATGATTTTATTTGTTTCTGAAAAAATAAAAAGTGAACCCCTTTTTGACTTCTCGTTTTACCAATTGCTTCATCCTCCACTGGTCCACCGTTACCACCACCACAACCGTCGCCCTCACCCTCACCCTTACCCGCACCATGCTCTCCTTTTACTGGATTATAGGCCCTCTCTAAAGGTGCCACGTCGTCGACCGTATCGCTGATCTGCTTCATCAAGGCAAGTTGAAGAATATTGTCGGCATACCAACCCCCAGAAAGACCCACCAACAGGCTCTGTCTCTCAGTCATTTTACTGGGTTAATTGTGAATTCTGAGCTCTTTTAATGGTTTTGGCTTTTTGTCTTTCGGGTTTCTGGTATTTGGATTTGGTAAATTTTGCGAGTTTTAGAGTTTTGATGGCATTGAATTTCCGGGGTTAGGGTTGGTGATTTATTTCAGATCTGGGTTGGTGATTTATTCAGGGGGACGATTTTTCATCTTGGTTTGAGGGCACTGGTCTTGTCAATACACAGCCGAATCCTTCAGTCCAAGGAACTTATTCAACTCCACAACCTTGGTTGAAGCCTTTTTTTTTTTGAGTACCTTCAAAACTTTTATCCAAGCTACCAGTCATCTTGAATAGTTGATCAAAGTGAGGTTTGCAATACAAAACACCATCAAAGGAGCAATAGTTAACTCAGCTTAAGGGTACCTTTACAGTGGTGGCACCTAAAACAAGCTTTGTGATAGACTTTGTTGTCAGCTGCAAGCTGATCCACCAAGTACACAGTTTTCTCGCAAGCCTTACACTTCTGAGTTGTCCCTGCAAAAGTTGCCATGTCTGTAGCTTAGATATATTGCTTTTTCCTTCTTCAACAGCAAAAAGTAGAGAAGTCGAAACTATCGGTGATAAAAAGGCAGGGCTCAGAGATAACTACAAAATGGCATTTTGATACAGATAACCGAAGGGTAATTTTGTCCCAAAAATTTTAAATGGGCATTTTGAATAAAATTACAAAACACAGGGGTTAGATTGAATGAATTAAAAATACATGGGCTAATTTGAATAGTCAACTATAATACAGGGGCCATTTTATGTTATTTGCCAATCTGATTCCATAGAAACCCAACCAGCAAGAAGATCAATATTATCAATCAATATTAGATCTATTGAACTACTTGAGCTATTAAGACTCCTAGTAAAAAATAAATTTTAATTATTAGAAAATTATAAGAAATTATAGGGAAATTAATAATAATAATAACATACCTTTCCCAAAGCTTTAAATTGTAATGAACAAATATCAAGTCATTCAATCTCTTATGCTTCAATCTATTCCTTTTCTTGGAATGAATGAATTCAAATGTGCTTCAGTTCCGTTCACAACCCATTATACTCACACATTGATTTAAAATATGAATTGTAAACCTTTGCAATTCTGGAACACCACTTCTAAATTAATCAGACCAAGATGCTATAAATCGTAAGATAACAAAAGTAGTGTTGCAAACAAAATAAAGTGATAATTAATTTCCAACAAATAAGAAAAAAGAAAAAACTAATACTTAGAGAAAGTTTTGTTCTTTGTCAAATAGCAATTGATAATCCAAAATCCCCAGAAAACAACTTATAAAGCTCCATTTGTGAGCTTAAAAGATCTTGGATCAGTTTATGTCCAACAATTGTTATAATAGCGAATAACAATTCTCTATTGCCTTCAGTTTTTTTTGTAAAATCCAGTCTAAAATATACATTAGGATTCAAAAATGCCCCAAAAGAAAGTTGTCTTTCTCATCTCTGATTGAAAGATACGGTGTATACAAAGAAAGCCTATGTTTCAAATTGGCCTTGATTGCTTTCTTTGCTCTTTCCATGACATCCAAAAAATGACCAATTGTTGGCTTTTCTTCATTATCAACCAATCGAAGCCCCCCTTATCAAAGGCTCTCAAACTCAGATAACAAATTGATATTGAGATTAAAATTCTCTATCGTCTAGTATCATGCTAGAAACCTTCAATCTAGTATTAAACCTAGCATGCTAAGATGCAACTTTTGTCTTAACTATTTCTTCATCAAAACAAAAGAGTGAAGTGATAAGAATTTGTTACAAATCTTGTCATATCAGGACAACACAAATTCCTAGTATTAGTAAATTCCTTTCTCATCAAATTCAAAACCCATGCACGATTATAGATAAACTTGGTCACCGTTTTTGCTTTTTGCATAGTTTCATCAATAACAGGAAAAATACCTAGGATCCGCTATATCCTCAATGCAATATGCAGCATAAGGAGTCCAAAAAGGAATTATACGTATTATATAACCTCTTTCTTGTTGCTTTATAAGCAGAATCATTGTTAGTAATAAACTGAACAATGTTTTCTGGTTCTACTTCATTCATAACTTCATCAAATATCGCAAACAAAGTCTCAATATTCCTAATAAGGTTAGATGCATCAATAGATTTCAAAAACATAGATTTATTTGTAGAATAAACCAAAAATTTAATAATAGGCTCTTGTCTCCTATTTGTCCAACCATCACATATGATTGAACATCCATAAGTAGGCCAATTCACTCTTCTTTCTACCAAATAACTTATAATTTCTTAAATATAACAACTTAAAAGTTTACCTCTTAAGTTAACAATCGAAGGAGTTTTGTATCTTGAATCGTAAGAGGTAATTGCATCTACCATAGGTTGATAATAGTAAGACTATGAAGCATTGAATGATGAATCTGTATCATACCACTATCTAGCTACTACCATATCAACATTATGAGTAGCTTCTCTTGATTGCATTGCATTATGAATTGAAAGTTGTGCTCTAGGAGTTATTTATAGTGCAAAAAAATATAGTCACCTGTCTTCTTTTTTTTTGCTAGCATTAGGTGCAGGTGTAACATTATCTTCTTACTGGGCTTGGCATGAAATACTACCACTACCACCTTCAACATTTCCACAATCATTACGAAAACCAGCAAATGAAGTTCCACTACTAATTTCAAAATTCAATCTTTCCTTATATCTTTCTCATGATGATATTCTTTAAGCAAAATTTTCATCAGCCACTTTACATCATGACTTACTTTTTTACATGATTCCACATCTTCTTTAACCCCATCTAGATTTTAATCGGGTTATTCTTCCACTTTTCAAATGTTTGTTACAAAATAAACAAATAGTATTGTAACACCCCACTCTCGAGTGACCCGAACCCGATATTGTTGGTGATATCCGAGTCCGTGCCCCGGGAGGGTGGCGTACTACATCAGGAGGGTGATGGTCATCAGACAACCAGAAAGCAACTGGCGGCGACAGTGAAAAAGAGAGAGAGTGAGAGGGTGAGAGAGAAACTAACGAGAGGAAGAAGAAGGAGAATGTCGGGTGCGGTGTGGGCGGGAGGGGATGAGTGAGAGAGTGTGATTTTTGGGAAAAAAAAAGAGAGTGAAAGTGTGAGTTTGTAAGAGAGAAAATGAAAGAGAAAAAAAATAGAAAAAAAAAGATGCCGGTATTTTAAATATCGGCTAGCGCCAACCGAAATAAGCCGATACACAAGGTTAGTATCAAAACATTACTTTTTGTACCGTTTATCGGCCGGTACGGTACAAAAAACAAAACACTAATTTGGGGTACTAAACATCATTTGAACTAACCAAGGCTCTCTTGTATTCTAAAGTCTTATGAAAGATGACAAGAAACAATAACTTGAAAAAGAAAATAAAAAGGGCAATGCCATGGAAAATCTTCAAAAACAAACAAAAGTTTTGGGTAAAAAACGAATGGTATATAGATGCGTCCATCTAAACTTTCTGAAAAAGATGTAACTCTGCACTTATATCTCATTAATTAGTACAAGATCCAACTTATAGGTGAAACATAACAGTTTCCCTTAGCAGAGACAAGAGTATCCTCGGATCGTAAATGGCGTTGGCAACAAATGACCTGGTCTTCCTGCACCCATTCTTTAACCAGATATCACTGACAATGAGAAAAAGAAAAAAAAAAAAAGTACTGTGTCAATTTTAAAATTAAATATTTAAAATTTTAGTTCAAGTATTATTTATTAATGTTCAGATTGCTTCTTCTACCAACAGTTGGTATTGTTCTCGATCATGTGACACATCATTAGGCTTCGCCGACTTCTTCGGCTCAACAAATGTTGTGGACTTCCTCCAATTAACATCAACAAGTTTAGACCTCCGTGGGAGAATAATGCAAGTGGTGGCCCAAGTTTCTTACCCATCTGAGACCTAACGCAAGTATCCCAATAACCTGCTTTCCACCCCAAAATATACACCAACTCATGAATATCGAATGAATCAACTTCAACCTATTTACGTAACGCCTATCTGAAACCAAATTACCATGACGGAGACGGCTGTCAAAATGGAAGCCAGAAAGTAACACTATCATACCTTTACTTATAGTTTGGCAATTGGCATTTGCAAGAAAAGTGCATTCAACAGTTTTCTTCCCCCAATTTCTTTAGACTGACTTCAAAGTTAAAACCTTGTGTTTGACCAATTGTAGAAAGTAGACTAAATGATCAATTTTTACAAATTGTTTTTCAATCGGTAAGTTGTTCGTCAAGCTTCTTAAAGGTATACTGCTGACTTAAATAGTGATAACCAAACTTCATTGTACATCTTGCGTTTGACGCCCAAATAAGGAGAGAGAGATAGGGGGAAGATCCCGAACAAAGACTCAATCTTTCTTGTTATTTCTTCGAAACTCAAAACACCCAGAACCACGCACATACATACACACACAAACACACAGTGTTTCGCCTACGAAACTCCCGCTTCCTTTGCTTTGTGTCCCCCGCCTCACGTAGTTTACTTCATCTATTCAAAACAACCCCACCTTCACAAACACATACACATACACACATCTCTCAAAATTTTCCAATCTTTAGATCTTTGTCTTGTTCTCCTAGCGATTGCCCTTTTTTGTTGGTGGGTTCTCTTGAAGGTGTAATGGGCTTTGAGCTGAATGTGGTTTAGAGGGAGAGAGTAATGGCAGGACAGGTGGTGAAAGTGAAGAGGGAAACATTGGAGGCATGCATGACATGCCCTCTTTGTAAGAAGCTGCTGAAGGAAGCCACGACAATATCTTTGTGCCTTCACACGTGTAAGTTTTCTCCTGATTTGTTACTATAACTTCTCCAATTTTCGGTTCAGCTGACAATTTTGATATGGTTCTGTTAACACGATCTGGGGTTTCTTTGGTTAGGCCATCTCGATTTCCACGTCGAGATTTGTCGTCTTTATTTAACGTTCTTTATCACCTACTTATGTAACTGCATCAAATTTAGTGACCTCGAGTTCTACGTGGGTCAATTATGCATGTAGAGGTTGAATTTATTAACTTTGATTCTACGTGATTTTCATTGATGATTATGCTTCATGTTTGTTATTATTATCTACTTCAGTTGATAAGGTGATTTCCTGTTGAGATGTTTATCTTATCTGGAAAGGGGTTCTGCGGTTCTTTACGATTGCAGTTGCATTATGGTACGAAAAGTAGTCACCGAATCCCCTGCTCTTGGGCGATGCCTCTATTTCATTCCTCACTTATAATAAACAAGAAAGAACTTGCTAGTTTAGTACAGTTATTGGTCGTAGTTTTGAGGTCAGTACTTGACTATTATTATCCACGTCCATGCAACCGTTCTTGTCGGTCCTTATTGAACTAATCTTTGAAGTTCATGCAACCAAATTAAAACACGATGATTCCAGAAGTTCTTACATACGAACTAATCGCTTAGCTGAGGTTACATTTCCCGGGTTCATTGTTTACTGATGATACTTGTGATGTGCCCCAATTTTTGTACATTAGTAAGGTGATTAAATGTTGAATTAAACTGACTCTAGAAGGAATCTGCTGTTGTCAATTAGCTTTGGCACGTGGCTGAAGAGTCCACGTTTGGTTATTTGGATCTACTTTCCTTGATGTTTGCTGTTTAGGTCATCATAGCCGTTGTTCTTTCAGAAGTCCATGAATATACTTTTTCTCTTTCTTTGATATTCTATTTTGGCTTATGTTCAAGCTACAGGCCTTATTGCTCTTTTGTAAATATGTTCTCTGTTTCTTACACATATACTCAAAATTAGTCTGCAGGAAATGCATATATGAAAAGCTCTCAGATGAAGAGGTAGACAGCTGTCCTGTTTGCAAAATGGACTTGGGTTATCTGCCAGTGGAGAAACTCAGGTCGGACTGCTACATGCTTACGAGCACACTTTAATTTTATATAAATTTAGTTGCTATATATATCTGATTTGACATTCAGGGAGACAAATGGTGTTAAGTCCGTATTTTTGGCTGTTATTTAGTTCTGTCTAATATAACAGGATGTTTGACAGTGTTGTGCGCACAACAGTGATCAAGCTGGTTGTTTAATGGTTGCTTTTTCTTTTTCTGATCAAGAAGAATACTCTTTCATAGTCCTTTGACTTCTAGAGTGCACTAGATCTTGTCCATTCTTCTTTTCCTCTATCAGATTTTTTCACATCTCATATGTTCTTAGTTCTTGCTATTTGCCCCACGGATTTGTTGCTTTGCAAACTTTGAATTGATGGTTATGGATGGCTTCTCATTTGATCGTTGTCTTGTTTGTATGTATTAGTTGAGAGTGTTTTCCCAAATTACTGGACTCCATTTGCGTTTCTGAAACTAACATTAAATCCAATAGCTATTCCTCCTTTTGTGGTTTCTTTGAATAAACTTGTAAGAAATGCTTAAATTAGCTTAGGCTTTCATCTCCTTTTCATAATAACATTTATTACTATTTGTGTTGGGAATTGTTCACCGTTTAATGTATGTGAATTACTTGCAGGCCTGACCATAATCTGCAAGATATAACAGCTAAAATATTTCCTTATAAAAGAAGAAAAGTTAGGGCCCCTGATGTCATATCGTCCATTGTACTGCCAGTGAAACGGAAGGAAAGATCTTTATCATCATTGGTGGTCAGTGCTCCAAAGGTACCAATACAAACTGGGATGACAGGAAGAAGATCTAAATCTGGTGCAAGAAAGGTTCCTGCTTTACGCGGGTGCAATACTGTTGAGGAATCAAGCAAGAAAGAAGACTCAGCTGATGGTCATCCAACGAGCTCGAGTTCACCTGAGTCTCCTAACAAGATTGCAGAAGATAAAAGGCAGGTAAAGGAGAAAACAGGTTTAACTTCGGGGAGAGCATTTGCCTCTGAGTCACTCCTTGTTCTGCATGAACTATGTGTATTTATGTCTGCTTATAATATTCATGCAGGATTACTCTATGGCTGAGCTTTCTGATCAACTTAGGCCAAATGATAATACGGAGAATGATTTTGAATTAACGGAAGGGAAAGTTGATTTATGGACACCTTTAAATTGTCTTGTTGAAGCTGCTAATAGAACCAAGTCCTCTAAATTAAATTCACATGGGTTGTCTCTTTCCAAGTCAGATCTACCTGATACTCGTGATTGTGAAGTTCATTTACCTGAAGTGAAACCAAGAGGACAATCACCCAGTGGACGTGACAGTGAGATATATATGCCTAAAATAAAAAATAAGGAACATGGACTGGATATGAGAAATTTAGATGTTAAAACTAGGACAAATACCCTTCCAGCATCAGTGAAGCGTAGAAGGTTAACAGCAGCACGAAAAAGAGCAGCAATGTCTCATGATCGGAGTGCCTCAGCCCAAGTGTTAATGGATGCTGCGGAGGCTAAAAGCAACAGAAGAAATTGTCCAATTTGGTTCTCATTAGTCGCCTCTGAAGACCAGTAAGTTACTTCTTACAATTGGCATTCACGCACTTAATCTTTTCCATCAATTTTCAGAGAGCAACTACTGATTTCTTCTCTGCAAATACTTGCTTTCTGGTAATTACTTCAGGAAAGGAGATGCTTCCTTGCCACAAATATCTGCCTCCTACTTGAGGATTAAGTGAGTTTCTTCAGTCTCAGTATCTACAAGATATATCTTTACAGCCTACATTTATGCTACAATGTATCTCTATATCCTGTGCAATTGACTAGTCTCATAATCTCATGTGGTCAAGATAACAACACAAGCACCCCAATTAACTTTCCAATATAGTTTTAACTAATGGCGCTATGGAAAAATTAGTTAATTCAAAGGAAATCAATTTTTTATACTAATGAGTATCAAATTCTGTTAAATATTTTAAATCTATTGCCACTTGATATCTTTTTTCCTTTCTCTTTGAGAAAACCCAATATATTTACCCCTTAACAAGGGTTTTATTCCCCTTATCATGGTTTTTATAATTTTGCATCCAAGTTAAGGCATTTTATTTTTGCTCAGCATACAAAATTTTCTTGATAAAACTTGATGTTGAGCATAAATTTGAACCATGGGAGAATCATTATAGTAAAAAGTGCTTAAGGACAAAAAGAAATCTTGATAACTTCTGAATCTGATAATAGGGTATTAAGGTGCATTGCTGCGTTAAGTAAAGAAACTGTTGCAAGAACTTCTCTTTCAATTTTCAGCAGAACCTAACTTGCATTACTTGAGAATATATCTGCCAATGGGCCATCTCTTTTTCATTCTTCCTGGCAAAGGATATGCTTTTATGCTCAAATGATTGCTTCCGAATTATGAGGTTCATGAATGGACTTCAAAAATTTTCGAAGTATCCTCAAGCATCTCGTCTTTTATTGATGTCTTAATTATTTCGCAGGGATGGTAAAATGCCTGTCTCATTTATCCAAAAGTACCTGGTAAAGAAACTAGATCTTAGTAGCGAGGCTGAGGTATGTTCTTTTGCTTTTCAGTGACATGAGATCATCCTTCTCTAATAAAATTTCTTGACTTTCTTAATCGGTTTATATATGTATATTGGAGAGTTTTACGGGCTTGCCATGTTCAGAAAGATTTGTGGCCTGAAGCAAAAAGCTTTCCATCAACGAAACATTCGTGCATACCCATTTGAAATTTCCTATTTGGGATATGCTCTTCTTAAAATATCTGTGGCGATTGGCTATAAACTTATCTTAGTGCTGTCTACATGTAAGATAAACATATTAGAAGATGATATTGAACCTCGAAGTCTACCTTTCTTCTTCTCCATTTCTTTTCCTGATCTGTTGTCATACTTCGGTTAATGGGATACTGAAGTTCTTCATTGCATTGATATTTGATTGTATGGACAGCATACCATCTCTTAGAACTCATAATTCACAAATCAAATTATTGTTTCTGTTTTCTCCATGATTGTTAATGGCTTTCGCCAAATTGCTCTCCTGATACATGAAATTCATTGGCTCAATGGCTGGCTAAAACATTTTGCAGGTGGAGATAATGTGCCGTGGAAAGCCAGTGCATCCAAGACAACAATTAAATAACTTGGTAGACTTGTGGTTTAAGACAGCCTCATCAACGTCGAAGAAAATAGCAGCATCAGTTGGTTCCTCAGCTAAGGAATTTGTCATGGTGCTATCATATTGTCGGAGAATTCAAGCATCCTAAAGTTCAGTCTTCCCTTGTTTCTGATAATTTACAAAATGCAATGTTGTTGTTTCTTTCTTTTTATACTCCCGAGTTCTCAATCACATATTAAGTGTATTGGATTTAATTTAATCATATATCATAATTACTCCTGTTGTCAAACTGAAACTGCATTCTTTAAGCTGGGATGCACCTTCTAAGCTTTGAGCATTATTTATGGGTAGGATCAGGCTAGTTGCAGTAGGGCTGAAACCAACATCTCTTTTATGCTTCGTAAGCTTCTTAATGAAAATTTATAGAGGAAATTTTATCTTTATTATTTACACACCCACAAAAATTTAATTGGAAAATATGTAAATATTTTAATTCTTAATATTTGCTCTCTATTCAAAGTTTTATTAACTCCATTTTATCATAAAAATAATGACATTGAAATAAGAACATTAGGTAGAACAAAATACTCAACCGATTCAATTGTAAAAAATTTGAATTATTTAACTTTTTAGTTCGGTTTTTAATTTTTTAGTTCAATTTATTTTAATTACTCTTATTGTTAATTAAGATACAACTAGCATGCATTCAAGAGATTAGGTGGGCTAGAGCCAAAGCAAAGGAGATAAGGAGATTCAAACTGTGGTATTCAAGTAGTCCGTGGAAGTAGAATGGGGTAGGTATATTAGTGGACAAGGGACTAGTGAATAGGGTAGTGGAGATCACTAGGGTCAATGACAGGTTAATGGTGGCAAAAATTGTCCTAAGCAGTATAGTTCTCAACATAGTATGTGCGTATGCCCCTCAAGCTTGCGTAGATGATCAACAAAAACGTACATTCTGGGAGGCACTGGATGGAGTACTTCAACAAATCTCTTACACTGAATAGCTCTTCTTAGGAAGGGATTTCAACAGACATATAGGGGCGGATGCAGATGGTTATACAGGGACTCATGGTGGCTTTGGATACGGCTCTAGGAATGACAGTGGGGTTGATTTATTGGACATGGCCATTGCATATGAATTAGTCATAGTAAATTCCTTGTTTAAGAAAAACGAAGCACAACTGGTGACGCTTCAGAGTAGTACAATTAAGATGCAAATTGATAATATCCTTATCAGGACAAAAGCCAGATCGTGGTCCAAGGATTGCAAAGTGTTTCCGGCCGCATGCCTATCAACCCTACATAAATTGTTAGTTATAGATCTACAAATTAAAGGCTAGAGGTCACAACGATTTATCGAACGATTTCGCAAAATCAGGTAGTGGAGACTACACGGGGACATGGTGGAACTTTTTAGGACTCAAGTTAGGAATAATACACCTTAGGCGGTGAGTGGGGATGCCAATCAGATATGGCAGGAAGTAGCCCCCGTGATAAGATAGACCACCACAAACCTCCTAGGCGTTTCTAAAAAACAGGAAGGAGGATGAATGCAATCTTGGTGGTGGTCAGAAAAGGTCCAAAGGATGATAAAGCTGAAGAAGCGAGCTTTTAAAGATCTGTTGGAAAGTGCTACCGAGGAGGAGGGTGTAACAAACAGAGTTTGATATAGATTGGCAAAACAAAGAGCAAAGAAGACTATCGCAGTGGCTAGAGGAGAAGCTTACGAGGATATGTACAGGGAGTTGGATACGACCAAAGAAGTACAAAGAATTTTCAAGTTAACACGAGATAGGGCACGTGAGACAAGAGATTTCAATCGCATTTGTTGTATCCACGATGAAGCAGGACAGGTACTCACAGAGACTGATGCCATCAAACAATGGTGGCAGAGATACTTTATGGCCTTTATAACGAAGACATATTGGTCAACTTAGAGTTAGGGGAATCTCTTGTGTCGAGGCAATATTCAAATGGGAACCCATGGGGGAGGGTCACCGAGGGAGAAATTACAAAGATTCTTAGGAGAATAGGGTGTAGACCAGCAGAAGGGCCGAATGAGATCCCTATAGAGGTATGGAAGCGACTAGGCGCTGTCGGTACTGCATGGTTAGTTCAGCTCTTTAATGTGATTCTCGAGTTAGCCAAGATGTCGAATGAATGGAGGTTGAGTAGGTTAATCTCTGTGTATAAGACCAAAGGAGACATCCAACAATGTCACAATTATCGAGGCATCAAATTATTAAGTCATACCATGAATATGTGGGAGAAGGTAATTAAAAGGAGAATCCGGAGAGCTGTTTTGATATCAGACAATCAATTCGGATTTATGTCAGGTAGCTCTACGACAGAGACTATACATCTGCTTCGAAGATTGATGGAATGCTACAGGAAACGGAAACAGGACTTGCACATAGTTTTTGTTGATTTAGAGAAAACATATGAAAGGGTTCCTAGAAAACTCATATGGAAGTGTTTGGAGGCAAAGGGCATCCCTATCACTTATATCAAAGTAATAAAGAATATGTATAAAGGAGCATTAACTAGTATATGGACGATCGGAGGTGATACGGAAGCGTTTGCTATTGGTGTTGGACTACACCAAGGCTCGACTTTAAGCCCTTTTTTGTTCACATTAGTGTTAGATGAACTTACTAAGCATATTCAAGGAGAGACATTGTAGTGTATGTTATTTGCAGACGATATCGTCTTGATGGATGAGATAAAGGAGGGGGTAAATGCCAAGTTAGAATATTGGAGAGAAGTGTTGGAGTCGAAAGGTTTTCGAATGAGCAGGTCCAACACGAAATATTTAGAATGCAACTTCTCGGGTTGGCAGATGGTACATGAGGCGGAGGTAGCAATTGGTATTGATATCGTACCATAGAAATCGAGTTTCAAATACTTATGATCCATCATTCAGAGAGATGGTAATATCGAAAACGATATAATATATCATATCAAATCTGGGCGGGTCAAATGGCAGAGTGCATCAGATGTTCTCTGCGATAAAAAAGTCTCTATTAGACTCAAAGGGAAGTTCTATAGAATGGTGATTCGACCAATCATGTTATACGGTGCAGAGTACTGGCCTACTAAACGTAGACATATGCAACAGTTGTTGGTAGCAGAAAGGTGAATGCTTAGGTGGATGTGTAATATTACCCAAAGAGATAGGGTGTGAAATAGGGTAGTGAGGGCTAGGCTACAAGTGGCTAGTATAAATGACAAGTTGCGAGAGAAAAGGCTTCGGTGGTTTGGGCATATGAGCAGGATGCCCTGCGATGCTCTGGTTAGACGCGGCGAGAGAATTACCTTTAGTGACTATAAGAAGAGGAGAGGGAGGCCTTATAAAACCTGGAGGGAGGTAATCAAGAGAGATATGTCAGAGTTGGCATTCACCGCCGCAGTGGCTTGGATTAGAACAGTCTGGTGTGATAAGATAAAGATAAACGACATATCATAAAGTTTTTTCTTTGTAGGTTTATGGGGCGATTCCTAAGCTGGATGAATACAACCATAGGCTTGTCGCACTCTCAGGGCACTGATGAGGGAAGACGCATAGCGCAGAAAGCAACGAGAAAAGATGATCTTGGCAAGGCAAAAGGTAATAGCAGATTATGATTACTATCAGGTATATATATTTAAATGTATTACTAATCTTTACGTATTTTTTCTTGTACCCTACATCTCTGTTATCATGTCACATATGCATGTGGGCCTACTAGAAATAGCCTCTCTACAATGTAGGGGTAAAGCTACATATTATCCATCATTCAGAGAGATGGTAATATCGAAAACGATATAATATATCATATCAAATCTGGGCGGGTCAAATGGCAGA
>JANZLX010000003.1:24970550-24997495 GCA_025531955.1 Erythroxylum orinocense | reverse complement strand
TATTATTATTATTATTATTATTATTATTATTATTATTATTATTATTATTATTATTATTATTATTATTATTATTTTTACTTTTATATGTTCTATATTTTTTTATTAGAGTTATAAACTTAATTTTTATAGAATTTAATATCTAAAATCTAAATTCCTATAACAATATTGAACAAAATATTAAGATATATAATATTCATACCCTCATAATTGTTTTTAAAATTATGTTCCCATAAGTCATTTTACACATAAATAACTAATTTTACCTAATATCAAATGACAAACAATTAATGTAATTAAATGATTAAATCAGCTAATATAATCAGCTATCAGCTAACAGTTAATACAATCAATTGATTGCTAAACAGAACCAATAGCCCATTTTCTCATGAACAGTTAAAAGTTCTAGTTCCAAAGCCAATTCTTAAGTTAACTACTAGAAAAAGGAAAGACTTTAGCCACTGCTAGAAAAAGGGAAGTTTTAATGATTAGTAAAAAAAGCAGGGGTGCTCTTGTAGACCTTTCTTTCGGCTTAACCATTAGTTTAATGACAACATCCATCTCAACTGTTAAATTCCATTGAAATCCTACTATTGACCATTTCTTTTCCACCATTAAATTCTTGATAGCAAAGAAAAGAAAGAAAGATAGAAAGGAGAGAATGGCTGTAACTGGTAGAGAAAAAAAAATCATAACTAATTTAATATAAATGTTATATTAAACTAAGTCGGTTCGTGAAGTTAGAGTATGAACTCCACTCCAAGTTTGAAATTTACAAAAAAAACTTAAATTTAACTTAAAATTTGACCAACTCGCGTCAAGCACCAGTCCAACCCAAATTTTCTTGACTTCATAATTAAACTCATAAGATAATATCAAACTTATCTTTAAAAGGTAAATCCATTAATTTAATTTAAGATTCATTGATAATTATAGATATTATATGTTGAGCTACCTTTAAATCATATGTTTTGTTTTGTGTTATGTAAAATCTAGTGAGTGTTTTACTTTTCTCATGTATAGTCGTTTTCTTAAGTGATATGCAATTAAACTTAAAGTTAAAAGCTAAAGTATTTTAAATTTAGAGTAATAACTAGTAAAGAATGTTTAAAAGATATAAATTTAATTGTATTCATTTGTTATTTACTTTTATATTCTCATTTGAAAGTCTTATATAATTAATAAATATTCAACCTTCCTTCTTCTTGGATTATTTTCTTTTTTATTCCTTATATTTTTAACTAAAACTGTTTTGAATCTTTTGATGGATCAAATACACGATTTTTTTTATGATTTAAATTTTTATCCTAAAATTTATTTACATTTTTAATTATTTTTCTTAAACTTTCGTAAAAATAATAATAAAATACACTTTATTCTTATATACTGATAACACAATTTTTTATAAAATAATTTAACTTAATTTATTAATAAAAATAATTTCTTTTTATGTTTTATTTATATTTAATTATACAGATAATTAATTACAAAAATACACTTTTATGGTGACTAAACCTCTTCTTTATTTTTCCAAAATGAAGGGTGAAAGAGTAAAAATAAAAACTAAAAATATGATAAGAAACTAAAAATCCACACAAAAAAATACGTGAAAGTAAACGGCCCTGTAGTTGGTTTAAATTACTCTTTCACTCTTCATTTTGGAAAAATAAAACAGAGGGTAGATTAGTCACCGCAAAAGTGTATATGGTCTGGCTTTTTGTGTCGTCCGCTGTTTATTGAGATTGAACTTGTGCTTTCGTTAGCTTCCTAGCTCAATCGTTCCTGAATCGACCATGCAACAGGTAATCAAAAACCCTAATTTACTTTAAGCCCACAAAGCTTTTTCAGTTCTCTAATCTTTGGTGGATGTGAAGGGTGGAGGATCTGAAACGGAGGTCACTTGGGAGGACCAACAAAATATCAACAAGTTTGGTAGATTAAACAACAGATTCCACGAGCTCGAAGACGAAATTAAGATTGCCAAGGTAATATACATATTTTTTTAGTTCTACCTCTAAAGAGTTTGATGTATTGTATATCTGGTTGGTACTGAAAAGTTGAAAGACTTCAGCTTTATGCTTATTTTCTAGCAAATGGGTATGTTAATAACAATTGTTTCCTAGTAATTGTTTTTGTGTTTTGTATGCCCGGTGTTCTTATCCCTGCACATGGCCGTGGAAGAAGGATTGGTGCTTTTGGTTATTAAGTGTGGGGATAATCTGAAAATTTCCTTTGAAAGGCTAACTAGGTGCAATTTATACTGAAAGATGAGTGCAAGAAGGTTTCTGGATTTTTTTCTGACAAAGACTGGTCTTAGAGCCGTTTCTGAAGATGAAATGGGAATGAACGATGAATGTTGAGCTGTGTTTGTTGTCTTGATTAAAAATAGTAATGATCAAAGGATAGAAGTAAGAGTAAACTTGTGGAAGATATTGGAGTCGGTGGTTATTTTGCTCGGCTGGGACCTATTCATTTATTGTAACTGTATATGGTGATTATATGCATACGACCCTCCATCCCTTTTACACCTTAAACTATGCTCTTTACTTGTATATAGTAGCTGTCAAATTTTCAATTTGCATTTGAACAAGGAAAGAGTGCAAGGATTGTGGTGAATTCTCCCTTATTAAGTTGACAGTTCCTTTTCATTGCCTCTATATTGATTGGAGGGTACCCATAATTTGGTATCATTGTGACAAGTCAACTCCATTCTCATCTTTTCTGTTTAAAAAGCATAGAGTGTGCTCGGATTGCTGTTGGTTCTTTACTAACTAAATGGTTACAACCTTCAGGAAACAAACGATAATCTAGAGGATGCAGGAAATGAGTTGATTCTTACTGATGAAGAGGTGGTTCGCTTCCAAATAGGAGAAGTTTTTGCTCATGTTCCAAGGGAAGAAGTAGAGACTAGGATAGAGGAGATGAAAGAAGTGACTAGCAAGAACTTGGTAAAGCTTGAGGAAGAGAAGGATTCTGTGATAGCTCAAATGGCTGAGTTGAAGAAAATTTTGTATGGAAAGTTTGGAGACTCCATCAACTTAGAGGAGGATTAGAAATATATTAGCTTTGTATCACTAATTGTTGGGTCAGCCTGTACCTTTTTTGTTGGAAGTCACCCATTTACCATGTGTCCTTTTATATCTCAACTGGTGATCGATTTGTTTGTTTACACATTGTTGTTAAGTTCATACATATCCATTTTATTCTTCGGAAGGATTAATTATGTGAAAGTCTTGGTCTTTTTGTGGTTGCAAGTTAATTTGCTTCAAATGCTGAAAGCCCCAACTAGTTTTGTTTGCCAAATTCTCAGTAAGATACTTGCAGATCAAAGATTGTGCCCCTAGGGAATTGCAACTTTTTTCATAAAGTGCTTAAAGACAAGTGAAATTGCTAATTTGTGTTATGGAACCAGTATAAACTATTTCGAGTGTATGGTTTGATTGCTGTCTTAACATTATTTATATTTTAGACAGTAACTACATTATTTATATTTTAGACAGTAACTTTGTGTTGGGCAATGAACACCTGTTTGTAGTTGAGTTGTTAAGCTTGTAAACAGCCTCATCATGTTCGGAGAAAGCAACAGAGAAAAAGAGTTTAAAGGTGGAGTTCCACTTGGTTGTGGTGACACTTGCTAAACAGCTGACGATCCCTGAAAACCAACACTTACGCTGTCACAGGATCTAAGTTGAGGTTGGACAAAACGCTCACAAACAGGTCTATATCGTACTTAATTGTTTGAATTAGTTTTGTGAGGCCAACAAACTAATGAAGTATAGATGAAGAGACGTGTTCCTTTATAGATATAACTATATTGCAAGTGTTTTTTCCTTTCTAAATATAACTATATTGCAAGTTCTTTTCTAAGTGAACAGCCAATAATCGAGTTTTCTCACACTAGTTTTAGTAATTTTTTTATTAGACACCTTATTTTATGACCAACATCATGAATGATATTTATATGTAAATCTAACCAAACTTAATTACTGGATAGTTACAACAGTTTTTGCAAAATAGTTACTTCTAACTTCCTTTATGGACAATAATAAATAATAATAAGCAACACATAAAAGAAGATATAGTTGTCCAAATCTACCATATAAGGACATCTAAATTTAGACAGTCAAGTAACAATCTCAAAACTAACATATCTGTCTTAAAATCATCATAAACTACTGCTACACTTAGTTCAACAAGATATTAAGTGTTTGAGCTGTGAATCCAACTTTTAGTCCATGTTTTGAGCAAATTTTGATACCAATTCCCTGTGCCAACGATTGCCTCTCAAGGTGCTGAAGCATCATCACCAAACAATCTAGGTGTTGTATTTCCACAATTTATGCATCTCGCAAATTTCTTAGCATTTAGCTAATTTGTTGTACAGATTTGTTTGTACTACTTTGTTTTTCTCAAAACATTATGCTAATGATTTTGTATAATTATTATTTTCTTACACTACTCGATATCATTTCATTTTCCTCAACTTAAAAAACTGCCGCAAAATACATGTAAATATTCTAAGCTCACCCTTATTTTTTTTAATCAAAATAAAACTTGCAGCTTCAAAAAGTGCCAAGAAATAAGCCTATTGGATAACAGCTTCAAAAGAATCAAAACACACGGCCCCCATATGTGCGGATCTTTATGCATTATTAGACTACACACTGTCGCGTCACAATTAGCCAAAAATGAAAAAACAAAGGAGTTTCAACAGAAAAGCACCTGCCAACCTCTGTATAAGAGTGCTGATAATGGTTCCATCTCACACTTGAGCTTAATTGAAAAGGAATGCATTTAATGGACGGTTAGAGAGGGACATTGGGGTGGGACGGTTAATAGATAGATGGATGAAGAAGCACAAAGGGTAGCAGACGAAAACGAGAACTGCACCTGTGCGCAATTGCCATAGACCTACATTCGTCCTTATCATAAAGTAAATGATCCAGCTATTCGCCAAGAGACTGGCTTTCCTTTTCATGTATTCAAGCTGATGAATAGGTAGTAATCGTTAGAAGTCGTACATGGACTAGTCCTACTCCTACCAAACCACCTTTTGATGGAATTGGATGACTTACAGAAGCTTTCAACCATACGGATTCAAACCTTTTACAAGCTGTAAATGTCATTAATTCAACTCATTAACATTCATATAATTTCCTTCCACCACAATGCTATGATCCAAGTTGCACTTGAGAGCCAAGCTTACGTTAACCCCCTAACTTCATAAGACTAAGTGCATATGTAAGCTTGTCAAAAACAGAAAATCAGAGAGTTACTTCAACAACTCTATCAACATGTATCAGACGGAAGTAACCATTTACTTTGGAGAATGGCTAATTTTCTTCACAATCACTAAACCCTTGACAAGGACAATAGATAACAACCATCTAGCCTACGGATTACTGTTCGATGAAAGATATCATGTACCTGTTACCATCTATCTAAAACTTGCTGTGCTATAGATACTACTATTAGCAAATTTTTATATGAAATATAAACAAAAAGGATCTCCAAAAGTGGAACTCCCTCAAACTACAAGTTCCTGCAGAGTGTGGAATGATGGTCTCTCAGGAAGCCTCCCATCTTTCCAGATGCAGGCAATACTGAAGAGAAATTAAGTGGGAGTGAATAAGTTATGATCAATAGGTGTAATCTGAATCAAGAACATAAGGCAAACACAATCCACATTTCAGTCGGAAAAAAAAATAAAAAGTACTTGAAGCTTGTTTGATCATTCCAATGATTCGAATGTGCTTGAAAACAAGAAAAACATGTATCTTTTCATCAAGGTTGAAGAATCTGGCAAATAAGCAACCTACTTGAATCACTACAAACTCCAAGATACAAAATTCGGATAAGAGAAAGAAAAACATCACCTCTATTACAGATGTTACAATTTGATTCATATCAATTGTATCTTACAGCCACATTGTTGTTTTAGAAGATTCAACAAACAAACCCAAGCTACCAACCTCCTCATCATCTTGCACAAAGAACTGATTGTTGAATCTCTTGAAACCAAAAACCAAAAATCAACACCCAAAACCCAAAACCCAAAACCCCAATCAGATCAAACCCAATAACAACAAACTACAAACTTTGACGGACTCAAATCCTCGTATAACCACCCGTGGGTCGCAAAGGTTGACTACTCACAACCGAAAGCAACCCACCTTCAACAGCACTTTCCTCATCAAGAAACAAATCTTCAGTGCCTCTGAAAGCAGCGTGAACTCCAACAACGACAACTCCAATAATCAAAGACACCAACACATTCAATCCGACATTAGTAAACACCAATGCCACCACTGTAACAAAACCAAGTGCCAACAACACAACTCTATCATCAAAAGTTCTACCAAATAACACTAAAGGCTCATCCCTGGCAAAGTATAGGAAGAACCACCCAATGAAAATCACGATGAACACTATCATTGAGACAGGGTGCCAAAGAAGGCTTAAAAAGAGAATCCCCAGAAAAACCATAGCGTAATTGAACCTGAAGTAGTTGAGATTGAACTTGACGCGAGTCATGGCTTCTCCGTAATTGACAGGGCGTGAAAAAGACGCGATCTTTAGAAGTTCAGACCATGGGCGGCGCGTCGTCATAACAGCTTGGGATGTGGCTCTGGCGCGAGAGATGAAAGTCAATGGTGTGGTGGTGCTTGGAGAAGTCGGGTTCGTCGGAGGTCTTGTGATAGTTGTGGTGGTTGTCGTCTGAGACACAGTGCCATAACCGGCCGGTGACTTGAGCGACATTGATTGGTGCACGTAGGTAAGAACACTAAATCAATACAAAGAGAAAGCACCCACTTTACTAGAGGGTTCGACGATGAGTTTTATTTTCTTTTCTTGTTTCCTTTCTGAGGAGACGATGAATTTATTATTCGAAGCGTTTCTGAGTGGTGTATTTTCCGGGAAAGTAGTTTCTTTTGGAAAGGGGAATTTGGTTTGGTATAGTTCCAACTTACAATTCACAAGTGATTTTAAGACGTGATTATGCCAATCGAACACCGAAGCGATTCTTCTATCAGAAGACTGATCCCATTAAAGCTTTGTCCAATGTGCAGTCTCTGGGAACTCTCCTTTTCAATTTCCACTCTTTAACCTTTTGTTTTTTGTTTTAACAAATGAAATGATCGCTCAACTCAATACCACTGAACAGTATATTGACATAGGTCAAGTTAAATTCTAATAAGCCTCTGTATGGTGCACGATGGCAAAAAATGATAACTTAGTAAAAAGAGTTTAAAGATCATATACTTTAAATGAACTTTCACATATTCAATTCCAACTTAATGATCATTTCATATTTACAAGTAGTAAATGTACTTGTATTGAGTATACTGCACTTGATAATGAAATTAAGTTAGAAGAATCCTTTATTTTGATATGAAGTTGTCAATTTAATTTTGATATGTCTTTATTTATTTTTACGTATAATTGGAGGAAAGTTCAAATATTTGTAATAATTCAATCTCTTTAGAAATATTCGTTTATCTAGCTTAAGCTCATACTTGATTGGTTCCTAATATAAAGAACCATATTATTTCTTTGTATTGTAATAGGCATTTGGAAGGTAAGAGAATTATCACATTAGAGAACATTTAGCTAAGATCAAAAGTTATATAGAATCTTGTAAGAAAGTTAGTCATGATAGATACGAAATAATATATGAAAATTTTGCTTTAAAAAGTATGAAAATGAGAAAAAGAAAAAAAAAAGCAAAGACGGAACTATAAAATTGGTAATGAAAGTTCTTTTTCACAATGGTCAGATGATAATCGCAATATTAAAGGTAGTATTCTTACCTAATAAAAAGGGATTGCTACAACTGAAATGGGAAAGAAAAGAAAACATTTGTCTTTTTTTACTCAATGAACAATTCATAGACCTTAACCTTTAATTGGTAGTGCCCTTATAATCTAAAGAAATAACTCATAATGTGGACATAACATGTAGATGGTGGTGTGATGTACGTATTTCATTTAATTATGCTCAATCATATTATTACTAGCTTGTGATACATGATATTTTTAGCAGCTCCATTTTCAAAATAAAAAGTTTTTTAAACGAAAGAATAACGACTTAGACAACTTATAGGGGTTCAATAATATGTGATAGTTAGATAAATAGAGAACATGAGCTTATTATCATTTTTTTGTTTATTTTGCTAAGGAGATGATGTTTTGAAGTCTATTAATGCATCGAGTATTATAAGAAATGTTGATATTCTATTTGACATATTTGATGAAGTTATAAATGAAGTTTGACTTCAAAACATTATATAGTTTATTAAGAATGATGTTGCTTATAAATCAGTTCAGAAAAGGTTCAAAACATATATAATTCTTTCTGTTGGACTCCTTGTGTTACACATTGTATTGATCTAATGTTGAAAAATATAGGATATGATAAATACTTTCTATCATTGATGAAATTATGTAGAAAGCAAAAAAAAAAAAAAAGACTAAGTTCATCAATACTTATGCATGAATTTTGGATTTGATGAGAAAAAAATTCACCATTAGTAAGAATTTGTATCATCTTGCTATCATAATATTTGTAACTAATATCACTTTAGTGTTTTGTTATAATGAAGAAGGAGATAAGATAAATGTTTGCAGGTGATAAGTGAGTTGCATCTCAGTTTGTAAGGTCTAATGTTAGAATGGAGATTTTCAAAAAGATCATGAATTTTGGTTCTAATATCTTTTAAGTTTGTAAACTTTTAGTGAAAGTACTTCGTATAGATGATAAAGATGAAATGGCAACAATAAGTTACCTTTATGATGTTTTGAAGACGTCGAAAGAAATAATCAAGATCAATATGAAAAATACTCCTTTTGTATAAATCTTGGCTTGTAGTTATCAATGAAAGAAAGGAAAGATAACTTTACTCTTTGTTATTTGTTGTTGGGATGTTTTTAAACCCTAGTGTCTATTCTAGACAACAATTGAACTTAATAGATATATTAATTATCATAATACTTGTTTCACATGAGATTGTGCAAAAACTCCTTATGGTAATTTTGAGATGTCTATTACAATTCATTAAAGAGACAAACTTAATCTAGGTATATATTTATTAACTTTTGTTACTTGTTTAAAATTCACCATCACTTTATTTTTATCATAAGATTATCTTTCTTGTCTTATAGCTTCTTCGTGAGACCAATTCAAGAGTGGTATTTTAAAATTGAAAAAGTTTGCAATTCAAATTCGAAATCAATATATGAGTGCAATTAGATGTTAAAAGAATTAGCGCACATTTGAATTCATCCAAAAAAACGAAGTAAATTTGAACATAAAAGATTAAATAATTTATTTGTTTTGTTACAACTTGAAACTTCAAGAAAAGATATGTTATTATCGTTACTAAAGTGAATATACTTTGTTATTTCTTAATAATTTAATAAAACAAATAATTATATAAGTTCAATTTTCCTTGACTATATCAGACCTCTAGCGAATTCAATTTCTAAGGTTATGTTTGGTTGAACGTAAAGTTTTTAATAGAATGAAATGGAACGTAAATAGATATAATATTAGAAAAATGTTGTTTGGGAGGGATGGAAGGGTTCATAATGTAATGCAATCAAAATGTTGTTTGGATAAAGGGTTTATAATGTAATATAGTGTAAAATTATTTATCAGTTTACATTTCATCCTAAACCTTCTAAATTGGAGGTTTTTCGTTTTTACTATTTAGGATGAAATGAGAACTAATATGAAACTCTCCTCTTCCATCCCATTTTATTATATTTTATTATAAAACCCCCTCCCAAATGATGAACTAATATTACATTTGATTTCATTCCATTATAAAACCTTCATCCAAATGTAATCTAAAGGACCAAGTCTCGAAAGTGACTTATACGATTTGAATAAAAAAATATTGATGTTATTTGGTGTAATCAATTTACATGATAGTGATGATAAAACTCGTCTTAATAATGAAGATTTTGTAATAAATATAAATTGAGCTCCGTAGAATTTACGACATGTCTTTAAATGAAATTCCAAATGTTTTGTTTTATCTTTTCTTTTAGTTTTACTTATATTTGATATATATATTGAATTATATATATATGATAAAAATATAAAACTTTTAACTGTAAAAATTTTTATACTAGGTTTCAATTATATTTTGCCATGTTCCTTGACACAAACGCTTATTGTAATACTTATGTACATATATTGTTTCTACTATATGATGTTTTAATAATTATTCTTTACTATATAATATAAATTATAATATTTTAAATACTTTATCTTATTTTTAATTTTATATCGGATAAAAATTAAACAATCTTTTTCTTATATCAATTATGATTATGATTAATATAAAAACATATGCAAAAAAACATTAATAAAAATAAAGAGAATTATATCAAGTATATATTATTATGATATTTTGAGATAAGATTTAAATAAAATTAAAAATTATATAAAACAATAAACTGAATAAATGTTTTGCAATTTTATAAAATTTAAGAACTATTTTACAATCTTATAAAATTACTTGAATCAGTACTCAATATTAATCGATATCGATATCAATATTTTATCGTATTAAAACTAAATTCAGCACCCAGTCTGATACGATATTTATAACATTGATCAACAAATACCTATGAGGCAACAAAAGAATTATTATATATTAGTTAAAATATTATTTAAAGAAAGCAACATATAACAAAAATATAATAAATCACTCATTATTATAATCAAAGATGGTTATAAATATAAGGACTAATTCTCATAATCATTAACAAGTTACTCCTACTCTAAAAAGGACAATTTAAAAATTATATAGAGAACTAAAATCTAGTTATAGTAAAACTAAAAATACTCAATTACCAAGATAAATAAGGTCGGTTTACCCAGAACTCAATATCAAGACCAAAATTATTATAAAAATTTATAGGTGAATATTACGCTGCCAACCGATCGGAGATGGCTATGTTATTTAACGTTGACTGAAACATTCACCATTCTGCATATTGAGCTCTTTAACATGTATTTGTAAGATATCCATCAGTTATGATTGAACAAAGACAAACACCTCATAAAACTAAAAGCTCATGGATTAATAAAAACTAACTACCAACAAAGAAAGTAAAAACTTGCCAGGTTTCCAAACCAAAGCTCATGGATTAATAAAACACCAACTTTCCATGTTTTAACACCAACTACTGTTTCTTTCCTTATCCCATTTTCTTTCTCTTTTCCAGCTATATAGCATTAACACTAAATGAAATCAAAACAAAACAAAAATGAACACTGGAAGATGGAAATCAACTCAACCAAATTGCTTCCCTTGATATGTCTCTTCTCTACGAGTTTTTCCCGTCTGTGCCATGAAATGTCCTTCCAGCTTCAACGGCTTCCCTGTAATAATGGAAGTCAAATTCGTGCCAAATCTACAGTTAGATAATCGCGTACAGAGACGGGGTTTCTAGAAGAGAATGTAAAGTGAGGAACTAAAGAAGAGCACTGGGCAGAAAGGTAAGCACCATGTGATTGCAAACTATATGCAGTACTTATCACAAACCTGAACGCATTCACCAGCTCCTTATTCTCAGGGTCGAGCTTCACACCTTCATAGAAAGAATTTGCCGCTTCCTCAAATTTCTGAAAATTTTAACGCACCATTAACACTATAATTCAAAAACTTACTTACTGAGAAAGAAAGGGAAAGAGGGCAGAAAATCAAACCTGCATCAAGCGCAGGGCTGCACCCTCACGATAACAAGCTTTTGGCCAATCTGGTCTTAATTCCCTGCAGGCTTTGGCATCAGTTAATGAATGCTCTGCTTGTCCTAAACGTAACCAACAGAGACTTCTATTTGAAAGTAAAATCGCATCGGTAGGATCTAGATCAATGGCCTGCAAATGCAGCAAATCACAATCAAGAATTAGTCAAATGATAGCCAGCTAAACAATTGAAGTATCATAACAATGTCCACAGTAAAATCATCGGAAGATTCTCACGTATATCTGTAAACCTCATGGTGCTTCAACTAAACTCTGTTTTTTTTTGGTTTCCCAAATCATCCTTCTAACCTTATCCTTATTGCTACAACAAATTATCAATATCTACTTCCCATATTTTGGGAAATGATGCACATATATTTATCTATACATATACTTTTGAGAATCATATTCAGCTGAGGTGAAAATAATCATGAGCACAAGTTGAATCCCATAGGTAGTTGATGAGTCTGTGGCAATGGCTTCTGTAATATGGGCTAATTAAGGACCACAATCCAACATTACATCTCAAGCAAAAGAATCATATTTTGAGAAAGAAAAAAACAGAAGAAAAGAATAACTATTCTTTCTATGCAGCTAGAGGACGATGGAATACTTGTGTATAGTTATCCACAGCCATACGATAATCCTTTCTTCTGAAAGCATCATCTCCTCTTGATTTCGCTTCTGCAGCCCTCCTCTTTGCTTCAGGTGACACCTGGATGCCAAATTTCAATAAAATTTTCCACAAGATTTCAGAGAATGATTGAAACAGAACTCACTCTGGATCTGCCACAAAGGAAACAACAATATTCATTTGTTTAGATTCACCAACTCAAAGCACTGTTGAAAAACTTTTTTTGCTCCTCTCCATTATCTAAAATCACACAGTGCGGCCTGCGGATCAACTTTTCTTGTATATAAGACTAGTTATTTATACTCGTGAAGAATATCCAAGTTTGTAAAGTTTATGGCAATTTTGGTAAGTTATTAATTTGGTAGAACTGGAAAGGTATTCAAGAATAATTGGAAGGTATTGAACAGTCAGTTTGCGTTATTTCAAGTGTCGAAACATCATAGAGACCCCTAGAAGTCCATTTTGACAAAGAAAAAGGAGAGGAAGGGAAATCAAAATCAAGTAATTACAATTATGGATGTCTGAGTGAAAACCAGACCAACAGCAAAGACAAAGTGAAAGAGATACCTCAGGAAGATCTCGCTTAGGTACTGCAGTGTCTTTTGGACCATTAGCCTCCTTTACCTTCCTTGATCCTTCCTAACAATTTAAATTGGATATAAAAACAACTCCGCAAAGCTCAATAGTAAAAATCAAACAAAAAGAAACAGCCAGTGCAACTACCAAGAAGAAACTTGGCTTCTCTCCTTTTCTTAGCCTAGTAAAAGTTTCAAGGAAAACACAACAAAAAAAAGCGCCAAGTATCTTAAATACCTCCTGTTTCTTAAGCTCAGACTGAATATGTCCAAGAACTCCATCCACAGTCCACTCTGGAATGGCATCAATTTTTGGGGTCAAATGAAGAAGGATTTCGACAGCTGCTCGATTGCCTCTAGCTGCAGCAACCTGTATTGGCTTCTCACCATACTGTTAAGCAAAGAATTGGGATTAGCTTCAAAATTAAGTAGGAATCAAGAAAAGTGTTGACAGAACTGGATAGGAAAACCAGAACTAAAGTTCTGTCCTCTTATTCTTTGACTAATGCATCTTAAATAGGAAAAAAAATAAAGCCAGTATAGAATCAGTATCTTAACAAAAATACGGCTAGCATAGAATCAATATCCTAACTACTTATCTCTACTAATCTGCAGCACCTTAACTACTTAGGTGCTGATTTATCTTACCCTAAATCTAGGATAAGATTTTCCTATTTTATTGGAATCATTATCGACTAGCAATCAGTTTCCTAATTTACCAACACTCCCCCTCAAGTTGGTGCAAAAATGTCTATCATGCCCAACTTGCTAACTTGAAGTTCAAATGGTTGTCTTAACAATCCTTTAGTACATACGTCTGCAACTTGTTGTGTGGTTGGAATGAATGGAGTACAGATTATTCCTGATTCAAGTTTTTCCTTAATGAAGTGCGTATCAATTTCAACGTGTTGTCCCGTCATGAAGTACAGGGTTATGGGCAACACTTAAGGCTGCCTTATTGTCCCAATACAATCTCATAGGAAAGCTCACAGGACTTTGATCTTCCAAAACTCTTTGTAACCATAGAACTTCACATGCACCTTGAGCCATTGATCTAAATTCTACTTCAGCGGTACTCCTAGCAACTACACTTTGTTCCTTACATCTCCATGTGACTAAGTACCCCAAAGGAATGTACAAGATCTAGAAGTTAATCTTCTATCAGTAGTTGATCCTGCCCAGTCTGCATTAGTATAGACCTACACTTCTGTACTTTTTTTTTTTTTTAAAGGCCCCTTTCTAGGAGTTCCCTTTAAATAACAAAGGATTCTGTACATAGCTTCTAGATGCTCCTCATATAGGGAATGCATAAACTGACTAACCATACTCACAAGAAAGGCAATATCAGGTCGTGCATGAGACAAGTAGATCAGTCGCCCTACCAATCTCTGGTACCTTTTTGTATCTACTAGGATTCCATCTTTAACATCTCCAAGTTTGACATTAACCTCTACTAGAGTGGATGCAAGCCTTCTAGAGTGTCTAAAGGCTTGCATCCACTCATTCTAGATCTAAAATATAATTCCATTGTGAAACCACAATTCCTTATTTTAATCTTGCTACTTCTATTCCAAGAAAATATCTTAGCTGACTTAAGTCCTTAATTTTGAACTCCCTAGCTACACTTAGCTTAAGTTTCCTCATCTTTTTTATATCATCTACACTTGGAAGATGAAACTAACATCTCTGTTTCTTCATTATTTACCTATATATCTATATGTGTGTGTATGTATACATCTGTACAGGCAACGTTCAGAAACTAGTGTATTCAGGATTTAACGTCTCGGGAGTTGCCTGGGGGAGACGGGATCCAGTTCAACTGCGACTCGCCGGCTGTGCACAAGACCAGCGCCGGTGACACTCGCTCAACGCGAGTTGTGGAAACTCCCGAAGGAGGTAGCTGATAGTGGAGACCAAAGTTAAGGAGTCGACACAGGGACACAACTCTGCAAACGCAATAGTGGCCCTCAGTTGGTTCTCCTTCTGGAGCTGTTTACATCTAGGAGTTATGAAATTAAAGCTGCAGGAGAGCAGCCTTGTCGGACTGGGAGGAGAAGCACTGTGGAGTCCAAACTTACTAGATGGAAACTGGGTCTACCGTAAGTTCGTTCTTCTTCTTTATCATGTTTGGTTCAGTGGACATGGTCCACATTATTGATTTAACAGCCGTCGGAAAGTATGCGAATGACGTAAGGTACTTCAGACATGTACAAGGTAAGGCCAGAGTTGGCCCTCTCTCCCCCATATTTCCACCATAGTCATTTCATTTCCCTCCCCTCTCGACGGAAGTGCTGCAGGTAAACTTTAAATTACATGTTTTGTTTGTTTTTGCTAAATGTGTGTGCATGTAAGGTTTCGGTGCTTGTAAGGTTTCGGTTTTATTAAATGTAAGGTTTACGTTACTGTCCATCTAGTGCCTTGGTCCTTTTCATTTTCTCGAGTGTAAGGAGCTTTCCTCATGGTCCGCTGTAAGCTGGGTGGGGTTCTCCTCTACTAATATATTCTTAGGGGAAGTATGGATAGGAATGGGGAGGTAGACTTTTTATAGTTGTAGACTCTGACAATTGATTAGTCAGCTGCCTCGAGCTTCCTGACAGGGCGACGGGTCCTTTTTCTTTGTCCGACCGTTGGACTCCGCTGACGTTTTACTACCTTCTCCTTTCAGTACTTCTCCCTTATATTTATAGCCTTCTCGGTTAAAATCTCCTCTTACCGTTTGCACTGTTCTTCTACCTACCAGTTACTTCTCTATACCCAAAAGTGGTTCCAAAGGGTCATAACGCGTAGCTTCTTTATTTTTCAAGCATCTAGTTCACGTCCAACACACCAATTTTTTTTTAAGTCCGTCTGCATCGTTATGTTATTGTTTCATTACTTGCTAGTGAATTGGCCTCTCGTTTTGTGCGTGATTTTTACGTTGAATGTCCAGGTTGTTTATTGAGGCTGGTTAGAGTTTCTATTATTATATATACATATATATAGATATATATATATACACACTAATCTTATTAATATTGAGTTTATTTTTAGTATTAGTTTGTTGTATTCTTGGTATTATTTCTATTACTATTACCATTTATATTATTTATTATTATTATTATTACTACTACACCTTTTTTTTAATATCTATTTTCCCCTTTTTTTCTTAGTATTGGTATTCGTATTAGTAGTAGTATTAGTACTATTATCCTAATTATATTTGATTTTCTTTTAATACTCTTTAATTATTCATTGAATTTTCTAGTATTTAGTTTTTGTTTTCTTACTATTTTATTCTTGGATCGGGTTACACATCAAGTATGTCTTCGTCTTTTATTGGAGTTCTATGTACTTAATTATGCGGCGTGCTAATTTTTATTTATTCACTTATTTTTCTGTGTCCTGCATTATTATTTTGCTTGTCATATTTACATGTAGGTCTACCGGAAACAGCCTCTCTACTATGTAGGGATAAGGCTACATACTATCAGACCTCCCCAAACCCCGCCTCAATGCGGGATTTCAGACTGGGTGCGATGATGATGATGATGATGAGATTTCATCTTTGATGGATCTCTTAGTGAGCAAAGTCTGATCAGATTGTCCCCGACAATAACCTTGACCCTTAAAAAATTGTGAGAATCTTTCGAACTAGGCTCTGGGAGACAGCTTAATACCATACATGGAATTTTTAATTTGCATACCTTGGCTCCAAACTTTTGAAAGAATCCAAGGGGAGGCTCTATTTATACTTTTTCATCTAGATCTCCATTCAAAAAGCATTCTTTGCGTCTAATTAATTTAGAGGCCAGTCAAGATTAACAATAATTGAAAGGAGGACTCAAATAGTGTTTAATTCTGCCACTAGTGAAAAAGTCTCATAATAATCTATGCAATAAGTCTGCGTAAAGCCTTTAACAACTAGCCGAGCCTTGTAAATCTCCAAGGATCCATTAGAATTGAATTTGAGAGTAAATACCCATTGACATCCAACGGCCTTTTTTCCATTTGGTAGATTGACTTCTTCCCAGCTTACATTCTTTTCCAAGGCTTTCATCTCTTCAAGAACAACTTCTTTCCACTCAGGAACTTTTAGAGCCTCCTAAATACTGCTAGGAATAGGAATATGTTATGGGTTTTGCAGTAGGATCGTGTCACAGGTTGGTGGACAGGGTAATCTTCTCCAAAGCTGTCTAAGTTCCTAAAACTGGTGTTGCGGCCTTTCCTTGAACAACCTATGGTGAATTGAAGAACAATAGGATTGTATTAAAGAAAGCTCGTTAGAGGGAGTTGTGACCTCTGATGATTTGTAATGAAATTCTACTTATTTTATTCATAAACATGTTCTCCTTATAAAGAGGTTACATGATTACGTAGCGGGAATAACTCCTTAATTGGAGCCTTTACTTAAGGCCTTAATTCAGAACATTACAATTAGAATAATATCTTAATTAATAACAACTATAAAATTATTGTTGCCATTTGTGATGTTGCCATCTGTGTTGACCACGCCTTGCATAACTTTTGCCAATGCATGCGTCTCTAACAAAATACTAGATGCTTGTGAGATAAAGATAAAATTAATGGGTGAAATATTTTTGTAAGACACAGTTAAAGAGAGAAAATCTAAAACCTTTCCTAAGAGCTATAGGGATCAATTTGGGAAGAAGTGTTTAGCTTAGAATCACTTACAGGAATACTTTCAAGAAAATGAACATTTGTGGAAACATGATGATTTTATTGATCTAACCTTTGGCTAGACTCATGAAGATGTTGTGAAATGGTGGCCTTCTATTTTTTAGCTAGTTGTCCTTTGGACATATAAAACCTTTGTACCATTTCTCATATATCTCCACGTTTCCAATATTATCATTTTAAGATGGCATTGTCACAAGAAGTTTACCAATAGATTCAACATTGTCAATATTTAGTTTATTTGCTTCCAATAACTTTGTGATGTCTTTTTGTGAGTGATCATTAGAGTTATCACTTTGAACAAACTCAAACTTGAGATCTGAACAATTGAAGAACCCATCTTTCACTGATATTTTGCTTCCCTAATGTTGGTAGTTATCATAGTATGAAGTACCTTCAAAGAAAGTAACATCCATACACATAAACATCCTTTTTGAAATTAGATCAAAACATTTGTACCCCATTTGATTAGTGGGATAACCTACAAATATGCATTTATGTGCTCTAAGATCTAGTTTTGAAAGTTTGAAATCACGATTATGAACAAAGGTCAAGCCACCAAAAATTTTCAGAGGAATGACTGCAATGAGTCTAGTAGTTCGAAAATGCTCAATAAAAACCTGAATTGGTGTTTTGTAGTTAAAGATCCAAATAGGTTATCTGTTTATCAAGTAGGTGGCTGTTAGAACTGCTTCTTCCCAAAGATATTTAGGAACCTTAGTTTGAAGACTTAAGCTCTGACTATTTGAAGGTGTTTGTTTTTTCTCTCAGTCAGCCTAATCTATTGTGGTGTATTATACCATGAGCTCTGATGAACTATTCCTTTCTAGGCAAAAAAATTTCCCAACATATTGTTAAAGAATTCTTTCCCATTATCACTTTGAAATATTTTAATTTTATTCTGAAATTGTGTTTGAATCATGTTATAAAACTTTTAGAAGACTCTTTCATAATCAAAATTTTCTTTTAAGAGAAAGACCCAAGTGACCATAGTATGATCATCAATAAATGTAATAAACCAACATTTCCCAGACAATGTAGTAACTCTAGAAGGCCCCCGAACATCACTATAGATCATGGTAAATGGTTGTGAAGTTTTGTAAGGTTGTAGTGGAAAACCACATGATGTTTTGCTAACTCACAAGATTTACATTGAAACATTGAAGGATTTTTATTTATGAATAACTTCGGAAACAAATGCTTTAAATAGAGAAAACTTGGATGGCCTAGTCGACAATGCCATAACATAACTTCATTATTACTAAAATTGAAACAGGTTTGATGGTATTGCTTTCCAAAGGTCCGTCCTTTGTGAAAAACATAAAGGCTACTATTCTGTTCAGCATCCCCAATCATCTTCCTAGAGGTTAAATTTTGAAATTCACAATGAGAAGACCAGAAAATTTGTCAACAATTATGATGAAGAGTAAGTTTGCTCGACAAGAGGTTATATGATAGGTTAGGAACACGAAGGACAGCTTTGAGTTTTAAGGAAGGATAGATAGACATTGTTCCTTTTCCAGCAACTAAAGCAAAGGAACCATCAACAATTTTGACCTTTTGATTTCCTACACATGGAGTATATGACAAAAAAAAAGTGCAAAATACCAGTCGTGTGATTTGTGACACCCGAATCTAATACCCAGGGGCCATTAGTGCTGGTACAGGCCAAAGACATAGGAAAAGTATTCCTGAATGAGTTAGAGAACATGATGGAATAGGATTATTTTGAGATTTAAACATTTGGTGTAGACATTCTATTTGTTCGTAAGTGAAAGGAAGAGATTCTGAAGATGATTGTTGTCCTGAATTAGAATTGCTCAATTGGAACGCTCTGACTTCTCCCCCTGTCTTGGTATCATTGCCTAGTTTCTTTTTCCAATTAGCTGGTTTTTTATTCAAATTCCAGCAGGTTTCCCTAATCTGCCACGATTTTTTTACAATGGTCACACCAAGACTTTTGTTTTCCACTACGTTTTTCTCCATCGTAGTCAGCTCCTCGTGTCACAAAAGCTGAACCTTCCCTCCCTATTTTGGTTTCACTAGCATTCTGCAACATCACTTGTCTTCTTGCTTCTTCTCTCTGTACCTTCTTCTCTTATGGCTGCTAGGGGATTTCTTCCCAAAATATGACCTCTAACTTCATCCAAGTCTCTATTCAATCCAGCCAAAAAGACAAATATAGTCCTCTTTCAACTTTCTTCTTGTACCAAGCAACGTCACTCGGATTTACCTAGCTTTCTTCATCGAACAAATCTAATTCCTGCCATACAAACATCATTTCATTATGATATGTTGTTACATTCCTCTCACCTTGCTGCATTTTCCACATTTTGGTCTTTAATTCAAATAATTGTGAGTGGTTACCCAGATCTGAATATGCTTCCCTAACTGCTTCCCAAACATCACGAGTTGTTAGCGTGAACATGAAGGACTTCCCAATCGCTGTTTCCATAGAATTGATTAACCATGCAGTAACCATTAAGTTTTCTAAACACAGTGGCCAATATTGAGTCATTTGCAGCTGGTTATTCGACTTCACCATTTAAATATCTGAGCTTCCCCTTGCCATCGATCACAAAACATACAGACTGGGACCATTCAGCTTATGAATGGTGATTTGGAGAGCATTTTTTGAGAGAGAAATAGGTGTAGGTATGCTGCTACTTCCTCCTGAAGTCGTCTCACTACCTTCATTTGAATAAGTCGAACTAGAACCCACCATGGCTACCTTGAAATTCATGATGTAATCCTAACGCTCTGATACCATGTTGACAAAACTAAATAGGAAAACCAGAACTAAAGTTCTCTCCTTTTACTCTTTGACTGATGCATCTTAAATAGGAAAAAATACAGCCAGTATAGAATCAGTATCCTAACTAAAATACAACTAGCATAGAAACGGTATCCTAATTACTTATCTCTACTAATCTACAGCACCTTAACTACTTAGCTGCTGATTTATCTTATCCTGAATCTAAAGATAAGATTTTCCCATTCAATTGGAATCATTATCTACTAGATATCAGTTTTCCCAATTTACCAACAAAACGTAACAGAAAATCAACATTCTTCAACAGTGATCTTTCATTTTATTTCCTTTATTTATATGTGAAAGAATAACGCATTAAGAACTATGGAGTTTCCACAAAAAGGGATGTAATCATCAGTTGAAATTGTTCAAGCATGTATACAAAATTCTCCCTGAGTTTCCACAAAAAGGGTTGTAATCATTGTTCAAGCATGCATATGAAATTCTCTTTGTACTTAATGTCAAGAATTCCACTTCTACCTAAACTTAATCCAAAGAAACACCAAGCATATCCATATGGATATTAATGGGTGCACACACAAATACAAACAAAATTTTTGTGCCTAAGACATGTCGACTCTTCTAGTAGTAAAAACACATCCAAAGAAACAAAGTTAGGACAAGAAGGGGATATGATGCTTAAGCAAACCAATGCAGTGGCAATCTCACCTCGTCTGCAATGTTAGGATCAGCTCCGGCCTCCAATAAACAGTTCAAAATTTCTGGGCTCCCAATATCAGCAGCAATATGCAATGGCGTAGTTCCACCAGCAATCAAATTCACTTTAGCACCCGCCTACACCAAAAATCTAAAGGTTATAGCAATATAAAAGACAAAGCCATATGCATCAGTGTAACTGGAGCAATTGTAAAGATGCTGCCAAGCATTAAGGAAGATGTTTTCCTAAATCACCTTGAAAAAACCATGTACAAAACAAATTCCAGAAGCAAATTCCAAAAATTACAATTGATACCAACCATATAAACACAAAGTAATGAATTTAAGAACCACACATGACAGTGAAATTCCTTCACGTTAAGCATTGACAAAAGAGAAAAGCAGAGCAGCAGATTAAAAAAGTTTAATTTTAAAAAATATTACCATACGACCTACCCAAGAAGCTTGTTAGTAGATAAAAAGGGAAAAAGTTGATCAAAACCAAGTGTGCATAGGTGTACCATAAGTTTGCTACCCATTAGTTTAGGATTTAACAATTTGCTCCTTTCTGGTCAACAGTCAGCACAATTTTTGTGTAAACATAATGCATAATGCAAGAAGTAATTCAAGAAACTTAATGTGAATCATCCCTCAGAAAACGTAATTCTGCTTTTTCAACAATTTGGCTCATACACTTCTATAAACACAATACGCATAAGGCCCACTCCATTCCCAATTTTAAAACTCTGTTAATACCTTTTAGTAGTCTAATTGACAACACTATCAATCAAATAGTTTCCTTTTAAATTTCAAAAGAAGCAGAAAACCAATACAGATGACAAGGGCTCATTTTCTCCACTCTTGGATTTATAAGACATATGCCTCCAAAAGCCAGTTCGCATCTTTTGCAACCAAATAAAATAAGTAGTCAAGACTACCTGAACCAGCAACTCAATACATGCCAGCGAACCAGCTGCTACAGCTGACATTAAGGGTGTTATGTTATCTTCAGTTTCAGCATTGGGCTGCAAAAAGATAATTATAAAAATCAAACAACGCAAATGGCCAAATCGGAAGTCAAATTTGACACTCTGAATCACACTGAGAAATAGTTAAATACAGATGCAATGAAAAGGGGGAAACGTAAGAAACTCAAAAACCAAATGAAAACGAGAAAAGAAGAGAAGAAAGAGCAGAAGGAGACCGTAAAGTGACAAAAAGGTAATAGTGAGAAATATTTTTAGACGAGAGATGAAAAAGAAATCAAATATTCTATGAGAAATCATTCAAGTTCACAAGCAGACTACTAAATAGAAAACAAAAAGGAAAAATACAACAAAATAGGCAGTAAGGTAACACAAAAGAATGCAGTCTGCTTTAAAGACAAAATCAAATCCCACACTATTAGCCAAAGACAAAGGAAAATCCACCAAAATGAACAATTGTATTCTTAGACCTAGTATAAAATTCCCCACCATTAACACATATATTAGGAAATCTTAGAGGACCATGCATGAAAAACTCAACGCATAACACTATAATGACATATAACAGGACAACTAACAAATGATGAGAATAAGAATGACTATAATGCTTATGTGTCAAATCATGTCAATTCTCACTAACTATTAGAATGGTGACCCTGTGACTAGCACAAGCCAAAAACCGGCAAAATCTCTTTATGTCAATTCAATCTTGTTTCAAGAAACAATCAGCTGGAAACAAGTGCATGCAGAGCGCATAACATATCCACGTCGGCAGAAAAGAAGTGCTCCCCAAAGAGGAGACATGAAAACCAAGAAGAAGAAACAATCAACATACATAAAAATATAAGATTGCTAATCCTGGGAAGGAAGTCATGTTATATGCCCTTCCAACTAAGAAATGGTTGCCACAAGTAATACCAAACAGAACTCTGACAAGAAGAAACAAGGTATGGCATTCGATTACATTTGCATGGTGCTCTAATAAAACTTTTACAGCATCTTGTTGTCCATGGCCAGCAGCCCAAATCAATGGAGTGCCAGCATCACTTTGTGAATCAACATCAACACCCTTAGACAGTATGTACTTCAGCAACTCAATGTCTCCTGTAAATAAACCAGAGTGCAAATTCAAATTCAATTAAGATCCAAAGGATTAATACTGATCATATTTCTATTTCTGGATGGATATCAAAAATTATATACATATATCATATAGAAATGATGCCGCAAAAGCTTGTAAGTGCATTAATATCCTGGCATCCTCCAAACCATTCTGCCAAAAGCAACAAAACAAAATAAAGCACTAAGGGTATGAACACCTGTCCCAGCAGAATGATGTAAAGCTGTAGCCCCCAAATCGCTTGATATAGCAGGGTTGGCACCATGGTCAATAAGGTATTTGGCAGTGGTAGCATGCCCTTGCCGAGCAGCATGCAGCAGAGGTGTCTCGCCTGCACACAAGTAACAAAATTTGCAAGATGAAATAAACCAAAAGTTCAGCAACTGGAACACTTTTTTATAGATAGTGTCACAAAGTAATCTGTTTATTCATAAAAAGCTGTCTTATCCTGAGAATTTGATAATAAATCACACGAACAAATTTAAAAACTCAGATGTTTAATTCTAGAGGGAATTTATATCCACACAAAGAAAAAGGTCTGATATAGATGAACCCTTGTTAATTAATTCCCATTCAAATACATACCTTCCTCGTCTTTTGTATCCACATCAAGCTTCAACTCCTCTACCAAGTACTTGCACATCTCCGTCCGTCCCTCCCTCGCAGCAAAATGCAATGCTCCTCTTTTATTAGCGTCCTTGACACCCGCCACAGATTTTGCCATCCCGTTTCCATCATCGAGCTCCGTTGCAGTTTCTGTATTCGGGCAAATATCCCTGAATTTCATTATAAAACTCAAAAGAAAAGGAGGACCGACAAAACTCCAACGAAAAAAAGCACACAGGAGATCACCCTCCGCCAGATAAAAAGCAACAATAGAAGACAGTAAGTGCATACTCTTAAGAAGATCAAGATCCCCAGTTCGTGCAGCATCCAAAAATTGGTGAACTTTCTGAACTTCTACAGTTTCAACCAAAACATTATAAGATAAATGCTATAAACTTCACAAAGAAATAGAAGGTGAACACCGAAGAGTTCAAGGCTTTACCTTTAAAATTGCAGATTTATCTGCTTGCAGAACATTCAGTGGTGTTTGCATACACACAAAAAACAAGAAACGAAATACGAGGGAAAGCATACGTACCTGCAAGAGCAGTGGAAGCATCAGGGGCCATGGTGGTGAAATTGAAGTAGAATAGTTTTCACAAAATCAGACAAATCCTTGAAGGGTTAAGTAGTTAACAGAAAGATTTTGATGGGTCCGATAATGTTTGTAGGATTTTGTTGCAGGAAGTACTTTACAGGACAGTTGGGTTGCTGCAACTCTCGTTCTACCCTCAGATTCTGGGGTTTATAAGCACAGGAACTAAAAGGGTTTTTGGCAATATTATTAAAATCGACCGGAAGTTAAGCGAGTCAGAAAGCTTTAAGTTAAGCGAGTCAGAAAGCTTTTAAGTTAAAGTGTCTCCAATATGATAGGAAATTTAAATTAAAAATTATTAAATAAATATTAATTAATTATAGTTTTAAAAAATTAATATTTTTTAAAAATTGACTGATTAATTAATGAATTAATTACTTGTTAATGTTAAAATTTATTAAAATAAATATATTCGTAAAGTTAAAAACTAAATCCAAAAATTATACGAATCAAAGTTTTTACAATTTAATTGGTTGAATTTTTTAATTATTAAATTTTAGTTTGTCAAAATTTTGTTGAGGGTTTAAACATTTGATCTTCAAATAGACTTATGTTCGTTTCTTTCAGGAAAAGACTTATGTTTTTACTTTTTAGAGAGAACAGAAACTTCTTCTTGGGGGTTCTGAGTTTTGCTTCACTCCTTGACATTTTGGTTGGTCATGCTCCTTTTGTGTTCTTAACCTTGTTAAAATGCTAGATCTTCCAAATTGATTGTTGATTGCCTTTCTTTTTATTCCAGCTGCTCGAATTAGTACCTTAGTAATATAATGTATTAACTATTACACATATCTTAAGAATTGATTGGCAAGACTACACCATGTAGAGCTCAGATTGAGTTCTCACCTTTATTCTTCTCCCCCGTGTTTGCTCCTCTGGCTGAAGCTCTCTCTTCTTCTTCTTCAACCTTGTTCATCTGCAAATTAACCTTTCTCTTTCCTCCAGCTTCCTTACAGCACCTACTTCAGACTAGGGGTAGTGTTGTCTTTCCTTCTTAAAACCTTTTCCCGCCCTATTCATATTACCATTTCTAGACCAACATTTACTGCTTCATTCTCTGTACTGTTGTTTTTGTTGGACCTCGTTTCTGGAGCCCAACTATCTTGAACCATGTAACGTGAGCGGGTTTTCTTGTAGGGTTAAGCCAATGTGCCCTAATTAGCCCTCATCGGGTCCCCATCATTCTTTTTACATCTCTAGCCACAAAGGCGAACCCACACAACGGAATCACAAAAATCGCAACTGACTCTTCAAACTTATAGCTCTTAGTATCTAGGTTATTTTGGAGCAAGAACCAACTAAATCAAAGTTTTATAAATGAAGATATGCTTCATAAACCAAAGTATAATTATGTCCCAACATGCTCTCCCAACCAACCTCTCACTTCCTTCCAATCAATCTTTTTGAATTCGAAACCAATAACTAAAAATTTTTATGGGAAGGTAGAACAATGTGTTAGAAATCTAACGCTTCAAGAATCACCTCAATCGGAGGTCGGACGAAGAAGTTATGGCCAAACAAATCCAACATATTCATGTCCTAACTCTTATTACACATGCCTTGACGCAATTGTCATAACTCTCACTACGGATGTCGGATTGACTTCATTTTTATACTGTTAGATAGTAGACTTCTAGGGCTACAACTTTTGTGAAGACCAAAAATTGAAATTCTGTCGTTTTTGGGGTTAAAAACACTGACCGTGTAAACCAACACGGGCTGGTCGTGTAACCTTAAGGGTGAAAATGGAGCTCCTGTACTGGAATCACACGAACTGTGTGATTTTTACACGGTACGTGTGATTTTTACATAGCCCATGTGATTTCACATGGTCAAGCCGTATAACCTTCGGGTGAAAATGGTGCTCTCGCACCAGAAAAGCACGGCCCGTGTGATTTCACACGATTTGGTCGTGTAACCTTCAAGTGACATTTCCTGCACAACATCCCCTACTCAAACGGTCATATCTCTCAACTTTGAAATCGAAAAATTGTAAACTTTATATCATTGGAAAGCTAACAAGACAAGCTACAATTTCTATGAAGACAACTTAGTTGAATTCTCCCTAGATTAGAGTAGTTTTTTCTCTCAAAGTCAGAACGCAATTTCCTACTCATATGCAAACTCAAGATTTTGAAATGCAAAAACATGAAATGCCATAAGCAACCATAATGTGTAAATATTTCATTCATATCAAATGAAGAGTTTTACAACGCTTTAGTGGGCATTTCAAGCCACTTTACAAAATAATCCAAAATACAAACTTTACAAAAATAATGATTTCTCAAAATGCAACTAAAGCATTGTTTTACAAAAATCTAACTTCAAAAGAACAAAATATGTCAATTGGAGTGATGCCTTTATGATTACTCGATCACTCGGAATGTTGCTCATCACCTGTGGATGGGAAGGAATGGGGGTGAGCTTGACGCTCGTGGATAACAGTTTTATAATTGATAACAAGCAAAACCATTGACAAAAAATCATGATCAAGGCAAATTTATATGAAATCCATGAAACATATAGTTCTAA
>JANZLX010000003.1:24936788-24959285 GCA_025531955.1 Erythroxylum orinocense | reverse complement strand
TAAATTTCATAACACATACAAATCTACTCAATTCTCAAAGTCATCAAAACCAATACTTCTTTTCTCATTAATTTTTTTCCTTAAAGCACAAATTCATCTACAACACAATACATATACAAAAACAATAATTTAAATTCATTTTCATATTTCTAATTTCCACCAAAAGTTCAGGGTCCAACATGCTTAAACAAAACAAAACTTGTGCTAGTTTTGGCATGTCCTTTATTATCAAGTTTGAGCCTTCAAACTTTTCATGCTTCAACCTTTCTTCCTCTTAAACACACATGGTTAGAAGCTCATTAACAAACCATTTATCCTTATATGTGTTATAGGAAAATTTGAAAGGATTATATGCAATTGGAAGAGAAATGAGAATAGAATGCATAAGAAATGATTCAAATATTTCAACCTCCAGAGATTTCAGTTGTGCAGCAATGTCTCTAATTTGCATAATATGCTCACGCACACCTTTCGAATTGTCAAATTTCATACCTAAGATGTTGGGACCCGATCTCGGAACCGGATCCCAACCGAAAATTCGAAAGTCACAGACTACTCCTCAATGGCCCTCGTGAAGTCCTTAACTTTAGTGCATTAAGGGATAGAGCCTCTAATATTTTTTCTTACATGATTCTTAATAAGCGCTAAACTCAATCAATTTGATCACTCCCACTTTTCATAAGCGGCTTTGGCAATTGGTGTACTTTCCTCCGTAGGAATAAGAGGAGCTTCTTCATGGAGAGCCAAATCAAGATCCATGTACCCTAAGGTAAAAAGAACTCCATCTTTCCAATCAGAAAAGTTCTCACTAATTAAAATTGGAATTGAGTTACTAAAATAGTAGTAAAGATACACATATATTATTGCTATGTAATGTAAACTAAAAATGAAAACAACCAATGTCAAATTTCAATGTTGTAAATTCAACTTTCTTGTGGCTAAAGGTACAACATGCATATAATTCACTATGAATTAATATCAAGACCAGTAAATATAGATTCCAAAATATAATTTCCATATTTGTGGGCCTAGGAAATAACAATATCTAAATTCACCATCTTGTTCCAATTAAGACATAAATTAAAAAAACCTCCCTGTGGGTAAAAGTAATTATTTTATCCAAACAATTACAATTTGACAATACATAGTCACACAACAATTAATAACCCTTTATTTGATGCCAGATTTTTTAAGAGATTAAGATGATCTGGCTATTCTTAATCACGCACACATAAAAAAAGAACAAAATTGAACAACACCATGAAATTAATGTGCAAAAAATTTCAGTATACATACAAATTATGTACATCCATCAAAAGAATTTCAGTCTGTATAAAACACATGCATATATCCTTGTTCACGCCAAATCAAATACTCACAACAAAACATGTATTTTGTAATATTAATTGAATGACATGTATAAGGTCATTATTATCTTTTGCAATCATTAAAACCAACATATAACATCATACTGAACAACATGCGCAATAGAAGCATGGTGGGGCCATAACCCAGTGTAAACTTTATATTCCAAGTAGTACAATATTTCAACATGATTAATATAAAATAATAATACCTCTAGTTATGTTGTCCAAGTAATGTTTAAGAAGAACTACAACCATGAAGAATCTTTTGAAGCCTTGAAACTTAATAAAATCTCCCTGTCACTCAAAATTATAGTTTAGCCTATTGTGTTTCCATATGGTACATCTTGATGAAAACGTGCATTGTACATGTAGGTAGTTGTTTAAATGGAGATAATGTCCCTATTTTCTTTCTAACTCTTTAACTATCATCCTTGTCTTATTGCTATCCCATATCAATTAAATCACTTGGCCACTTAACAGAAAGATAAGATTAAAACTAAACTTCCAAAATTTATGTAATTGATAAACTAAATTTATCAAAACACTACAAGAAAATTACAAATTATCAACAGAATATTACCAACGGTAAAAATACTATAGACAATCAGCGACAAAAAATTAATTCCCATTGATAAAAGTAAAATTTTTATTGATAAAAATAGAGGAAAATTATTTCAACAAATTTTTGTCGAGAATAATTCAAGACAAAAATAGGAATCAGAGTGTACCGATGGAAGTAGATTTTGTTCGGTGATTTACCGACTAAAGAGTTATTCAATTGGTAGAATTAAAATTTAAACAGTTTTTAATAAATAAAAAATGATGTTTAAACGTCTAACTTACCTACGAAACCCACCCCCTTCATCGATGTTCATTTTCTCCTCTGTTTCGTTTTCTCTATTGCTGCCGGTTCTATATCGCCGTCATTGTCTGTGTGTGCTTCAGTTCCCTTCTCTCCATCCACCTTCTTCCTTTGCGTGCTTCGGTTCTCTTCTGTATTTTCGTTCTACGTCTTCGCGTGCTTCGATTCCCTTCTTCCTTCACGTGCTTTTGTTCTCTTCTTCCTTCTATGTCTTTGTTTATTCATCGATTGAGGTAAGTGGGATTTGTTTTTTACTGGGTTTTGTGTACTACTTTGATCATTTTGGTTTTTATTTGTGGTTTGATTGTATGGGTAATCATCAATTTAGGTTTTTTACTGGGTTAAGGTACTGGTATAATCATCGGTTGAGTTACAAAACCCATACATTGATATTTTTGTAATGCATTATGCGTAGTTAGATTATATTTTTGTAATATAATTTTGTAATAGATTGGCAATCATTGGTTTTCTTATTTAAAAGCAAACTTTTAGTTAGGAGATAAGAACACATAGTTAAAGAAATAAATTATAGCATCTTGATAGTAGGAGAAAGCAACTTTTGAGAGAAAAAAAAGATTTTCAATCAAAATTATAGCATCTTGATATAAGTTGTCAAAATAAGGGAAAAATTAACTCTAACAAAATCTCACGTTGATGAAGGTGAATCAACAAATTGAGCCGTGTTTGAGCATCGAGTTGAGGACATAAACATTATATCATGATTTCATTAATAATTTAAATATTATGTTGTGATTTGGATGAGCATTTGAACTTGATATTGTGATTTTGTTAAGAATTTGAACATTATATTGTGCTTTCGAAATTGATGATTTGAACATTATATTGTAATTTGGTTGATAATTTGTGTAAGAAGGTGAAGAACCAATAAATATTGTCTAAAATGGTGAAGGCTCATATGTATCAGTATAAATAAAAGATACCCATCATTGAGTAAACAATTGAGAGATTAGGTGTCTAGTGACTGAACTTTCTCACCATTTGACAAATCCTTAAGTAATTGGATGCTTTTGGAGCTTATTTTGGTATGAGTATTGCTTACGCTTAAGTTACACTAAATCCCACTAGAACGAGGTTTCAACCTCATATGAGTTTTGGGGTTTTTTGTAATTACCCATGTATCATTTGATGGTTTTTTTGTCTCATCAATGAAATATAAATAGTTTATTTCTTTCGAAAAATGACATCATAGATAAGGATAGGGGCTTATTTAGAACTTTTGTGAAATATTAAGGTGTAATACAAACCTTTAGTGTTATAAATATTGGTAGGTAGTTTACATAATTATGTGTTATAAGATTGCATGCTTTACAAAATATACTTTTCTATTATTAGTGGTAGGTAGTTTTCTTTGTTATGTTTCAAATAATAACTTAATCCATATAATTTAGTCTCTAACTTAAAAAGCCACCCTGTTTGAAAATGTATAATTTCATTTGTCTATCTAAAAGGTTAGAGTTACTATTATTCTTCGTTTAAACCCACACATGAATTAACACCGGTAGCTTTCTTCGTTTCTTTCTTCTTCAATTTTTTTTGTCCATTGAACTCATGCTTTCACGATTGTGTCTCAGAGGTATTTGTGGTTTTTCCTCAACTCCTACAACTCTCCCTCATCAATTGCTTCTCTTCCTTCGCCAAAACCCCAATTGAAAAAACGACAAAGCTTCTATCCGTCATAGCAAACTGTAGCTTTCACCAAGCAAAGGTTAGTGCCGGCAAACCTTGGCCTTTGGTTTTCACAAGTTTATATCGAATGAGTTCAATTGATTTGTTTTCCATAAAATGCAGACCCAGGCGTTTATTGTCCGGCAAAGCTGATATATATTTTCAGGTGAGTTTGGTTTTATTTTCCTAGGGGTCTAGTTGCTAGATTATGCAAAAAAAAGTACTAATCTTTCTCAATATGTTACATTACTAATCTTCATTTAGGCCCTTTTTTATACGCTAAATGTACAGAGAGATTTTCAAATGTCTGGAAATTAGAACATATGTATGTGGTGTTTTCCTTTTACCGAAATATGAACACTAAAACCAAGCAAGTACATGTTACAGCTGCAGTCAAAGATGGAAGTGAGAAACAATGACTGTCGTGACAGTATCAATGGCTGATAAAATTGTCAGTTTGGGTTAACCATAGACTAGCACTTGTTTGCCAACTTATTTTTCTATCTGAAATATTGATTTTTTAGCAGACATGGTGATTTATCTGGGATTCGCTTTAAAACTGTTGATCTGGATTTTGTTGTTTTGGTAATTGGATTGTTGACTGGAGAAGTTGAAAGGTATCGTGACGAAATTCAGTCAAAAACTTGATTTTTACTGACCGAGAAGAAAATGTAGTCAAAAGCTTGTCTCGTATTTATACAAAATCTAGAAGGAGAGGAATAACAACTTAAGGGAGTAAAAAGGTTAGTTAATTTATATATGTTTAGTCAATATAATTTCAAAAATGAAAAAAAGAAAAGAAATTACTTTAACTTTTGTGTATAGACTTTATTAATCTAATTAACGGTAACATCAATCATAACTTTTGTGTATAGACTTTATTAATCTAATTATCAGTAACATCAATCATATTTGATTGCTTTATGTCCATATATTGTATAATAATCTTTTACTTTTGGTTTAACAAGTTTGACATTCAACATTGCTTGATATAATTTTGAACAACTCTAGTATTCTATTTATGGTATGTTTAAACTAGTAATACAAATTTAGGAATACTTAGTACTTATTTAAAATAATTTTGAATTAGTGCTCGTTAAAAATAATTTTAGATTAAGTTATTTTATATTATTAGGTAAATTGTAATTTAAATTTAGAAGGTTATCTAATTTTATAAAATTAGATAAAGTTTAAAGTTATCTATACTAGAGTAAGTTTAAAAATAGATAATATAGTTTAGATAAAATTAGATTTTAAAATTAGATAATATAGTTTAGATAAAATTATAAACTATATTAATAAAAAATTTAAAGTTTCATTTTATTGTAAATATATTTATTGTTTTATTATTATTATTGATATAAAAATCAATATGGATTATAAAAATTAAATATCAAATAAATAAAAACCTCATTTAGAATGACTTTTTTGTCCCTTCTCCGTGTTTTTTCTCCTCATCAATTTCGCACAATTGAATCCTTTCGACTCACCACTGCCGTCACATGCATCGATTATCCTCCATGACAAAATCACGCCCTATGTACCGTTTCTTGACGACCCGACAAAACTATTCTCTGTTCTCTGTGTCTATTGCTACCAAATCCGTTTTGTTTCAATTCCTAAGGAGTTTTAACAACTTATAACGACTACGCAACATGAGGTTGATACTCTCCCACTATTTAATTTCTTGGTTTCTCATTCGAGTCACTATGTTCTTCTTGATTTTGTTTTGACTTTTGCTTTTGTTCTCTCCCTTGCCTTCCATCGACTATCTTCAGCTCACCTTCTCCTGCGTTTTTTTTCCCCGACAAGCTCAAATGCAAGTATAGTGTGTCTCAGCCTTTATTCAATTAGGTCAAGTTCAGTTTCAAAGAAGAGGGTTGATTTTGGGTATAAAGTTTAGATTTATAGCAACAGGAGCAAGTATGAGGGTGGTGGGGCTTTTGTATCTGAATGCCGAATGGTCTAGGTCTGGGTCCTCACCTCCTGTGAAAGTTTGATGTTAAATTTTGTTCCACCGACCTCTTTCAGTTCTGTCCGTTATTTGTCGATATGGTACAAAATTCTTAACATTATTTTTATCCGAACTTTGATTAACGATTGAACTTGACGTGGGTTCATCAAGCACGTGCATTACGGACTATCAAAATGTCCTTGTTTTTCAAGTTGTTTTCAATCGTGTCCTTTAAGCTTTCTACATCACATCTAGATCGTTCATTTGACCATATAAATAGTCTTAGTTTATTAATGGGTATAGGTAGGAACACACAATCCTCTAGAATAGTCTCGATTGCCAAAAAAGTGTTTTGCCTCTCAATCATCAAACGAAACATTTCTAAGCTCAAGAAGCAGACATTGGGTAAGACTAGTCTCGGGCTCTTTTGATTCCCATACTTAGTCCTTTTTAGTGATTTAATGGGTATAGGTAGGAATACACAAAATCTTGTTGTTGCAAAGGTATTCGTTTAGCTTATAAGTTGAAACTAATTCATGGTTGATGACTTGATGTAATTTTGGGGGCATTTTTCAGATTCTAATGAATAACAAGAGTGCTGAATTTGATGAGTTAGATAAAGTCTTGGAACATGCATTTGATATGGATAATGATGATGAAGAAGAAGATAATGATGATAAGGAAGATGATGACGGTGATGAAGAAGAAAACGACAATGAAGGTGAAGAAGATGAGGGAAAAAATCCCTTAAAATCAGATGAAGTGGATGTTTCAGGTGTCCAGCTTTATGAACAATTCAATCACCTTGAGTATCAAGCTCTTGCAGATAAAAAGCGTAAAGCACTTTCTGATACTAATGTGTTAGTAACCTTCCTTTTTCTACAAACTTGTTCTTCTTTTATGTCTTATTTCTATTTTATTTTGTTTTCATTATTTTCTCTCTATTGCGGAAACTACAGATAATAAAGATTGGCTTCTTTTTTTTAACTGATTTGTTGGGTTAAAATGCATATTAACTCAAAAAAATGTGGAGTTCAATGTGTGATGTTCATTCTATGGTTGTTAGATGCTGTGTGCTTTGTATAAATGAGAGTGATTTTAGTTCTTGCTCTTTAATGTTTCTTTTGGAATAGTGAAGAACCAGGCAAGAGAGCTAGACAAGATAACATCTCTGGTGCTAGCTTTGATGAAATAATGGAGGCCATGAATTATGGTATTAGACGAAAATCGCATCAGGTATGTTAATGGTACCATTGTCATGTGTTTGCATGCGACTTCAAAATGGTGAAAAGTCAATAGAGGTTCCACCCGTTACCTCCTGCACTAGGACCTCATAAATTGATAGTCTTACTAGTTATATACGACAGAAAGGGCAATTCTATCATTTGTGCTCTTTTTTTCGCCCCTCCCTCTCTATCATTTTCTAATACAAGTTTGCTTTTCCATTCAATATTAGGAAACTAAGTTAAGTTGGTGAGATGCTCCTACTAACAATTGACTTGAGAAAAAAATTGTGTTCCTTGATTACGTACCATGATTTAAATAAATAGATTTAATCAAAGCGAGGGCAATGGATTGCAGATTATGCATTTCTATATTGCTACATGCCAATCTATTACTTAGTTGTTATTGCTACATGTTTAGTTCAATCCTCTACATGCTTTTCTCTTTGCAGTCTAAGAAAAGAGGTAGGCGGAAGGGATCAAAAAACAAACATAGCCCAGAAATTACACGGATGCTAGGAGATGCAGTTGTTCATCATGTACATGGCCGTTATGAAGAGGTATAACCCTTTCATTAAGTTTCTATGTTCCTTGTTTTGGCTGTTAAGTTTTATTTGGCGATTATGTTTCATGCAAGCAACTTTGCCTGCACATGGGAGTACCTATAAAATTGAAGTCGTCTGAAAGTCATCAACCATTTGATTGAAGAGTTAAATCATTATAATGATAGGTATGAGGTGATCATGCTGTGTGAATTTGTACATGTCTTTTTCTTTGGGTCCGTGGGGTATAACAAGAAGCAGAGGAGATCTCAATAGATATTTGAAAGAGGAAAGATAATTGTATATGCTAAATGATGAGTCAAGAGTTGGTGCAGACAGTTGCAATGGTTCTCCAAACCCATATCTGACCTGGAACTTGTGTTCTTTTTATTCTGTAAAATGGAAAAGCACACAAAATTAGACCTAAGTTGCAGTACTCATGAAAGATCCTTAATAAAAATGGAATTTGGGAACTTCCTTGTAATTCATAAACTTCTCTTAGCAATAGAATCCATTTTGTGAAGTTCAAAATTGAAACTTTAATCAAATTAAACAGTCACTTACTATCTACAAGTCTAAATTCATTTTAAAAGATATATATTTACGTGATGTGGTTTCAGAGAAGCAATGCTTACTGCATAACATTTCTTGGACTGAATAAAGTATAAGTGTTGAAATATAAGAGTGGGAGTTTTTCCCACATTGGAAAAAGAGAGGAAAGAAGACCAATATATAAGTCTAGTGGGTTACTCCACCTATCACCAATTGGTTTTAGGATAGAACCTCACTTGGGGCTTATATGTGGTCTAACTTTCCTTCTCGTATGAGCCCGTAGGCCCATTATAAATTCTAATATTGTATCAGAGCAGGTTGCTCTTATGTTAATCGTTAACACCTCCGAATGATAGATTATGTCACGTGTTAGACCCACACGTGAGGAGGGTGTGTTGAAATATAAGAGTGGGAGTTGTCCCACATTGGAAAAAGAGAGGAAAGAAGACCAACATATAAGTCTAGTGGGCTACTCCACCTATCACCAATTGGTTTTAGGATAGAACCTCACTTGGGGCTTATATGTGGTCTAACTGTCCTTCTCGTATGAGCCCGTAGGCCCATTATAGATTCTAACAATAAGCATGCATTAACTTGCAGTAATGACGTCAATTGGCTTTTGACGGAGAGGAGGAGAACTTAATTGTTTCCATTGTAGTTTGATTTTTCCTTCTAACAAGCTTCCTGAAATAGACTCTATCCATAAAGTTCCCATGGGACATAACTAGGAGCACCTTGGTGCAAATACAAGTTATTAACCTTCAGTACATTCAAAGCCTCAATATATGGGTTGTTGGTTATGTGCATTTATTAATAATGCGTGCTTTCTTTAGAGATGCTTTATGTTGAGTGATTTTAGCATTTCGAACTAAATTCAACTATTCGATACTATTTGGAGCTTTGGCATAGACTTCATGTATTTAAGATTTATTAGGAACTTTGTATCTTCAACAATTACTTTATTTCACTTTTTTAGAGGAACATGATGCATATTCTTAACGTCTTTAGCTGTACCATATAAATAACATCTTTTCCTTGTTGCTTTTCAGTCAACGTTGGTGATTATTTGGTTTGTTTGATGGTATGGCACATATTTTATGTGTGGGAATTTAATTTGTAAGGGTTGGAAATATGTTTTCCTCACCTTATTGTAGGCTTTGAACATTACATTTAATGCTTGAACTAGATTTAGAAGCTTCAAATTCGGTTAAAAATTTCTTAAATACATTGATTGTGTTGCAGTCCATATCGGTTTTAAAAGAAGTTGTTAGATTAGCACCTCAAGTTCATGAAGCATACCACACCCTTGGACTTGTCCATAAGGCGCTTGGAAATACTGAAAAAGCTATGGGATTCTATGCGATTGCAGCACGTCTTAAGCCAAAAGATTCTTCTTTATGGAGAGTACTTTATACCTGGCACCTGTAAGTGTTTAAAGTTAACCAAACAGCTGATAATGTACCTTTTCTAGTTGTATAGTACTTGGCCTTAATTAAATCTAAAATGAGATATGGCCTTAAACAATGTTAAATGGCATAGAAACTACAAAAATTTTCAATGTTCTTTCTTATAGTTTAGGCTGCTACAAAATACATCAGCAAGGTATAGCAGAATAGATGTTTACCAATCAACAACTCTCTCTCTCTTTCTCTATCTATCTATCTATCTGTTTGTCTTTCACCATCTCTTTTTCTTGAATACATTTTATTATGTTCTTGTACATACATGCACAAGAAAGAAAAACTTGCCTAGAAAAAAGAACCTATATATAGGCCTGGAAGTAATGTTTTTAGACTTATTTTGCATCTTGGCACTTATGAAAGGTTGACAACTGCAGAGAACAAGGGGACTTAGCACGGGCGAGTATGTGCCTTTCTAAAGCAATTAGGGCAGATCCTAATGATATCGATCTTAGATATTCACATGCATCTCTCTATATTGAACTTGGAGATTATCAAAGAGCTGCTGAGTTATTTGATCAAATAGTGAAAATATGTCCTCAGGATGGTAAAGCACTGAAGGCCGCTGCAGAGGTTTGTTTTTCCTTACTTTTTGCTTATGAAATGTTTCTTTTGATTCCTTATTTGTGATGTACAATCAATTGAATTATTCCCATTGTCAGCAGTTTTTGTGTTTCTCGTGCTCTTAACAATAGGTTTTCCTGTTTCTTAGTTTTGAAACGTGTAACCATGTTAGGTTTAACTGTGAAAGCCTAAAGTAGAATAGTTGTTAATGTCAAACAAATGGAAAGATGCTTCCTTGCTTAAAAGGTAAAACAACAACACATGTCATTTTGAGTATGGTATCTTGTTAACGTGCTTTAAATTGAGTACATTTTCCCTTCTTTCACAAACAAATTCATGGCTTGTTTGATCAGGAAAAATTGTTGAGCATACTAGTTTTCTGTTGAAACTAACTTAGTCATCTTATTGAAACTGTAGGTGGGAATAGCTTACTGAATTAGGTTAATCTAAACTTCCCTAGTATTTATGTGTGTGTGTGTGTGTGTGTGTGTACACTGGAGTACTATTGCATATGTATCCCTACATTAGCATTGTATAAGTCAACAGAAACCAAGTCTCGCTATTAAGCTCAGTTATATTTATTTTGATTACAATTCACAAATATTTAATGGTTATCCATCATCATTCCTGCACATCCTTTTTGTTGATTTGTAGCCTACCTATTTTTGAAGAGGTTAATGGGATTAAATGAATGCAACTTTCGGGTTAATATGGTATGTCATTGGTCATCTTTATTTAAATTATTTGTTTAAATTCAACTTAGGTGGACTTTTGCTTATAGGAGAGATATGATAGACATAGTGGTTCCCCATGAGATACTAGGCATATTAAAATATTTTCTTGAACACGTCACAATATGTGCACATAGTGCTTAGTTTAGTGTTTGTTTTAGTAGGTTAAAATATGGAATTTTTGTATACTTGTTTGATTAATTTCATATCCTGCTTCAAATGAAGAAAATTCGCCTGCTTATGGAACTAATGACTATCTATTTGGGGCCTTACCTGCTGTCTCACAAGTTATTGTTGATTTTGTAAATATCTGTCTCACAAGTTATTGTTGATTTTGTAAATATCAATAAAGTGAAAACAACATTGGGAATAGATTCTAGAATTGTTAGGTGATTGGCATATTTAATTTCAGATCTTTTTTTCTTCATTTCTTTTCCTTTTCCCAAATGGTACTTGGTTACAAGATATCTTGTGCTGGATCACTATGGTTACCATGACACTTTCTTGTTCTGATATTTCGAGTTAAAAATATTGAATTGATATAGATTAGCACAAGCAAGCACAGCAGGATAATAATTGATGTATATATTGTGGTACAATACAATAAAGGCAAAGATGTTGGTGGTTGGGGTAATTCCTTTTGTATATTGGGTAATTACTTCCATCGTTTTTCCTCTCCTACTTCCGCTGTCCTAAATAATTTATGCATAAACTTCACTCCTTTGATGCCCTTTAGATTGTCTTTCCTTTTTGTTTAAATTTGTTCCCTGACAAAACAAAAAGTGAAGCCTCCTATTTTCCCACTAGTTGTGTTTGTTGCTCTCATAGGAGCATTCTCGCTCTTAAAAGGAGGAAAGAAGCTCACAAAATGAAAATGGACTTGTTGGAAATGATTCATTTACTTAGTCCAACGGGTATGAACATAAGAATCTAATGTATATGGTCCTTACTATATGTTTGTTGATTGATGGTTATGACCTGTGTCTGGGTGATATCTACAGTCATTGGTGATATTTAACTTTGGTAGTCTGGACTGCTGTGTTGACTGTCAACAATTAGTTGATGTCTGACTAGTATGTATTTTGATGGTTTGGGGGTGTGAAATAAAGGAGGATTAAGTTTAATCCGGAGATTGAGTTACTAACTTCAAAAGAACTATTGGGTCATCCATGACTTGTAAAAGGAAATTTCAAGTAACTTCTGCAAAATAAATGATGACTGAAGGTAGCTCTAATATACTTTATAAGGTTTTGCTTTACAAGGACAAAGGCCTAATCAATAAGTCAAGCGTCTCTTCCTCTCTCTTCTTTCCAAATTCTTGTTGCTCTTGTTAAAAAGTTTTATGTTCACTTGTTGCATTCCCTGGTGTGAAATATCTACTGTTTTTTTTAATTTATAATTTGGTTGATGATTACTTGATCTGGATTGTGCAACATACTTATGAAGAATGCCTGTTAATTCTGCTTAGTTATCCTCACAGTGGAAAGCTTTTCCCTTAACTATCCTATTATCTTCTTTCTTTTCAGCTTTACTTCCATACTGGTCAAATTGAACGAGGTCTTAACATTTTGGAGGACTATATCAAAGATCATCCAATGGAAGTTGATCTTACTGTGCTTGATTTACAAGCTTCTTTATTCATGGAAATTAATGCTTATAACAATGCTCTTCAACATATTGAACATGCTTGTTTGGTCTTCTACTCTGGAGAGGAACTCCCTTTGCAATTAAAAATCAAAACAGGAATCTGCCATATTCACCTTGGGAATCTTGAAAAAGCGGAGGTTTGTTGCATCAGTTAGTGACCTTTCTAATCTTCCCATTTATTCAAAGCCATAAAAGAAAGGAATTTGGTAATTTATATCATTTTCCTGTTCTTTGTAAGGAATAGCTACATTAGACATGATTATAACTATTAATGATACAATTAAAGAAGGCTAGCAACTCACAATTGCACAAATAAATTATTTGTTTCTAGGTATCTAGGTCTATTATTGTCTTAACTGGCTTTATTTATTTCTGATAATTTATTGCACTTTACATTTGATAACACTCATGACTTTTTTACGTCCGAAACCAAAAATCTATTATAATTCTCATCTCATGAACTGCTATTGATTTTGAATCATTTCCTATCCTTTGGAAGGAGTAGCTACATTTGACTTTCTTATAACTGTTCATGATATTATAGACTGTTCATGATATTATAGACCCTTACATACCATCAAAAGAAGGCATAGCAGTTATTGATTGTACAAACTTGTAAATTTCTTCAAAATTGTTTTTGTTCATTGTAATGATCTTATAGATTAAGTTTCTAGGTGCTCATTTTATTATTCCCTTAATCAACTTTATTTGTTTTTGGTAATTTGTTTCTGCTGTACATTTGAGAGCACTTGAATCTTCTCTTTATATCAGTAATAAAAACACTATTTACAATTCTCGTCTCTTTCTCTTCTCCTATTGGGGTTTGAATCCTTATAGGAGCAGTGTTTTCTTCATAGTGGTTAGGCATTTGGACGTAACACACAGTGGATGAATTTATACTAACATTTATTTTCTTTTAATTGTGTGACAAGGTTCAGTAGAACTTGTAAAAGCATATGAAGTTTGGGCTGCGTTTAATATTTCTGTTGCTGAATCTTTTTGTATCATTTCTAGATTCTATTGGGTGGTCTTCAGTTGGAGGCTGTCTCCAATCATTCTGATTTGATTACTGAGGTTGCTGATGCTTACATGAGTCTCAAATATTACCATTCTGCGTTGAAATATTATCATATGTTGAAGCCACATGTTGGGGATAAGAAGGTATTTACTTGAATATTTCTTTGATAGGACTTTTGTTATCAAACAATGATTTTGGAGAAGGACTCTGTTTTGTTTGTTTGTAACAGAGTGAATTTACCATAGAGTTGTTTGTAAACTACTTTTGAACTGTGTTTCTATTGGTTCTTATTTACATTGGATTTTTGGTAGGAGTTAAAAGAAATGCAAAAGTTAATTCTTTTGAGTGTTATCTCTATTCACTGAAAAAAGGAGAATAATGTGATTGATGCACCTTTTGAGCCCATTTTAAACATGTAGATGCATTACTGCTAGCTGGCTCTTGTTTGTTACGCTGGCAATATTTCTAGTGGTATTGAAGAGTACAACCTAGCTAGGGATACTGCATCTTAAACTCTAGGCTCAAAGAACTTGATGTTTGAGATAGAAAATAGGAGAAACAAATGTTTCACTGCACTATTTTATTAATAGTCTTGCAAGCCTATATATACAGAATTCCTACCCATATAAGAAAACCTTAAAAATATAAAATATGGAAACTTTAAATAGGCAGAGGTGCAACCATAAATATAGGTAATAATACACCCATAAAATAAACAATCATTCAGCTGTAAAACACATGAAAGATTCATACAATATAGTTGTCAACAATCCCTCAAGGTGGTACATAAATATCTTGCATGCCTGTGTTGCAAACGAACTCATGAAATGGTTTACTACCAAGCCCTTTGGTAAAATATCAGCTAGCTGACCTGCCAAAACCATATGAGAAATTGATGTAGGACTAGTAGAAGATATATCAAACTACTAGCTAAGACTCACAAAATTTACAAGTTCTAGTTGCTAGAATTTGAGTTTTATGTTTGGAATTTCATCTTAGGTTGCTGGAGTTTCAAGTTTGGAATAGCTGGAATTTTAGGATTTGTATGAACGTGAATTGTATATATCTTTGTAAGAGTACAAGATGTACGGATTTATAGCTATTCAGCCACCTAAGGAAAGAATCGTAGAAAATAAAGGTTAATTGACAACATATGGAGATATGGGACTAGTAATTTAGTCAAATTCTTTTGGAGATATGGGACTAGTAATTGAGTCAATAATTTTAGGCAACATAATTACATTAAATCCTAGTTGTAGGCTCATAAACACTTCTTGTAAGTCTTTATTAAGAAAAACATTTCTGACATCTATTTGGTGTAGGGATTAGTTATAGCGGGTGAGGACAATAATGCCCGGATGGAGTTGTTTCTGTCAACTGGAACGAAAGCAAAAGTTGACAGATCCACACTTAAGCCAATCACATAGAGGATGTAAAAGTTGCACATATCGTGAATTTCAGATTTAGTTAGGCCTATTCTTAGAGCAACAAACAACCTATATATGCCTAGTACGGATTTAGTTCTTATTGCTCTTGGAATGAAACTTGTAAGTGGTGTAAAAAGCTTTACCTGGCATTATGGTTCTGAAGTTGAATGGAGATATGGCTTTTCACATTCCTCGTACTCTTTTGAAGACTTTTCTCCTATTCTTATATAATTCCTGCATAATGGTAGTACCATGGTAAAACATATCTGCATAATGCCAGTGTTGATTTTATGCTTGCTCTCTCGTGCATAATAATGATATTCAGACTTCATTCATTATTTTCATGTGCTCATGATGCCCTTTTAGGTGGGCTACATTCAATCAAGAATTGCTCAGTGCTACCTTTCCTTGGAAGAAAGAGAAAAGGCGATTATGTTCTTCTACAAAGGTGAAATGAACTCTTTTGTAATTTCTGTAGTCAAGTGGAATGGGATTTGACATTCCAAATATTAAAATTTTATGGCCTTCTTTGTGCTGAAACACATTTACCATAGAAAATTAATTTCATTGATGTACATGGGAGCTTGCATTACTGTCTACTTTTCCCCTTGAACTTTAAAGTAGTTCTGAATCTGTCAATTTGAAAATCTATGATCAACATTGTGGCCAAGAAGAAATATTCTTGAGACACCATTTTTCTTATTGCAAATATCATTGGTAAAACATATATGAACTTTGTTAAACTTGTAGATTCTAGTTCATTGGTTTTTGTTCGTCCAAACAAGGTTTTTCAGCCTAGATGGTTACATTCTTACAAGGTAGTTGAGGCACTCACCTTGATGCTAAGGTGAGAATTTCAGTTTTTCTTAGGTGTTAGATGGGGTATTCAATTTTTCCTAGGCACTTTAATACCTTTGACCTCTAGAAATGTACTTCCAAACAAGTGCCTAACTAAGTTTATTCTTGGCTGTTGCTTTATATCCCTTCTTATATTTCATTAGTGTTTGTTTTGTATATTTTCCGTATTTTCAAAGCTTTATCCTTTTGGTTTCTAAGAGTCAGTAGTCTTTTAGCTTTTTAGCTGCTTACTCTCAAGTTTTGTTACCTTGAAATAATTGCCAAATGCACAATACTAATTAGCGAATGCTAATTTAGAAATTTAACGAAGAACATATGTAGTATTTCAATAACAGTAGAGTTCCTTTTGTCACAAAGGTATATATATTTCTTTTGGGCTGCTTATTCTCCTCCTCTTGTGTCCTATGACTCTAGCCAGTTTCTTATGCTACAATATAACAAGCTAAAAAGTCTATTAATGTGTCCTTCACCTCTAACTAGTGTCTGAAGACTCCAACTAATCATGTTTTATATGGCTTATATATTTTTTAAATATTATTTCAAAAGGATACTACATTGCTTCTATATGTATGTATTAGATTTATTATAAGAGAAATTTCTCGGGAATAAAGTTGATGAATTTTAAATACTTATATTAAACTTGTGGTAGAGAACAAATGCTTATTTGAACATCTTGAAAGGTAAAGGAGAATAGTTCGTAACTCAATTACCTTGGAATTATTAGGTTTGATATATCTTTAGTAGTGTAGTAAGTCAGTTGTCTCTTTGAGACTTGCAAGCAATGTTTTGAGTTTTAGATATTTGTATAAAGCACTTGGTTCAGGTTTGTTTTACAGTGATGGACATAATTTGAATTGATAACTACTCCGATATGGATTACATTGGATCTTTAGTTCAACTAGAGATTATGTGCATTTACAGGAGGTAACTTGTGTGAAGATTAGGAAAATATCTACTGTTGGTGCAATATCTATTTTATTTAGGTTCATTTTCATATGTTTATGTGGCGGTTTTAGTAGGTTCATTGGAAATCCCTTTTGTTAGTCAATTTGTAGAGTTAAGAGTTTGGTTTCAATTAGACCCTGTATATGATAGATAAATGGGCATCCTAATGACTTGTTTGTACATCTCTGGGATAATTATTGAATCTTCAATAGCTTCACTAAGTTCATACATCTCTCCCCTGAAAATACTTAATCTCCCTAGATCCTTATATTTCCAATTCTCTAACTAAAACACTCCTTTATTGCTTATTTCTCCTAATTACTCACTTCTAATGAAAGCTCCTTAGATCCACCCATTCAATTAAAGTAGGATTCATGATGGTTAAAGTTGCAAGAGATGAATGATCCCAACAAAAGTGATAAGATATGGTCTCCAAATAGTACAACTAGTTCTCCTTAGCATGTCCAATCCTCTTCCTTGAGCTCTGGTCTTGAAATTCTCAATAAAAAGGGTGAAAAAAATGGCTTGGCAATTTGTGTCTTTGGTCAATTTTTGTACAGAAAACAATGTTAGTGGGTAAGTTAAGAATATGAAATACATTTTTTATTAAGAAGAATGGGTAAGGTATACATCTACTAAGCTTGTTATAGTGGTAATTGACCCATCAGTAATGGCAAATTTCCTGTTCCTTGTATATGGTAAACGAATGAATCATATGGTCTGTAGCCCCAAAACTTATAGCTCAAATATTGCTTAAGAGAGCTAATGAACTCGAATCTGATGGTTTATCAAACTCAGTCAACTGATTTCTTAGTTTTCCAGTTTATTCTCTGTTGCAACTTCCTAGTTCTTGAAACTTTTTCTTTATTGCTATGCGTTCCATGAGCCAAACAAGAAGTCTTCTGCTGGTTTCTCTTATTACTCCGCTGTTAGCTTGAAAGTGTTCCATGCAATTTTGAACATCGTTCGTTAGTACGGCTTCTAGCAAAATCTAAACGAAAGACCCTCCTTACCTTCTCTACGTTGTCCTACTCTGGCAATTCAGTTTTTCCGTAATCCTGGGTTAGAATTCGTGGTTTAGCTGAAATTTGTTGAGTGGTTTCTGCAATGGTGTTTAATGCTGAATTTTCCACAGTTTTTGGGTTTAAACATCACATTCTGCCTACAATCTTCAGTCCTATCAAGTGAAATTGTTTCATTCAGCAAGGGGATTTCTTTCTTTTCCAAAATCTGCCCCCTGATATGATGAAATTCAGGATTCAAGCTGGCAGAAAATCATACACCTGATCCTTTTGAGCAAAATCTTTTATTTTTATAGAATAATAATGACTACACTGCAAATCAACAGTCCTATAGTAATCTAATGCATATTTATGGATTTTACCTCCTGGCCTTTCTACTCTGGCATTAGAAATGGATTTTGCTATATGTTAGTTGATATACATGTTACACCTTGCCCAACTTAAATGTATCTTTAGAAAGTATAGGAGGTATTCACCAGCAAAGTTAATTGATTAAATTTCTGCAGATTTTAATTCCAAGAATCTTTCAAGAGAAATTGGTTTTATCAAGAACAGGAAAATTTTTTCACCTAGTTTAATGCTAAGCCATTTTGAAGATTAATTGCAAAATCTTTGTTAGGATCTACGGGGGTGAGGGAGAGAATTGTTCTAGAAGGAAGGACAGGGGCTAGGAGGGAAATTGGTTATCAGCTGAGGTGGCTAAGTAGTTAGAATAACCGAATGTACTAGGGGGCAGATGGGGATAAAAGGAGGGCAGAAGAGGGAGTGAGGTAGGCTGAAAAATAGAGAGAAGATAGGACAGAAGGACATTAACCTTCTGAGGAGCTGATTCAGCTCTGGTTAGGAGCAAATATGCTCTGGATATATATATTGTAGTGCTTAGCACATTACCGATATATATAATATAGCCAAAACTCAGTATTCTGAGCATAGAGTCTCTATCAATCTTTCATACTAAGTTTGCTGGCATAGTTTGTTTGTATTCCTATATAATGAAGCTAGAGCTTCCTTTCTATATTAAGTTTAGAGGGTTTGATTCTTGCATCTAAAAAAAAAATCTTTGTAACTTGTTTCTCTGGCCTTCAGCTTTGGATGGTCTTGAAGATAGTGTTGGTACCCGACTAACATTGGCATCGATGATGCTTGAAGATGCTAAAGAAGAAGAAGCCATTTCTTTGCTGTCTCCTCCAGAAAATATGGGTAACACCTTATGATAAACTTTGCACCCAGAAATTGATTTTACATATGTGTAAAACATGCTGAAGATATCTTCCTATTGTGCTACATACAGACCCTGTTGATTCCATTTGTGAAAATCAGAAGCCATGGTGGCTTGATGGAAAAATTAAATTGAAGCTTTGTTATATATATCGAGCCAAAGGCATGCTTGAAGACTTTGTCAATACCATCTTCCCCTTGGTTCGTGAGTCACTTTTTGTCAAAACCATACGACCAAAGGTAATGATAAAACAAATCCACGGTTTGGAGCTTCCATAACATGTTCACTTTGTAATTTTTTAGTAAATATAATAGTCTCAGTTTCGGTAGCTCACTTCCAAAAGGAATCTGAGATTTAATGTCATCATAATATAATTTAAGAAAAAGATCTAATTGACATGCTAATTTTGATTTTATTCCATTTGGTTGCCACTCTGATGAACATTTGCTATTTAAAAATCCTGATCCCATATTCCTCATAGTTTTTTCATGGAGGTTTTGGTAGACCTATATGTTGTATTTGTCCATTGCAGTTGCCTAATAATGATTTTTGTTCTGATTGATTCATGACTGATATCAGGTAAAGAAAAGGCTCACATTGAGCATTCTCCGAAAAAGAACCAAAATACTTGATATTGGAGAAGGTGTAGATGTATTTGGGGGAGTGAGACCATTGGCTTCTCGATCTGATTTGTGAGTAGCAAAATTTTCTGCATTTGTGCTTTTAAGTGTATTTCACAATTCATTAGTTTATGGTGAAAGAAAAAACAACAGACGGCATACAGAATTCTGTTATACTTTTTACTGATACGGACACATGTTTGGAACAAAAGGAAACTTGCAAATTAGACTTGATAAAGTATATTACTCTTCATATCATATTTCAGGACTGGAGTTTCTATCTTTTCATTTTGATCCAATTAGTATCAAGTAGATTTGATCCTTCAAATTGGTGGAAAGCCAATCCTATTATGTGTGGTCTTTATAGATCAAAAGCTGCCAGAGCAAGAAAGTTGCTTCAAAAGAAGGAAGAACAAAAAGCTGCAGCAAAAGCAGCTGGCATTGACTTCCATAGCGATGAATCTGATGATGACTGTTGGGTAAAGTTTAAACGAGTGTTTTTAAATTCTTGAGTTGGAATACTGATAAAGCCCTTTGCATTAGGCCTGACTAGTAGTTTATCTTTTCTGGATATTTTCCAGCAAGAAGTGATCAGACTGCCTCCGCTGCCAAATTTTCTAGAGAATGAAGAGCATCATGTTCTTATTATAGATGTTTGTACTCTTTCTCTCTTCTTTTTCTTGTATATTAAGTAGATTGTATATGAAAATGCATGTCTGTACGGTCACACAAACACAAATTTATAACTGTGTATTTGAATAATTTCTTGGGCATGTTCTAATAGTTTTAGCTTTCTACTTAAATGATTTCTTGACATGGTATTAGAGCTTTTATGACTAAGAGGTTTCAAGTTCAGATCATGATATTGTTGTGTATGATCGATTTGTGATCTATCCACATTTGTTATGGGGAGTGTGTTAAATTAGTAATTGGACCATTTTCCAAGTCTTACCCAACTGTTTAAGATTTATAAATGGATTCTTGACAACTACAGTACAGTTTTTCCCTTTCTACAAAATCATTTAATGCTCATTTTTGCGTGCTTTTCATTTTTCATACACAGAACTTTCAAACTTTCTATTGGTATTGAACTATCTTACATTAAGTCCCACTTTCTAATAGTGCTTTTTAATATTCCTTGTAGTTATGCAAAGCATTGCAATCTTTGCGGAAGTATTGGGAAGCCCTAGAGATTATTAGCCTCACTCGAAGATTGGCAATTGACAAATTGCCTGCTGAAAAGCTGGATGAACTTCAGTCTCTTGTAACCCGTAATCTTCAAACTTTTAAGATGATCATCATTCTTAGTCTGCACTTCCCAAAGTCAACTTTGAGTGCATGTTTCTGAAATTAAAATTATTTTCCTTCATAGAAATAATTTATGGAATTATATATTTTTGCTGATGCACAGTATCTTGTATATGTTTCTACAGAGATATCATACAACATCACTGATCCCAAGTATGGATTCGATTGTGTACGATCTATTGTTGTTCAGCATCCATATAGTTTTTCTGCCTGGAACTGCTACTACAGGATAACGTCAAGGTGCTTTATACCCTTTTTCCTGCACAAGGTGTTTTATACTTTGTAGTGGTTTATACTGTCTTTTTGCATGTGGCTGAGGATCAATATGGCAATTAGAAGAATGTTTTCATTTTTATGGCCTGTTATTTATGGCCTGTTATTTTGTTAGTTCATCGAGCTAAAGCACAGCCGCTACTTTTAAAACATTGGCCTTGGGAGTCAATCAATGTTTTTCAAGAAACCTGGTTAAAATTAAGTCCTCCTAGGAGTCATATCATGGCAAGCTACTATAGTCTGTTGTGTTAGGTTGTGCTGAAGTTGGATATTTGTAGTGGCTATTTTGGACTAGGATATGGTTCCTTATGCTTGCTTGTTTTTCAGTACAAATAGCTAACAGATTTACTATGACTTTTTACTATCGCCTGACTGGTACTAAAGCTTTTTCTTCTGTTTAATACAAGGCTAATTTTGTTTGGTTAATCCAATCAGTTCATCGATGATCAACAAGTATGATGATTCTATCAACAAGTATGATGATTCTAATAATGATTTTGCACATATATTATGTGCATCTCATTGGTGGCTTTAAAGACCGTGTGAATTGACTTGGATTGTTATAACAAAACATAAAATAGAATAAAGAAAAAAAATCTAAAAATTATGAAACAACAAACAAATAGGAAAAAGCAAACACTGAATAATAAATAAAAATAAGTAATAGGAAAGAGTCTTTTATAATTAGACTGCACATCGTGTGATATCATATTATGTATCTCTGTAAAATAGCTGTCCCTTACTCTATACATGCTATTAGAGCAAATAGCTATTGGATCACTTCTCCATCAACTTTATTGTTGAAACAAGATCATAGGTTTCAAGCTCTTTTTTTTGTCTTTAGTGTCACAATATGTCGGGCTTCAATGCTTTACACGAAACAGCCTTATTCCTGGTATCAACCTGACCTACTTGTCAAATGTATGTGAGTTTGTTTGTGCTAAGCATCGACATTAATTGTTGCCATCATTTGTTTTGTTGTCATTGCCTTCTGCCACTGCTGATTCGCCCTTATCATTTGTTCCCTTGTCATTGCCTTCTGCCACTGCTGATTTGTCCTTGTCTCAATGCTAATTAGAGGTTCATCAGCACTGTTTGAATTGAAACTGTAGTGGTCTTCATGCCAGCCCATTGTTGTCAGCTGTTAGCGACCATGCAGGGGAGGACCAAGAGAAGGTCGGGAATGTGGGTAACTTTGTCAGTTTGCAGGAGGGAGCAC
>JANZLX010000003.1:24915943-24933823 GCA_025531955.1 Erythroxylum orinocense | reverse complement strand
GTTGAGGTTGACAAGCACTTTATCAAGGAGAAGATTGAAGAAGGATTAATTTGTGTTCCCTACATTCCAACATCACAGCAGGTAGTTGATATTCTCACAAAGGGATTACACAAAAGGCAGTTCAATGATCTAGTTACCAAGCTGGGCATGGACCCAACACTCCCCCTCAAGCTGGCTTGTATATGTCTTCCATGCCCAGCTTGGTAACTAGATCATTGAACTGCGCTGAATAATTCCTTAGATATTATTGGCTCCTAAAAGTCAATAAATCAGATCAGATAACATGTATCAGATCTGATATTGTGTAAAAATATTAGGAGATTATGTATAGATATTAGAAGATTATGTACAGATACTAGTTGCCTAAATTAGCTAGCTCTATTTCTATATATACATGTAACTATGTATTGATGAAAGTATGAAAAGAAATACAACTGTTCAGTATTTCCGCACATACAGTACCTCAAGATTAAACCAGGAAGAGTACTATTTAAAAGAATGAAGAACATAAATATAGAAGCTACTTTAATGCTTTCTACTCTAGATCTTTAATGAATTGAGGTTTACGAGTGGGTATTATATGGTACAGGTGGAAATCTCATTTTTTAGTAGAAATAAAAAATAAGTGGTAGGAACAGAGGAACTGACATAATTCATGAATTTACGAAATGTTATGGTTAACTTACTTAGAGATCTAAGGATAAAATGAGTGGTGTTGGAGATATTGATATTTGTAGTTCTTTTTAATTTTGACATTGTTGAATATTCTAGATCTTGTACTATCTCCTTGTATGCTACATGAAGGTCATGTATTGAACCACTATTGTAAATAGGAGGGCTGAAATATGTGTAACTCAACATTATTTTTATTCTACAGGTTGTCTGTCTAATAATGTTGCAGTTCTGGCGTTCTGTAAACGTGTAGTTCTTCGGTTATGGCGTGGATTTTTTTTCTTTTTTTGAAAAGCTTGAATACACCAGGCTTATGTGAGATAATGCATACTTAAGATCATCTCGGAAGGCAGGAAAAGAAAATTGAATATTGGAAGGCCAAGAGAACTATGCAACTCTCTTTTAGTCCTCAATTGATATAGTATCTTCTTTAATATACTTTGTTTTGTTATGGGCTTTCCAAGGGTGTCATATGAGACAGTGTCTGTCAGTCTATTGTTGATGTGTACCAGCGCCGCTGATGATTATGGCTTACCTTCAATATATTTTTTTTTACCTCATGCTCTGTGCTTATTAGTACATACAACTGCTTGCCTAGATATACTGGTTATCCTGGTATATCCGTTATTTAGCACATTGAAAATTTTTTGCTTTGGTTTTCATCTCACGTCAACTACCCTGCATTATACTTTTCCTTTGAAGTTGATCATGAACAAAATTGAAAGCACTCATTTGATCAATATTCTTCTGTCTAGTATATGTTAGGTTTTGGTAAAAATGGCAGGAACATTGAAGATAGTTTATTCAAATTTTCTTTCATTAATTTCACTCATGGACTGGTGTTCATGTATACTTTTTCTAATGATATCATAGGTTGGGAAAGAGTTATTCGAAACATGCAAAATTTCTACGTTATATGCGAGCAAAACACAGTGAAAGTGCCCCGCCTCTAGTAATTTCTGGGCATCAATTTACGATGGGCAGCCACCATCAAGATGCTGCAAGAGAATACCTAGAAGCTTATAAATTATTGCCAGAAAGTCCTTTAATTAACCTTTGTGTTGGTAAGGTTTGCTCGTGTTTTTTTTGTTTTCCCTTCTCTTTGCTTGATAGATATTATGTCTAAAGTTATTGTATTTATAAGATCTGTTATATGGTAATAATGCAGTTTATATAAAATTCTCTTTCTTCTTCTTTACCAGGAACTGCATTAATTAACTTAGCGCTTGGATTTAGACTTCAAAACAAGCATCAATGTGTTGCACAAGGCTTAGCATTCCTGTACAACAATCTACGACTTACTGCCAATAGTCAGGTTTGCAGCCATTGTTATACTTGTTTAGTTTCAGTTGATTGGATTACTGACTTTGACAACTTAACTTCTGTGTTGCCAAATTATTAGATTTTAGACCACATTATTATTAATGAATTTGCTTGAAGGACTTCCAATGTAGATATCAGTGAAAACTTGAAGATTCAATGATAGAGTTGGTTTCTATATTTAAGGGAGTTTAGAGTTAAAATTGTAATTACAGTTATTGAAGTATCCAGCAGTTGTGCATATAGAACCATGGACTGGCAATGTTTTTATAGAATGGTAATTCACATATAATAGCACAAATTCTCTTGCAGGAGGCATTATATAATATCGCTCGTGCATTCCATCATGTTGGACTCGTATCTATGGCTGTCTCATACTATCAGAAGGTGCTTGCGACTTGTGAGAAAGATTACCCCGTTCCAAAACTTTTGGATGAGAGTACAAATCCGACAGAAAACCTTAAGCCGGGGTATTGTGACCTGCGGAAAGAGGCAGCCCACAACTTGCATTTAATATACAAAAAAAGTGGAGCATTAGATCTTGCTAGGCAGGTCTTGAAAGATCACTGCTCATTCTGAAGAAATATCGTCACTGCTTACATTACTGCTGATTCTGAACAATTATTTTAACCGCAAACATCGGTTAGTATCCATGAGACTTATAGATGACAATGGTTCAGGCTGGTCACGGGCTACAATTTTTTTTTCTTGCCCAAAGTCTGATTATTTTTTTAATAAAATAATCTCATTTTTGGTCAATTGATTCTTATGTTATTTTAACTCTGACCAATTCAGGTTGTTCAAGTCAGGCTGGGTTGACTTTGGGCGTAGGCCAAATTATCATAAGACCTGGAGGGGCAATCTAATTTGACTCTCAACAAATCATTCGCCAAGGTTTAAGGTTCTGATTGTAAATTTGATGGTCAAGTAGTAGGATCCATATTGTTGCTTAATAGATTTATGAACATTCTTCTTATTATGTTATTGTTTTATGAGTTAAGTTTTATCTTTAATTATGAAATTGATAATGTCTCTTGAATTAATTAAAATATTTGCATCTTTTCAAACATAGTGAAACCATAGAGATGAACAATGATAGCATTTTTGTTTATTTGAAAGAATTTGTCATGATAAAGTTCATTTTCAGTTCACTTTAGTTACAATATCGCTTAATGGATTAACTTTTCATATTTTTTCTCTCTTGCCTCATCATACCCTCGAACTATTGCATATTGTTTCTTTGTTTTAACATAGCATAGAGGTTAGACGAAATGAAAGGCTGAATATCTTCAAAATGTCGGAAACGGTGATAAAATAGATTAGTAATCTTGTCTTCACACGTCCAAATAATTGGCTAACATTTTTGTCAACAAATAGAAAAGTCATTTGACTGTTTTAGGAGGAGCCAAACATTGCTGTCTTGGCTTTCCAATGTTAAGCTCTCTTTACTTATCTAGGCTTGCTTGGATCCACCAAGAGGTTGCATTACAACATTTTGAGCATATATTAGACACATTTATATATAGACAAAAGTGTGTTCAATGGTATTTATGTTGCAATTTTTAAATGGGAACTAATAAAGAAACGAATTGCTACGCACAGTATACTAAATTATGTCCATTATTCTAATTTATAATTTTTAAAGCAATAAGGTCATTTTCTTTATGCAAATCTTGCCTCTTAGTATTATGAATCATCTTCTTTCTTCATTTCTTAGTGCTGTGTACAATCCAAGACTAAACAACTTAAATTTCTCTTAATCCTTCGAACCCATTGTAATTTATGTGCATGTATAGCAAATAGCTGAGAAACAGACATGGTAAACAAACAATGTCACTCCCCTGTTCCTGTTTGTCTTTATGAATTTTATATGTTTATATTTTATGTCTCTAATAAAAATGTTTAGAAATGCATTTAAGCATTGTTTTTTAAGGTGTTGAGTGTGTTCAAAATGAATAAGTTGGCAAGGTATAAAGTAGGGGATAATGTGGTGTTGGTGGGCTGTGTATTTCATGGTATTAGGTAATGACCCTTAGCTTATAGAATGAAATAGTGATGATCTATTAAAAGATATACTTTGGTTTTCATGGATGATATATCTGACTATAATATTTGGTTTAGTGTGGTTGACATTTTTTTTTTATTAATGAATAAGGATAAAGTTGTAACTAGAGCACCATCTCCTCTGTAAAGAGACAAGAAGAAGGTGATGAAGGCAATGGGAAATAATTTTATTAAAATTAATACGATGATGATGTAAACTTATTTTAATTTAAAACTTAAAAATGTAGGTAAGAGAAGGAGTTATTGTTTATAGGAAAAGCCAGTGAAGTAAATAAGGAAGTTAAAAATAAAGTATGAAATTTGAACCAAATTAAACTAAACTAATATAGTTTGGTGATTAATTATTATTGTTATTTGATTATAATTTCTTTTAGTAAGTATTTGAAGAGCTTTCAAATGCATTGTTATTTGGAGAAGGTGTTATAATTGATGGAAAGTCTTACTTTAGAGCAACTAAAGTGGTTCGATGATATGGGATTTGGTGAAACGGTTTAGGGGAAGGAGGGACGTTTATTACTGGTTGTATGGTCGATTTGATCCAGACGAACTAACACTAAGAATAAAAGAGGATCAAACGGAGGAGAGTAGTGACGATAGTGTTGTATAGATTGGCAGTTCTAAGAGGACAAAATGAGTTCACATAAAAGTTTATGAGGTTAAGGTGATCAGGGTTTAGAATAATGAGTACAAAGTCAATGATCGCCCAATCATGATCAAGTGCATGCTCAGTAACGTAAAGAGTGCATCAATAGAGGAATCTTTAGAAATACTAATGATTCTACTCTTAATTTAATATGGTGAACAAAATTTAAAAGTTCTATATGTTCATTTTTTATGATTATGAAGTTGAAAATGATTATTTATTTTATGAGAATGAAGCAATTTAATTTTTATCGTTACAATTTAGAGTCATTAATTTATGTCACTTTTATTTATACACATGCTTCATTTTTATTTTTTCATCCAAATCTTTTTTAATTTTAAAACTAGCAAAGGTTAAAATCCTTATATATGTTTGTGAGGAAATATACATACTCATATTTTTCAGCCGCGGCGTGCATCGCGTGTCATTGCCCGAAAACTTATTTATCAAATTATTATACATTTCAATTTGACTTAGAGATTTCGTGTACAAAACAAATATGAGTGGCCATTAATTACATATATATCTAATTATATATGTATTGAAGTATGTAATGCAATAAACATATCACAATAAACATTATTCATTACTATATATATATATGTGTGTGTATGTATATATATTTATATAAGATTTGGCTAAAAAAAATGAAGCACGTGTATAATTAAAAGTGATATAAATTAATGGCTCTAAATTGTAACAGTAAAATTAAATTGTTTCATTATCATAGAATAAATAATCATTAGAATATATATATATATATATATATATATTGAGTTAAATAAAAAAAATCCAAACTTTTTGTCAATTTTCAATCATAATCTAAACTTAAAAAATAACAATAAAATACTCAAACTTTTAACTTTTTTCAATTTTAATGTTACTTTGACGCTTCTGTTATTTTCAATGAGGTAGCATTCACACGTGAATCAAACACATTAGCGAAGTGATTTCAGTGACTTTAGTAGACGATGTTGTTTATTGACTTAATCCCCTTTCTTTTTCATAGCTTCCAACTGAGAAAACTCATCTCTTTTGTTATCTTCATTGTGATCTTCTTCATTATGGTCATTTTGTTAGAAAGCAAACTCTCCTTTCTTTTGGACATTTGGAAATCAAGGTGTGTAGCTCCAAATAGTTGCTTAATAGCTAAGAGTTGCAGGAGTAGCAAAGTGTTATTTGTCAACTTTTATGTTTGAAATACATGTCCCCTCATTTATTACTCCCCCCCAATGTCAATTTAAGCATGCCTTTATATAAATGCTAGTCCATTTTGTACTTTAAGTAAGGTGAATAAAGAGAGTGCAATAACATATTACATGAAAAAATGTATGCCACATGAGGAAGAAAAAACAGAGCTGTAACTCTTGCAAAAAAGAGATTTTTTTGGTAGAGTTTATTTGGAGCCTATTAAGCTTTCAATAAGTGGTATCAGAGAAAAGATTCATTTGTTCATAAATCTAGTCTCAAGTTCCAAAATTGACAAAGACAAATTATGAGAATTGGAGCATCCAGATGAAGGTGATGCTTGATTCTCGTGATTTATGAGATATTGTCGATGATGAATATACTGAGCTCGTAGATGTAGCTGCCGAAGTGGCCTTGTCAGATGCTGAAAAAAGACATTGAAAGAAAATCGAAAGAAAGATAAGAAAACGTTGTTCTTTATCTTTCAAGGTGTTGATGAACCCACATTTGAGAAAATTTCAAATGCAAAGACTTCAAAAGAAGCATGAGAGATTCTACATAAATCTTTTCAAGGAGTCGAAAAAGCTAAGAAGGTACGTCTTCAATCACTTAGAGCTGAGTTCGAGATGCTAAAAATGCAAAGCTCAGAAAATATTGGTGATTATGTCACTCGTTTGAAAATGGTGGCTAATGAAATGAAGAGAAATGGTCAAACTCTAGACGATGTTCGAGTAATGGAAAAGCTTTTGCGTTCGCTTATACGCAAATTTAATTACATCGTTATTGCAATTGAAGAATCGAAAGATTTGTCAGAACTTTCGATGGATGAACTTGTTGGTTCTCTTCAAGCATATGAGCAAAGAATGTACCAGAATGATAATACTGGCGACTTGGAGAAAGTCTTGCAAAGCAAATTATCAGTAAGCGAAAATCAAGTAAGTAAAAATCAAGTAAGTAGTAGCCAGAGACAGGATAGAGGAAGTCAAGGTGGCTACAAAATAGGACGTGGTCAGTGGAACAACCAAGGTGGACGTGGACGTGGACGTGGCCGACAATTTTTTGAAAGAGAAAATACAAATGAAAGAAATCTGACATATGGTCGTGGAAGAGGTTATAGAGACAAAGGACAAGGCAAATTTCATCAAAGAAGAGATAAATCTCAAGTGCAGTGTTATAATTGTAATAAATAAGGTCATTTCAGTTATGAGTATAGATCGAATCCTGAGGTGAAGGAAAGAAGTAATTTTGCAACAACAGAAGACAAGAAAGATAACAATGTTATGCTTCTCTTCTTACCAGTAAATGAACAAAGCAACAAGGATGCTTGGTATCTTGACACAGGTACCAGCAATCACATGTGTGGATATAAAGATTTGTTCACAGACTTGGATGAGATAGTTCATGGAAAAGTTATGTTTGGTGATTCAACAAAGATTCCAGTAAAAAGTAAAGGTAAAATTATGATTTCATTAAAAAAATGGAAACAAGACATATATTTCTAATGTTTATTATGTGCCTACTTTGAAAAACAATATTATCAACCTCGAACAAATCTTAGAAAAGAAGTATATTTAGTATAAGAGAATCACCATCTTACCATTAGAAACAAGAAGGAAGAATTAACAGTAAAGGTGAAGATGACAAAGAATCGTCTTTTCACACTTGACGTACGAAATGAGTTGATAAAGTGCATGAAGTCAACTATTGAAGATGAATCCTGGTTGTGGCATTTAAGGTTCGATCATTTTGGATTTACTGGACTAAAGTTTTTATCAAAATCAAAAATGGTGAATGGACTGCCAGAAATCGATCAACCAAGACAGTTATGTAAAGCTTGCAACAAAGGAAAACAACATAGATAACTGTTTGAAATTAAAAAATCATGGAGAGCCAGAAGGTCATTGGAGATTGTGCACACAGATATTGCTGGTCCATTTTACATGCCATCAGCTGGAGGAAATAGGTACTATTTAACTTTTATTGATGACTTTAGTATAAAATGTTGGGTGTATATTTTGAAAGAAAAATCAAAGGCTCTTGATAAGTTTAAAGAGTTCAAAGCGATGGTCAAAAAATAAAGTGGACATTATTTGAAGATACTCATATTCGATAGAGGAGGCAAATACACCTCAAAATTGTTTGAGAATTTTTGTAAGAAGCATGGAATCATTTATCAGCTGACAACAAGATATACACCACAATAAAATGGTGTAGCTGAAAGAAAGAATCGTACAATTCTTGATATGGCAAGAGCATGTTAAAAGACAAGCATTTACCAAAGAATTTGTGGGCTGAAGCCGTTGTATGCGTAGTCTATTTGCTGAATCAATGTCCAACAAAAAGTGTCAAATTTATGACACCTAATAAAGTGTGGACTGGAAGCAAATCAGGTGTTGGACATCTCAAGATTTTTTGGTGTATTGCATATGCCCATATTTCTGACCAAAAAAGAAAGAAATTGGATGATAAAGGGAAGAAATGCATTTTTATTGGCTACGACAATAGAAGTAAAGCATACAAATTGTACAACCCCTTAACCAAGAAGGTGATCATCTCAAGAGATGTTGAGTTCGATGAAGCAGACTACTGGAGATGGAGCGAAGAAGAAAAGAACATTCAAGGAATGTTTTTTGATGATAAAAATGAAGATGATCTAGATGTACAAGAACAACAAGATAATCATTATCCTCCATAAAGTCCACCAACAACACCTGCATCGACATTGTCAACGCCAAGTAGTAGTAGCAGCAACAACAATTTAGGTGGAGCACCAATTAAAACAAGAAATCTTAGTGATCTCTATTATTCTACTGAACGAATAGATACATTTGACTATTCATTGTTTTATTTAATGGTCGCCTGTGATCCAGTAACATACGAAAAAGCCGCTGGAGACAAAAAGTGGAAAAAGCAATGAATGAAGAAATTGGTGCCATCCAAAGAAATGATACATGGGAATTGACTAGTCTTCCAAAAGGACATAAAGCAATTGGAGTCAAGTGCGTATATAAGACAAAAACCAATCAAGAAGGAAAGGTGGAAAGGTATAAGGCAAAGTTAGTCGCGAAAGGTTATAGATAGAAATATGGAATTGATTATGAAGAAGTATTTGCTCTAGTTGCAAGAATTGATACAATCAAACTTCTCATAACACTTGTAGCATAAAACAAATGGAAGATTTACCAGATGGATATGAAATCAGCTTTTCTAAATGGCTACTTAAAAGAAGTTTATATTGAACAACCATCTAGATATGTCAAAAAAGGTCAAGAAGACAAAGTCTACAAACTGAAGAAAGCTCTTTATGGATTGAAGCAAGCTCTGAGGGCTCGGAATACAAGAATAGATGAGTACTTTCAAATGAACGGATCTATGAAAAGCCTGTATGAGCATGCACTGTACACGAAGAAAAACAAACAAAGAGATATTATGATCGTATTCTTATATGTGGACGACATTATTTTCACAGGAAATAATCCAGGTATGTTTGATGATGTCAAGAAATCCATGACCAAAGACTTTGAGATGACTGATCTAGGTGAAATGACCTACTTCCTTAAAGTCGAAGTGAAACAAACAAGAGAAGGAATTTTAATTTCTCAAGTGAAGTATGTAGATGAAGTCTTAAAGAGGTTCAAAATGAAAGATTGTAATCCAACTGCCACACCTGTCGAAACAAGCGTAAAGTTAAGAAGTGATTCAGACAAAAAATTTATAGACTCATCATTATTCAAGAGTTTAGTTGGAAGTGTGAGGTATCTGACCTACACAAGACCAGATATTATGTATGCAGTTGGGTTAGTCAACAGAAATATAGAGAAACCAAACAAGATCACTTTGACATAGAAAAAGAATTTTGAGATATATTAAAGGTACAATTGACTAAGGTTTACTCTATACACATTCTCAAAATTCAAAATTAATTGGTTATTCAGATAGTGATTTTAGTGGAGATGTTGATGATAGAAAAAGTACTTATGATTATGCCTTTCAGATTGGGTCAGCAGTAATTTCATGGTCATTAAAGAAGCAACAAACGGTTGCTCTTTCAATATGTGAGGATGAGTTTTTAGCTGCAATAGCAAATTCATGCCAAGCAATGTGGTTGAGATATATTTTAAGTGAGTTGGATCACGTACAAGAAGGCCTGATAAGAATATATATTGACAACAAGTCTGTTATATCACTTGAAAAAAATCCAATGGCACACAGTCAAAGCAAACACATAAAATTTCATTTTATTCAGAAGCAGGTGAAAAACAAAATTGTGGAATTGGTGTTCTGCAGAATAAAAGATCAACTGACAGATATTTTTACAAAACCACTAAACAATCAAGTGTTCCATAGATGATAAGAAAAATTTGGTAGGCGAAGTCAAGTTTGAGGGGGAGTTTAAAAAAAACTCTCCTTTCTTTTGGACATTTGTAAATCAACGTGTGTGGCTCTAAATGGTTGCTTAATAGCTAAGAATAGTAGGAAGTATCAAAGTGTTAGTGGTAATTTGTTGTGTTTAGAACACATATGGGGACACTTGTTATCCCCTCATTTATTACTTGTCCCACTTGTTATCCCCCTCATTTATTACTTGTCCCTTGTCGATTTAAGCAAGCCTATATAAAGGTTAGTCTCATCTCTTGTACTTTAAGTGAATGAAGAAAGAAATAAAAGAGTGCAGTAGCATATTGTGAACAAGGAGTGTACAACGTGAGGAAGAAAGAACAAGAGTCTTAGCTTTTGCAAAAAGAGGAAAAAAATTTCTTTTGAATATTTTTTAGATTTCTTTAGAGCCCATCAAGCTTCCAACATACTTTATCTTATAAACTTTTATTTATTGCTTAAATAGTCAATTATAAACTTATTTCATATAATTTCTTATTGAATAATGGAAGCAATTCTTGGATGATAAGCTACTTCATATCTTTTTATTATACTCGATTTAAAACTTAATTTAAAGTTGAAGTATATGTGACTGATAAGTTAGCAAAAACATCTAATAAAGTGTATGTGACCGTGTAAGTCGTTGTGGGTTTTGTGGACTTACATGGTCACATATATGCCCATATATGTGACCGTATAAGTTTAAAAAACTCACAGTCGTGTATGTGATCGTGTAAATTTGCGAAACTCATAATGACTTACACAATCATATACATTCTCGTGTAAGTAACCATGCAAGTGTGTAAATATACCTCATTAATGACAACAATCTCAAAAACTCTAGTGTTTCACAAATTCAATCTTTAATCAAAATTAGAATACGGTGAAAGAACTTTACCTTAGTGGGTGCTAAGGTAAAGCAGCAAAGATAAACCAAAAAATATGACGATGGGGTGGTGAGGAAGTGAGGCATTGGGGCAACGATGTGAAGGGGAGATTGGAAGGACGGTGAGGAGAAGGTACGGTCGCAGCTGGAGGGCAAAGGGGTGCGAGTGGCAAGTGGCAATGAGGGTCGATGGCGATGGTAAGGAGGGAGAGAGAGAGAGAGAGAGAATAGAGAGATAACTATGGTGGTCGATGCGAAGGGGAAGAAAATTAGAAAAGAAATGAACTTAGTGTAAAGCGATGTTAGAAAAGAAATGAACCTATTGTAAAACAACATTGTTTTACATTAAAGCAAAGCCACATTTTTTTACTTCATCTAAAAAACAATGTTCATGGCTAAAACAATGTCGTTTTGTTTAGCGGCAAAACAACATCGTTTTGTTATATGGGTTTATCAAGTCTCGAACCGGTCTCAAGGCCCTATAAACTTACAATCACCGGTTCAAGTCCGAAAGTAACCTAAGGCCCTATAAACATACAGCCATTGAGGTTTCGTCAATCCTCGCCAACCTTAAAGTTTCTTCCTTATGTAATAAGTAGTTGATCTTATATAATAAAGTACGAAGATACTTTAAAAAACGCGTGAGTGATTTTTAGAGAACAAGTTCACTAAACTGACCCTATATGAGAATTCCTTTTAGAGCATTAATTGTATATTTGTATAAAAATCTCATTGTGATGATTGTATAAGTGATCTTTTGACTTAAGACTTCTAAAGTATACAATAAGAAATTATTATGTTCTGATACTTTTTATGGCCTATCCTTGTCAATAGTAGCTTAAATGGTAGTCATTAGATATAGTATAAAGGATATGGAGGTAGTTACATATCAATATAAGGTTCATCACCCTATTTATATTAAAAAAAGGTTCATCACCCTAAAGTGATTAAGCAGACTGTTATATTTATTTAGATAATTCTCGGTCACGATAGAATAACACTTTGAAAATATTTTTCAAATATCATTAATAAAACCAATTATAATAGTAGGGAACTCATATGATTAGATTCAAATATGATAGACATTAACTTCATGTTTTATAATAGAATGATTGAATTATATGAAAATTTTTATGGTATTCCTATATTTTGGTAATCATGATGTATTGTTAAACGTAATCTATAAATATGAATTGTTTAATTAGATAATTAAATATAATTTAAAGGAGTTTAATTGATTTAATAATAAATATGATTTAAAATTATAATTTATATCCATATCCAATATATTTAGGAATGTAATGGTTTACATACAAAAAACAAGTGAAGAGAGAAAGATATATTAATCAAATTAAACTTGATTGTAAGGTTTGGGAAACTTTAGGATTAAATATAAAATATTTAATAAATAAAGAACAATATGAGAAATTAAAACTTATTTGGGCCCAACTGATTTTTGTTTAGAATTAATTGTAATTTTATTGAATGTTTAATTAATATTAGAGTTTTATTTCAATTAAATTACTAAAAGGCTGTAATTCTATTATAAATAAGTTTAGGCTCTAAATGAGTCAATACTTCTTCCTTGAACCTCTCTTCAACACTTGTAAAATTTTCTCAACACGCTTATGTAGATATTGTTAGAGGCCTAGTATGTGTACGTCTACAATAGTTACAGTAAACCAATTTCAAAAGTGATTTAGGAGAAACGATAAGAAAATTATTAAGTTATATAATAAAATATACTTAATATTTATATTTATATTTATGTTTATGTTTATTACGTTTGTATATTAATCAATTGTCCTAGTTAAGAGTGGCCTTTGTAGAGTTGGAGCACCATCTTTATTACAGTATTGCAATAACAATAAGAAAAAGGATTTTTTTTTAAAATAATAGGAAAAGGATTTGATATGAGAAGTTAGGGAAGTCAACGCAACTCACTCTAGAGCATTGATTTAGGGTTTGAGACGTCTTAGTGGACTGGACTGGAAGGTGACCTGGGCTTTTGGGTTTGCTTACATTTCCAGAGAAAGGATAAATACATACTGTACGTGATGGTGAAGCACAAGAGCACATGCGTAGATTGGGGATAAATATTGGGGTCAACTAGCACTTTGAATAGTTAAGCAGTCAAATGGTCTTTGGCTTTTCTTGTTATCTGAGGAAGATAGAGGGAGCCATCATTACAAGAAAAATAGAGTTCAATGACGAAAATTACTTAGCGACAGAATTTACCAATGAACCAAGGTGTCAGAGATATGGTCGTAGGTAAATTTACTGACAAAAATTTTGTGTACCGTTGGTGAATATACCGACGGTTATTTTGTATTGTCTTCGGTCGGTAAAATTTACCAACGGAAAAGATTTGTACATCGAAAAAATTACCGACGGATTTGGTTATTCCATCGGTAAATTCATATTCTCATTACCGACAGTTATTTGTTTTTCGTTAGTAAATCGATAGATTTTACTGACGAACTTTGTTTTTCCGTCAGTAAATTTACTAAAAAATTTTTATATTCTTGCATTAAATTTTATTTGATGACGTTATGGTTGATGCATAATTTAAACAGTTATGAGTTATTTGTTGATAATATTTTGATTTGTTTCAATATTTAATTTGATAAAACAGAAAGTTGATTTATGATATAATGTAAAAATTATCTTAATTGATAATAAAAAATTATTTTGTACATAATAAATATTTGTAAATCATATAAAATGACTACAAGTACACTATTCATTTGGTGGCCACGGATGCTCTGATTGCTGCGATGAGGTGCTACGCCTCCCCTTCAACTCATCCACCTCATTACGAAGTTGAGTTATGTCCTCCATTGATTGTTGCAACTAAGTTGCCAATGTCTGCATTGTGCTTTGAAGCTCATTGACTTCTTTGGTTGTCGACCGCCTACTAGATGTTGTTGTACTGGACATGGAGGATTGCGAATAACATATGCTTGCAAATGAATCTAAGCCGAATATCCTTCCACGACGGTCCCTACCACCCATACCATAAAGATAGGTTTGAGTCTCATCAACATCTTCAGACTGTTGAGACTATCGTTGAATACTTTCTTGTATTTGGTCCTATCATAAGGCAATGTTTATGTTAGTAAGTGATAATTATTAAGTATTAATATTAAAACATAAATTTCACATACATTGAGCTCTCTACATCGGGTGTTAACGAAGGTAATACCGTCATGCTTCTTAGTGTTAGTGTGCAAAAAGAGTTGACGGGGTATAGGCCTCGTGCCCATAGACTTTTTCTATTTCATAATAAAATGTTATAAGTGAACTACAATTTATAACACTATCATTCTTCATAATATACATATTTTCATTAAAAAATTCACACAACAAATTAAATTGAAATACACAAAAGTAAAAAAAAATTAGAATGTAAATGTAAAGTATAGATACTTATAAGTCTCTTTGCATGCTTGTGGTGGGTAATAGATCCTCCGATATGTACAGAAAGACTCTCTCCCCCAGATGCTCCACATTTGTTGGTAGAATTATGCTCTGAAATAGACATTGCCTCAGGTGATGTTTAATACTACTGCCAATGACTCCATATTTCTTCAGAAACATAAGACAGTCGTACACTAGTCTATCTTATGTATCACACCAATAAATTCTCAATAATGTGTACGTGCTCGTCTCTCCCATACTTTATAAATGATCGCATCAAATTCAGAATCCCAAAAAAATTCTTTTTGAAATAAAAGGAAAAACATACAATAAGTATTTATAATGTAATAATCTTTATCTAATAAATGTATAAAAATCAATTTAAAAACAAAATTTTCTTTTTTACCTTATACTCCTTCTGGTAAAATTCCTTAGTTGCCTGAGAGATATTCTTCCATATATAACCCTCAATATCAATCTTCTCCTTAAATTTAGATGTCATATTTCTTGAGCATGGTCTAGATGGAATCAATCTAATATTAAAACAATTAATTTTATACCATTTTTAAATTTAAACCTATAGCTTAATTATAAACATATCGTATTTCATATATTTTCACTTATAAATTGTTGACAATTGTGATGTAAGTTCTTCCATCAACTCCCTCAGCTCCAGACTGGAGGTTGCCTCATTCATTCTCATCGTTTTCCCCTGATATCTCTGTCGGTATAGGGTGGTGGATGGTGTAGTAGCAACTAAGGAAGGTGATGCCTCATCTGTAAGTGTAGTAGTAGCTGAAGGTACAACATCTGATGGTTGGAGCTTCATAATGTGATGCTTCACTTGGACAGTAAGTGACTCCAAAACGTGGTCTGAACTTTGGTAGCATTATATCGTGTTTTCTCTTTGGTGGCATATGTCAACCTGAAATTTATATCCCATCCTTTGAATTAATATTTCCCATTTTCATCTTAGTGTGTTTATGCTACTCTTACGACAGCTCTATCAAATTTGCGATGGTAGTAATATCCGTCAACCCTTTTTCTATTATAAACTTAAACTGTAACTAGTGAGTTGGAAGTAGTTATTCATAAGTTTGTTGTTCATGACCATTTTCAATAGAAATATAGCTGGTGATACTATTTAACTTAGTTTCTAATAATCACCAAACAGAACTTCACATTTCCTTCGATAACATGCCCATATCCTTGTATGTAAATCGTAGAAATTTTCTATATGCATAGATCGTGCGATAATATTTCCTACTTGCTTGACATGTTGAAAGAGGAAGGTATAACTCAAACCTACAAAGGCATAATACATCTAAGAATTATGACTATGGGTCTCTGTCTCAAGGTGATGCTTCAACTTAGATACATCAACTATGCTTGCCTTCACTCAAAAAGTCTACATAAAGACTCTTACAATTAGAATGCTAGACTCTCCAACAAGATTATTTTCTCATAGATTTAAGTTAATTTATTAGGTTATTAGGGAGGGGCAAGATGGCTTAACAACACCAATCTCAACTGTCATAATAGTCAAGATTTCGTAGCTAGCTGAGACTTAGTAAACTTCTTGTACTACCTTCCAAGTAACTAACTAATATTCAACTTTAAGCTTCAAGGTAACTAAAGTGATGTTTAAAGCTTTGCATGGGCACATCCAGGTAATTTTAATCGAGTAGGAAGCTTCAGATCTTCCTAATCTTCACTGTCCAATGTTTTGAAATATTGTACTAGAGATAGAAATACGAGCTCATATTAGCTTTGAATATTATACTAGAGATAGAATTAGGAGCTCACATTAGTTAGTAGTTAAATAACAAAATTTTCCAAGCTCTTCAAGTAACACAAGCAAGGAAGAAGTATGTTTCCGCCCAATGTTCTTAGAACTCAATTTTCATAATGTCTAAATTGTTTATATTTGTGATTTAACCACGAATTAAATTGTTTCCTAAACCACACACTAGAACTTGTCCTGAGAAGAAAATTATCCATTGGTGGTAACAACATTGACAAGTTTCTTGTACCTAAAGTTATACTCAAATCTTATTTAATAACATAATTAATTATACACTGCACATAATTTGTTCACTCTGTTTGGGTATATACACTTACTTAAACCATCTATGTTCTTTTTCATTTAAATAAATATATTAGTTAGAATGCAAACAACCCACCATAAATAAACTTTGACAATTGAATTTATATTTAGTTATCAATAAATTGCTCCTTGTAGATATTGAAGGTCAAAGCAACATAAATGTCCTTTGGCTAGACAATGGTGTTTGCAACTTTTAACTAGAATCGTTAAAAACATTCTCTAAACTTGAATATCTTCATTTAGAAAATAATAATTTTACAGGAGCATTATTTCCACGAAGTAAGTTAAACAAATATTTTTATTTGAATTAAAATTATAACATTGTTAAATTTTATACAATGTTCGTTTTTCTTAATCTTCTTCTCTAAATAAGGCTAGATAATGTCAGATAGATATACTTGAATGACTATTATTGGGTTGAAAACTTCCTGCAAAGTCTTGGTGCTCTTCATTTTCCTTGGACTTTAAGGATACAGAGGATGATCAATGCAAAGAACTTATAACAACTCACTTTTCAGAGTGAGTTTTATAATTAGTCAGTTAGTCTATATTTATTATTTCCTTTTTGAATAATTTAAACATGACAATTGTCTTCTCTACAGGCAACATCAACTTTCTATAAACTATGCATAGCCTTCAAATAGTCACACAAATACATTATTCTCTAACTCAACAAATAAGATAGAATTGAAATATTGTACTATGAAAGTCTTCTGTCAAATCCCGATCCAAGGATATTATATTAACATATGGAAGATCAAAATCATGCTTATGGAACATCAATTTTGTAATGTATCTTAGCTTTTAAACCTTAGTGAAAAACAAAGACGCCTATTATGCTTTGTTCTTTTAACTGAAATTATGAAATTAATACTAAAAAAGAACTGAAAATAAAGAATTGAATTTTTTTTCAAAGATCAGACATTTCATCAAACACTTTACATTCATCATAAATTCATCCCCACATAACAATCAAAATCACGTCTTGTCTCTTCTATCACTAACATTTATATTTTAAAGTTGTTTTGCAATCACAAAATACACAAATAAACGAAAGTAATCAAATACCTGTGGTTTGGGTGGGTTCCAAAGCCCACAGGAGAGTAGCCCCCGCTTATGGATCTGCCCAAATAGGTATTGTCCGCTTTGGTCTGTCAGGGTGGAGTTGCGACTCGAACCCCTGACCAAAGGGTTTTGTTGCGT
>JANZLX010000003.1:24876863-24888324 GCA_025531955.1 Erythroxylum orinocense | reverse complement strand
AGCAGTGAAAACAAGATAACACAATCAATTCCTAATGAGAGAAAGAAACAACAAAATAATGAAAATAATACTTATCCCAGGTCGTCGGCATTGATTTTACCTCCAAACCGATGTCGAAACGTTTAGCCTTTCATAAATATTTTTCGATAAAAATGCTTCAGTCCCATCTAAAGCCTCTACTCCCAAAAAACCTCCCTTTTGCTGATCTGAGTCTGCTGCTTTAATATCCCTGTCTTGTGTGTCTAACATCAGCTCCAAGCCTTCTCTTCACTTAGCTACCGCCGCCTTCCTCTTTTGTCTTCTCACTAGTCTGTTGCGTGATTTCCTCATTAATTGTCAAGCACCACTATGCCGCCGCACTCCTCTTGATTTTATTCTTGTTTGATTTGTTTTCACGCCGCCAAACGTTGTTGATTTTATTGCTTGTCTGCGCCGCTCACACTCCTACGCACGCCTACTTGATTTTGCACCAGCGCACGCCAGCTGTCCTTCATTGCTTCTCATGCTCTCACGCTGTCTTTGATTTTAATTGTTCTCCATTTGTTTTGTCTCATTTAATTCCCTTTTCCAAAAGTTGCCGCAATATTTGACTTTTGGTCATAGTAATGTCTTCCTCCTGTGCTTTTGATTTTTATTCTTCTCTTGTGCCGACTATTGTGTTCAATATTTTTGTAGCGTCACCTACCTTCCACTGTTGCTGTGCGTTTTCTTCTGGTATTTCCTTGTAGCGCCGACGGCGGGTCACGCCTAGTCTCCTTTGTTCCTCATTTTGCACCTCATGCGTTGATTTAATCCCTCGTTGTCTTGTTAATTTTGTTGCTATATTGTCTACTGTTGAGTGATGGGACAATTTAAGAGTGTAGTTTGCACTCTCCTTTAAAACCTTGCTCTCCTGTTTGCCTTCAGCTGCGTCAGTACGTGCCCCCTTTAGCATTGTCATCTTGATTTATTGCATGACTATTTAATCTCACTGTTGAACCGATTAGACAATTAAAAAGCCTCCCATGTATTTGCTTCCACGCTGCTCATTTGTGCTCGTTCTGCGTCACATAAGTTCCAACATCAGCCCATTTCAATTTAATTCAATTCCTCTGTGCAATCATGGGATACACGTGCTGGCTGTCTTCATTTCCATGCTTGCTTTGCGTCTCTTCATGCCTGGCTGATTTAATTTTGCTCTCAAAACCTGCTTGCGTGCTACCCCAAAATGCCCGTCCACGTGTCTACTGTGTTGATGTAATTGCTTTCCTACTAAGGTCTTGCGTTAAAAAAAACCTTGTAGCTATTCTCTGTTGCTTAAGTCTAGTAATTCAATGACGAGACGAATAAGGGTCAACATCACTGAAACCCTCAAAAACCATTCTCCTCTCTTGGTCACGTCCTTGCTGATTTATTTACTCCAACTCCTCCATTAATTGCTTCCCCACGTGTTGCCTTCAGCCTTGATTTGCTTGTCTATTTAAATTGCTTGCGCCAACGTGAGCTGTCCTCCTGATTAATTGACAAATGACGCTACTCTCTTGGCTTGGTCACGCACATGTTGCTCATTTTTAATTTAATCCAGCCTTCCTATTCTAGCGTTGCACCATGCCTGCGTTGTGACATTAATTTGCTGCTTTCTGCATGTGGCAATTTAAATGTTCCTATTGGATGGACCAATGAGCTGCCCATTTAATTTCTTCTTCTTCCATGAAAGTAAGTAGAAATTAATCTTCAGAAAATGATCCAAATGGGATATTTTTTGACTCACTTTAATTTCTTTGCTCCCAAATTGTACCTAAAATAAAATATAAATTAAAGTGAGTACTTTAATCATTTTTATATCATTAATTGCTAAGTAAAAATAATTAAAAATATCAACAGTTAAGTACATATTAGAATCTCCTCACCTTTTTCTTCCGCCACCACTTTAGTTGTGTCAACATCGATTTCCAAGCTGCACTAACAGTGATTACCTTACCACTTGCTTTCTCCAACGAGTCCAAAGTCTATAGAGACCTCTTTTCCTACATTAGGGTTATCATTTTTAAAGACCTCCTTTCCTGCATTTGGTTCATCGTTTCCAACTTCACCAGGTATCCCACCCTTATCAATCTTATTACTGGTCTCTACTATAACCAACTCATCCACCTTATTGTCAACAACCACATCCACAAATTCTTTCTCATTTCTAGCATCACCATGAATATCAACCGCCTCCTCAAAGGTTTCACCAGCTGAATTCTTATCCATAACTACTGAACTAGAATCTTCAACGATCTCGAAGTTTGACCCCGATTCAGATTTTGCTCCTAACTCCTAAAACTATTGTTGCGAATCACTTGCCTCCTCAAAGACCTCTTCTTCCATGTCTCATGTGTCACCACACTCCACCACGACCTCACTCTCCACCTTATCCCTAGATCCTTATTCTCTACTAAAGTCACTAAATGACCTTTGGCTGCAGGGAAATGATTAAAACCTGAAGACGATAATGAAGATAACGAATAAGATGAGTTTTTCTTTGTTGGGAGCTGTGAAAAAGAAAGGGGGTTAAGTGATTAAAAAAAGGGGGCGTCGTCTAATAAAGTCACTAAAAGACCTCGTTTAATTAATAAGAGTTTTGAATCTTAACTAGTGCTGACGTGTCTAATAAATTAATGTCCTTGTACACGTGACACTACCACGTTAGCAAAGATAATAAAAATGCTATCGTTGAGTTAGAATTGAAAAAATTGAAATTTTGAACAATTTATTATTACTTTTTAAAGTTCAAGTTTTAATTAAAAAATTAGCGAAAGTTTGAGTATTTTTTAATTAATCCTTGTAAATTTAATAAAAACAAAAATTACTAGTCATTCTATTCATTGTGCTTCATTTTAATCCAATAATATGATTTAAAACTTTTATGAAAATATATTTATCATTAGAAAATGTAATGATAAATTAACAAGTAAAGATATTAATCAATATTATGAAGGGTATTAATGATGAAGATCTTGTTGGCACATTTTGAATATTAGAAGAACTAATAAGGTGGTTGAAAGAAGAATCTTTTAAAATGAGTAGTGGCTTAAGAGTTGTAGTAGAATATGTTAACCAATCCAAGTATCAACTTACCATCGTATAAAGGGATCAAAATCTCATGAGAGGTTGTGTGAAAGAGCTATATACTTCTTTTATCTTTGTAAACCATAAGAAATTTTCATGCTAACACAAGTACTTCAGCAACTTAAGAATTGCCTTGTTTGAACATGAGCTCCATCATATCATAACTTAATATGAAATGTGTTTATGTTGTAAGGAACCAAGTCAAAAACTGCAAGATTGGTCAGTCCAGGGACGGATCCAAAAAGATTTTTTAGTGGGGGGTAAAATTTTAATAAGAATAAAATTTTATTTTTTATGAGATCAAAATTTAAAATAATAACTTTTTATATAAAATTTTTTGGAAGCAGTGGGAAAAAGTGCTCCCACTTGCCTCCAATGTGTGGATCCGTCCATTGGTCGGTGTACACTTAGGTAGGCTAAAGATTAGTTAGCTTGCCAAAAGAACACATCATATTAAGTCAACAGATAGGAAGAAAACGTGAACAATAACAAGATCAAATATAATTTCATTTGTTTTGATTGTTTAGTACTTGCCTATTGCTATGATTAACATGTAATGTTTCTCAATGTAATTGCTTTTGTTGTTGTACCACCAACACCGATGCTTTGATGTCCACATCCTTAGAAGCGAGCAAGTCTCCAATTGGACCTAATTCTGGATAATCCATCCATTCTTTTAGACCATCTAATTGAGAGCACTCCTCGCTATGCCTTCTTCCAAGAATGAAAAGATTATAATCTTGTACCATTGAACGAATTGTTAGTGCGGTATGAGGTCCATCACTCACTTCATGCTCTATGTAGAATACATATTCTTCGTAATTTTTCTGCTTCACATCTTTCAACTCTTCCTCATCTAGAATCATGTCCTCTGTAATCACTGTTTGTTTGTTTTCCCCTCCGTCAGCTCCACCGTTGTCAATATGGGGAATGAACCGCACCACTGTTAGGCTTGTCCTCGAGTTCTTGGTCATTCGTTTGGCTAAAACTAAGGCCTCCCGATCATCAGCACCTCCAAAGAAAAACATACAAACAGAAATGGACGATTCAAGTGATAGCCTTGAGTGTGGACGAGAAAGTTTTCCGCGATTGAAGTAGATACCAATCGAACATGGAGCTTTATGAAGGACCCTGGCGTTCAAAGCCCTTATCTTTTCATCTTCTGACTCAATATTCCCACAAATAGCCCACTTGATATGGAAGGGAAGGAGGATAAAGGACGTGAGCTTGTCAAGCGCAAGAGTGCATATGTCCTCGTACATTAGGTTTCGGGGAGCAATTGCTGTGAAGTTGTGGACAGAGACAGTACCCCAGTTGTCTCGCTCGTAGTTATTGAAGGCTTGGATGACGTTTTGGGAATAGAAGTTACCAACTGATTTGTTCCTCGGGTGGGCGTAGAACACTGGAGTGGACTCACCAATTAGCTCGATAAGGTGAAGAACACACAAATTAATGGGGCTTTCTTTGGTAGGGTACATTACGTTCAACAATTTCAAGACATTGCTTATATTTTCAGGCATGTGAATACAAGCAAGAATCCTGAACTCACTGTATGGCTTTAAGTTCGTAATGTTCCTCGTCTGAAAACCTGCATATTTTCTTGAAGGATCATACATGGCTTTCACAAGCATAGGAATGATAATTGTGTTGAGGGTAATCCAGAGAGTCAGTGCAGCAAAAAGTTCATTAGTTATAACCTGCAACAATTTACATTAAAGATGAAATTAGCTACCTCAGATGATATCTAGTATCTTTTGTAAAAAAAGTATGAAAGTTGAATAATACCTTAAGGTCTCTCAGAATAGAGAACATGATAAGCTCAGTGATCCCTTTGCTCGTCATTATGAAAGCAAGTACGACGGCATCAATCAAAGGCAAGTGGCAAAACCATGAAATAGTTGAACATACTGTGAACTTAACCGTGAGAATTAAGATCATAGAGAACATAAAAAATTTGATATTATCAAAATTATCAATAATCAGCCAAAGATCTGCCCGCATAGTTGCTGTCGCGATGAATAGGGGTAAAAAGACGCCTGAGTTAACTGACTCCAATGTCTTTACCAAAGCAGATCCTAAAGGTGGTCCAGAGGGAACAGCTAATCCCGCGATAAAAGGACCAAGATATTGAACTTGATGGAATAAATTAAAATATATCTCTGCAAGTAAGGGAAATACCACTAGAAGGTGAACGGTGGAAGGGTTGACTCGTCTCCCTTCACGAGTCCTTTCGACTATCCAAACCAAAATGGGTCGGATTATGAAAAGGGTGACCAAAATAAAGACAAGAACTGCTGCTCCATCTTTTGTTATCATTTTTGCAGAATTATCACCAATTAGGGGCACGAAAAGCACAAGGAATACACCTAAAATGTCACCAGCCAATGCAGAAGATAATCCTGTTCGACCAAGTTCTGAATTTGTAAGTTTCAAGTCACTTATGAGGTAGGAAATGACAGGGAAGCTGGAGAGACATTGGAGAGTCGTCACTATAATTCCTTGGTCTGTACCTATGAAGGCCCATTGATACCCCAAACCAAATACTAAAGGCGTGAGAACAGTCGTGACACCGATGATCACAACCTTTTTCCCTGTCCTGAAAAGCAACCTGGGGTCCATCTTCACCCCAATAAGAAACATGAACAATGAGCAACCAAGTCCAGCTGCTGTTCCAAGCACGTCTTGACTGTCATGAGAAAATACTAGATTTCTCATTGTTTGTGTCCGTCCAAGGAAAGTAGGACCTAGAATAAGTCCCGTCTATTTTAAAATAACATGATCAAAGAGGTCAGCCAATTATCACGGTTTCTAACGCATTTGAAACACAACGAAACAAAAGCCATGGAACATACCAAAATTTGTGAGACAAATAAGGAGATTCCCAGATGTTTGAGGAAGAAATGAACTGCCTGACCAGTGAACAAAATGAGAATCATTTGCAATTGAAGAAGTGACAAGGATGCCCCCAGCATATTCTGGGGCTTATGAAAGTAACCGTCTGATTCAACCCTGGGAGGTATAGGCAAGCACACAGTTACATTTTTTCCTTTGTTCATTTCCATTGCTGAATCAAAGAACTTATCAAATTTTGATGGAAGGAATAGTATGCAAATCTTTGAGCTAGCTGGTTGAGAACACGAAGCTTATTTAAATTAAGGAAGTTTCTGGTGCTTCGTATCCTAATTCAAAAATAGACATCAATCAACTGATTTGCTTCAACTGTAAAAACAGAAGCCAAACAAAATGAGATGATGGAGAAACTGTAAAGTTCCATTATTATAGGCATTTCTTGAGGACTTCGAAAAGGTGAATTGAGCCTAACAAAAAGTTGGTTCTTTGGGTAAAAAAATTCTGGGTCATCTTATGACCTTTTAGTTCTTATTTTGTCGAATATAAATGTCTGTTCCAACCTTAAATAGACATCATTATGGTTTTGTTTGTTGAACTTGATAACTAGTGGTTGCCAAATATCCGCATGCAACTGAAAATACGTTACATTACCCTAATGTCTAAATTAGTATGTTCATGGGAAGCAAACTGTAGAAAGTTTGATTTTTCCTTTTCTTGATCAAACCATCCCTGTAATAGTTAAGCAGCAACATTATAAATAACGTGAATTCCGCATTGGCGTTGCCAATCCTGTATTTTCAGTGACGAAGTCATATCACAATGTTTTTACACTGCAAAACGATATTCATTCGTATGTTTGTAAAACTCATCTGCTTCCTATGATGGTAAAAAGCTGTCCACCGTTGCACTCAGGATGTACCTGTCTCGTCGTTCTCTGGCCTGCAACAATTGCTTCTCCTTATTCACAGGCCTTCTTCTCAAATGATATAACAGCGCACGTGCATTTAGCATACATATGTAAACCTTTGAGAATGACTCCTAGTTCTTTATATTGTAATAGTATATCTACACTTTTGAGAATGACTAATCTCCAAGTCGTGGTTGCTTCTAATCTCCATATTTTATCATGTTGAAGAGGCAAAACAAAATTCTAAGGTTTTGCTTCTCAAACACGTATAGGTTTGGTTAACCTATGACCATGTTAGGTTAACTGTTAGTTATAAACAAACAAACATATGAAACATCTATTAGTCAGTCTATCTGGTCAACCTAACAACTAGAAAGCACAATTTCATAATTCTCAAACCCAAATCCTTTGATAAAGCTTGACTTAAATAAATTGAAAAGTTTTCCCCAAAATTAATTTAATGATTTTCTTTAAAACATTTCTAAATGTCTCTAAACATAAATGATCAGGCCCTTAACAATTAGAAAGAGAATTAAAAGGTTAAAAGAAATGAACATTAGTTAAATTATAAATGGAGTGGATGATTCTTCTCATCTTGACTCAATTATATCCTCTTAAAACTTATTCGCTCAATTTAATTATTATTTGATTGCTCAATTGATTTAATTGGCTCCTTTTTGCTCGATTTGTTCTTCCATTAAACTTGATCTCTCGTATTTTATCTTGGTTGATTCCATTATAATTGAGTTATTAATAACATTGCATAACGTCATTAACAATAATATATTTTGTTATAATAAAAATCATGGATTAGAACCTCATTTTTTTAACATTGTGTTTTTTTATTTAAGTTAATCTCTTTAAAAGCCATGTAAATTACAGCACAGACTATTCTATTGAAGATTACATATTTTTGTTTTAAAAACAAGAAATTATCTTAAGAATTTGTAATTTAAAATATTCGTGCAGTTATAAAATAATAATAGTATGATATCTAAATGAAGATGTTTTAAAATATCACTTATTTGAATGATATACCTGTACTGTCATTTAATATTTACATGTTTTCTATTTGGAATTATTAATTTATTAATGTCATAATATTTATAATATTTTGTGATTGCATTCATATTTGACTTATCACGTAACTATTCATGTGTGAACATTTGTAGACTTTATTGTGATATAAAAAGAACTAGGTTAAAAGATAAGGGGAAAATTGAATAGCTTTAACAAGAAAATTTTACCTATAGAATATGATTGATACTAACTTCATATTTGGATATTAATTGTTATTTTTAATACGAATTACATACAAATGTTAAATATTATCTTAATAAAGGGTAACTATTTTAATATTATTTGAAGGAGCCCAATATTAATACTTATATTAAAATTTATATTTTAAAGAGATAATATTAAATTTAATCTCAAATTCGATTTTGGATGTGATGGTAAAATTTAATTTAAGTTATAAGTGTATAATTTATACGTATATATCAATGTTATTTCAAAAAATATTTGTAATTAAGTTAATGTAATTCATAAAAATAATAATATGAAATTCCACATGAGAAATGAGGGTCAAATTACGTATTGAAAAAGAGAGGAGAAGTAAAGTCTATTAATAAATTTTTAGTTAACTATTTTTTAAATTTATGGTTCTATTAAGTTTGAATTAAAATTATTGTTAAACTAGTTTAGACTTAGGATATTATAGATGATATCAGGGTAAACTATATTGGTCTTGAACTACGAGTAAAAAAGAGCGCCAGTTGCATATGTAACGGGTAAAGAACAAGATGCTCTGGTATCGTTACCTTGAATTGAATGTAATGTGCACTTGCAGAAGAAAAATAAAAGATGCCACGTACAAAGTCAACCGGTGCCCTTCAATTCCCACACGGAACAAGAAGAGAAAAGGATAGTAATTTGTTACATATGCATATGTTCTGACGCAACAAATTAGCATTGACATTAACGAGCTTGAAAGAAAAACAACGAGAAGGAGGAGATGGTTCGTGTGTTAATATATTATTTGTGATGATGTATGCATATATAACCCTCTAAATTACCAAAAGTTTTGACAAATGAAAAAAGAAAACACCAAATTAACTACACTCCTCTGCTGCTGACCATGGCCTTGGAAGCAATTTAAGAAGCGCCTCTCCTGAATCGCAGAACCCAGTTCTTTTTATTCCCTCCAATTGAAGCAACCCTGAAGAAGTAATTCTTCAACAAAGCTTTGTAAGCCAACCAGTACGTTTGTTTCTGTCATTCTATTTTCTGTCCTTCTACCGCATATCTGTCTCCCGCTCTCTTTCCTCTACACAACACTCTTTGTCAATAAGACTGCATAACTGAACAAGCCACTGCTTGAGCCCAATGCCTCAACTTGGTCTTCACCTGCTCAGGATTTTCCCCTGAAATTTCCCAACAAACGACGTAAATTCCGCCAGCCCTTCATGTACTTAGAAATCGAAGTTTTCAAGGGCTTTTAAGTTGGACTTTTTTAACTAAAATTTTTATTTGAGTCTTGAGTATTTCATTAGTATATTGTAGACATACGTCTTCTTTCGGACGACATCTACAATCTACGTTCAAAACTCTATTCAACTTATATTTATGTCACTGTTTATTACAAAAGACAACAATTTTAGTACAAAAACATGCAGTGGTATCCTACATTGTTCCATGTCTTGAGTATGGAAATTATTAAGCATACCTTATTTTGCCTACACTTTCTTCATTTAATGGTTCTCAAATAGTTTGATCAATCTCGTACATATACGCGAAAATGAAACAATGGAAAGGTAATTGTGTGAAACGCAAATATTGAGTTGAAGAAGGAAAGCGTTAAAGACATGCATGGTCTCCTATTATTATTACCTGGGCTGCATATTTTCCAATCTGATTCACTCTTAGGGCTACCAAATGATGACGACCGTCCACCCAACGACGAGGTTGATCTTCGGCTGGGTGGCGTTGACACGGGGCTTGGTGAAAGCTGGCGGTTCACCGCAAAATACAAGTCCAGAGCCGGTAACGTGTTGCAAAGTTGCTGACCTTCTTCTTCATTGAACCCAAACCCGAGTTCTATGCACCCTTTGAGCTCATGCAAGTCATCGTCCGTCAAGTCATCGGAGTCCACAACTCCATCCTTCTTCTTCACTTGCCGGAGGAACTGACGACGCCTCCTTTCCCACGCAATATCTCGCGGCGTCTCCACCATTGACAACTGCTTTGACAGCCTCCGTTTCTTGCTTATCCACTTTGGTGGCGCCAATGGCATCCTCTCCAACTCCTCTGACTCTGAGTCGGGCATTGATGGTGATGATGACGATGAGGACAATGATAATGACAACGGCGAGGACAACGTCACATCCCGTGTCTTTGGGTCCTTGTCTGTCATCATACTATGTATAACGAGACTGACAAACAAAAAGCTCAAAAGGATCACAACGAAGGTGGCTGCGAGCGGCGAACAGCGAACAGCAGCTGTTGGCCGCCAGCAACTTAGAGGAGCGTTGGACGGCTAGTGGAGGTGCGTGTGCAACAGGGATGGGGAATTAAATGTTACCCCTTAGGGATGTGTATGTATAATCTATAAGGTTATATCTGTTCCGGTGAAGAAAATGGGAAATTTACGACACCGGAACAACCAGCTAAAGGAGGATGTGAAAGGAAGGGTGCTTTAATGGCGGGGCAGGTGGGAGTGCGGCTGTCACGGCTGGCCGTTGGGGGGATTGGTGTGTGGTGCCGTTCATTTGTAACGTCCTATGTTAAATTTGGAGCAAAGTTTGGCCAATTTTGGTTAGGACTTGAGGGTGTGCTTTTTATTGTTTATTTATGTCTAATTTAGACAGGTTTTTTTTTTTTTTTTGGGTTAAAGAGTACCACAACTATATTATGTAATAAAAAAAGAAAATATAAGCACGTGTATGCCTAATTTGCATGCTTCTTATGATCTTGTTCCTAATTGCAATATCCAATTTGATGCTTAATCATTTGCATAAAAACAAGAAAGAAAAGGTTAAAGAGTTCCACCAAAATTTGAAGTTCTATGAATGAGGCCTGTTACTAGATTATGAAGATGAAAATAGATCAACTATATTTCTACGTTCAAAAATCTGACACTACAAAAAAAATAAGTTTTAGGGACGAAAATTACTCATAGAAAAAGTTGAAAAAATGGTTGTAGATAAATTTTCGGGATGGATATTGTGAATCCGTCGCAAATTTCTTGATAGAATATTATAATTCTGTCGGTAAATTTAATAACAGAATAATGAAGTTCCGTCGATAAGTCATAAGTTTACTGACAGAATTATAATATTCTGTAGGTAAATTTAGCGACGGAATATTATAATTACGTCGATAATTTTAGCAATGGAATTTTGTATTGTCGTTGGTACGTACAAAATTCTGTAGGTAATTTATCAACAGAATTACAATATCCATCGCAAAATTTTACCTACAGACAACATTTTTGGTTGCTAAATTTGTACCGACAATATACTGATTCTATCAGTAAAATTAATAAAATGAAAATAAAACAGGACAAGAAAGTAAACATGGATAATTGACAAGATATTAATTTGCAAAATTAACTCA
>JANZLX010000003.1:24858624-24876763 GCA_025531955.1 Erythroxylum orinocense | reverse complement strand
TTCATGTAATAGGAAATTTGAGAAAATGACACTTTTCCACCGTTTTCATCTCTTGTAGTATGTGGCTGAGGATAGCCTGCCGGCATAACGTTAGGGGCACTCAATAGTTCAGTTGGCCGTCGTTGCCACTCAACTCATCGTCGTCACCACCAGCTCGCCTCGCAGACTCACAGCAGAAGAGGAGAAGAGGATAGCCTCGCAGGCTCACACCAGCAGTCTTTGTTTTGGAGCAAATGGATTACGAGGATGATGAAAAGGTTGAGTATGTTGTAGGTTTGCTACAGGGAGATGTTCTGCATTGTGGGAAAATGTGCCAGAGAGTCAGATGAAACTGCCAGTGCTGGCATGGAAGGATTTTCGAGCTGTTTATAAGAAGAAATATCTGTTTGAGGTGTATATCCAACAAAAGCAGAGAGAATTTCTGAGTCTCACCCAGAGAGAGATGAAAATAATAAAATGAAAATAAAACAGGACAAGAAAGTAAACATGGATAATTGACAAGATATTAATTTGCAAAATTAACTCAACGAAATCAAATATTAAGCGCTAACAATTCAACAATGGGACATCACATAAAAGAATTTACCAAATTATGAAAGAGGGATTTATCTAATCATTAATGCTAACCTAATCACTTTTGTGTTATTAAGATGTCAGTTCTAGACTATTGTAAGGTGGATTACTCTATAATCACTAAGCCCTAATTAATAAACCTTAATCAAGTCGAGTCACTGAAGTTGTTATCTCTCTCTATACAATAACCGAGATTGATTATGTGGTCTATTGGATTGAATAACTCTCATTAACCCGATCCAATCATTTTGCATTCGACCCACCCTCTCATTTTGTTACCCAAGTAGCATGAAAATACAACAATCAATCACAACACCCAATCAAAATAACACAAAAATAACTAGATTAACATTAACTCAAGGTAAAATCTCGAAAGAAAGTTAGAACATCTTAATCAAAACTAATTCCATAAACATATTTGTATTCATCTTAACATTCAAGAAATTGAAAACAAAGATGAAAGAAATACACGTGAAACGGGGATCGGGATGCCTTAGGAAAGCAGTAGTCGCGAAGACCTACTTCTTTCTCCTCTCTCCCTCTTTCTCTCTCTTCTTCTTCTCCCCTCTTGGAATGTTTCCCAATGTGGCAGATTGGAGGCTCTTTTAGGGTTTCTTCATTAACCCTTTTATAGCTTTTTCCAATTTGGGCAACCCTAGGCTTTTCCAGAGTCTGAAAGGTCTGGAAAGTCCCTCGAAAACTTAAGTTGGGAAGGTTGTCTACGTGTCCTGTTGCGCAGGCCACGATCGTGGTCCCTGCCTTCTATCACAATCGTGGCTCCTCCCTGATGCTTCTGTCAAGATCGTGGCTTGTGGGCCATGATTGTGGGCCTGGTTGCTCCTTCGGGCGGGTTTTCTCCGAATCTCCTCTATTCTTCTATATTTGTCCTGAAACACTAGAAAACATATCAAGGCACCTTAAAAATATAAAACTGAAGATCAAAAGTGTTCTCTAACCCATAAAACACTCAAAACACAAATATCTAACTAAATAACCAAAACCTAACCTAAACATGCATTAATAATTTAATTTAACCACTAAACACGTACTAAACTATCCACTATATAGTCTACAACTATCAACATCCCCACACTTAAACATTTGCTTATGTTGGACCCCGATTTTTTTATTTATTTATGATTTATTTATTTATGTATTTATTATCTTAGAATTTAGTCCTTAATTTAGTAAGCATAAATAGCAATTAAGATTTAGAATAGAAATGTTAGAATTAAGTTAATGTATTAGATTTAATAGATTAAAGGAGTTAATAGGTATTACATTAAATGAAGAGGGGTAAAATTGGAGGACAAGAATAAAATGTGTCTTGAATAAGAAAGAAGACAACTGTGCGTGAGTGATGGAAAAGAGAAGAGAAAAATGTAGGAAAGAAAGAAAGAAAAAGAAGAAAATCATGGAAGCTAGGAGAAAGAAGAGAAATCAATTTGCTTAAGGTAAGTTTCATCTTTCTTCTTGCTTGATAGAAAAACAAAAACAATTAGGGAAAGAAATGGGTTTGTGTTGGAAGAAGAAGAGAAACCCATTTTGATTATCATGGATTTCTAAACTAGGTTTTTGTTTTTCTAACCTAGATAGACTATGGATAGGTCAAGTTTAAGCTTGAATTTATCATTTTGATTATTGAAGTTTTATGAATTTCCATTTGAATGTTGGGTTGAATGAGAATTTGATTTGTTTTAGAAAACAAAGAAAATCCTATCCAAGAGCAAGAAAAAAGGCAATATTAAACTTGGATTTCCAAGCCAATTAGGTGGGTAATATATTTATAGTTATTGTTGAGATGGGCAATTTGCTTACATGTGTTTATATGCTTAATTTCTAGAATTTGAATTGTTGTGAATGATGGAAATTGCATTATGATGTATTATCATGTTATGCCTTGAAAGATGCTATGACATTTTGTATATTCGAAAAAGAGGAAAAAGCATGAGATGCATGAAAGTATGAATATATGCGATGAATTGAATTAAGCATAGAATTGCTTGTGTTTGGGCAAAAGAGAAAGGGCATATGAGCTCTAAGGAAATGGACTCATTCTGTTCATAGTGTAAACTTCTGTTTCTCCATTTTGAACCATGGGACTCTCAAGCCATTTGTTTGTGCATTTTATCTTTGAATTGTCAAGTATGATACATAATTGAATATTATATTTTGATGCTTAAATGTACATGATATGTTTTATGTGATAGCATCCTTAACTATGAATATTTGAGTTAGAATTGTTGATGATTTACTTGCTAGCTAAAATGGGATATAGATGTATATGGAAATATATATATGCTTAATTGCGTGGCTCGTTACCGATGGCTATAAATATATTAGCCACTGAGCTTTGTAGCTCAACCAATTATTTTCTCCTCAGGTGCAGAACAAGAAGATTATTGATCTTTGCAAGGAATTTGGCAACTCCGAGATAGCTACATTTAGTAATTAAGTTAGTTCAACTAATTTTTGGGTAGCTTTATAAGCATATCAAACATGAGCATCCATTGTATTTTGTATTAAGTAATGATGTAGTTGTTGATATGTAACTAAAGCTAAGCTCAAACTCTATTTTGTTATAGAAATGAGATTGAGAATTAAAGAAGTTTCTTTTATGTATGTGTAAACGTATCTTATGGTTGAGTTGTTGATTGTTATGGTTGGAAATAGAAGTGTATAATAGAGTTGTATTGTTGTGTTTTGGGCTGTGAATCGAAAGTTTCGTCACGGCGAAGCCAAACTTTGGCCGCGGTGAACCTTTCCCGAAAGTGTTTTGTTCGATTTTTGGTAACTTTGTCGCGGAGTATTTGTCCTGAGAGATTCTTGGATTTGATCTGGGGACTTTTCTGCGGCGGTTTTGTCCCGAAGGGTGTGGTCACTCGACCTTCTGGCTTTGCAGTGGCGACTTCTCTCGAAAGGTCTTTGGAAATATTTCCATATCTTCGTCGCGACGAATATATACTTTGTCGCGGCTAACCCACCAAATGCTGACGCTGATATTTTCATTAAATTGAAGTTTTAACTTTCCTCTCGCATGATCCTCACCCGACCTCCCCAAATGGTTGCCTCGGGATCAAACACGAGACCCCAGGCCTAACATCTTTTGGTATCAGAGCTTAGGCTTTCTAAGGATTCCTAGGTTTAGAATATGTAGTGATATAAATTATTATGATTTTATTCGTTACTGCTTTACATTATTTGTGTCGACAAATTTGTCATAAATATGTAAAGTTATTATGATATATATTTTGTCACACATTCTATAATTTTTAGTATTTGTATTTTTGTCACAAATATGTAAAGTTATTGTAATTATATAGTTTTGTTACACATTTTATAATTTTAGTGTCAATACTTTTGTCATAAAAGTGTTGCATAATTGTGATCATTTTTTCAAATTAGTAAATATTATATTATCATTTTTTCAAATTAGTCAATATTATATTAGGAGTTGTTTGTTTGAAGGGTATAAGAAAAAGTGTACGAGAATGAAATGAAAGATAATGGTTGGGACGAACATATCTGCAGTTTTGCCGCGACTGTCTCCATTCACTCTCTGCTAATAACAGATTGTTTTTCTTAAGCTTTTCTCTTGCCTGTTTGGAAACCTTCGAATTGAATTCATTAATGAATTGAATTCAATTTACACTGTTTGGAACAAATCCAGTAATACTAGAATTGAATTCAATTACACTGTTTGGAACAAATATAATAATATTAGAATTGAATTCAATTATTTCATCTGACACATTTGCCCCTGACAAAAAATAATGTGATTAACTAATAAACATTTACAATTACATAGAACAATTTATAAATATTAATTTCATTTTAAGTAATATATAATACATTCCTTTATCTCTCCATAAGAATTTATAGCTTTTGGTATTAATTTGAAAAAGATTGATTAAATCAAAACTAAATTTATAAAATCATAAAAACTAAATTTTCATTTTCTTCATAATTTAAAAAAGAAGATGTTTAATTTGGTTGTCATTTTTTTAAAAAATTTACTTAACAATTTAAATTTAAATTTTCATTAAATTGATCTTTTAAGAGTTAATATTTATAAAAAATTTGAATTTTACTTAATTTTATAATTATAACTCAACTATAAAAAACAACATTAAAATGTTTATGACTTTAATTTATAATAAAAAAACTCATAGTTAAACTTTTTATTAATAATGATTAATTAGGTCAATTAATATTTTAACTACTCGATATTAACATGAAAAAGACCAAAATCCCTAAAGCATATGCATCCCAGTCCTTTGTGAGCAATACAGTCCTTCATGAATCCTCATCCACGGCGATAACAATGCCAGAGGTGTTGACAGAACTAGATGAGTTTTCATGTAATAGGAAATTTGAGAAAATGACACTTTTCCACCGTTTTCATCTCTTGTAGTATGTGGCTGAGGATAGCCCGCCGGCATAACGTTAAGGGCACTCAATAGTTTAGTTGACCATCGTTGCCACTCAACTCATCGTCGTCACCACCAGCTCACCTCGCAGACTCACAACAGAAGAGGAGAAGAGGATCGCCTCGCAGGCTCACACCAGCAGTCTTTGTATTGGAGCAAATGGATTGCGAGGATGATGAAAAGGTTGAGTATGTTGTAAGTTTGCTATAGGAAGATGCTCTGCATTGTGGGAAAATGTGCCAGAGAGTCAAATGAAACTGCTAGTGCTGGCATGGAAGAATTTTCGAGCTGTTTATAAGAAGAAATATCTGTTTGAGGTGTATGTCCAACAGAAACAGAGAGAATTTTTGAGTCTCACTTAGAGAGAGATGATTGTGAGCGAGTATGAGCATAGATTTACATAGTTGTCCCGATATGCAACTGAGATGATGATGAGTGAAGCGGTTAAGTGTAGTAGGTTTGAATCGGGATTAAGGGTTGAGAATGTGGTGGCATAGAATTTTTGTAATTTTCAATAGTTGGTCGAAACAGCATTAAAGGTTGAGAATGTGGAGAACATAAAGAACTCCATGAACAGAAAGAGAAAAGGGAGAGAATAGTTCAGGAGGGGAGGTGGTACGCCTATATCAGAAAGGAGTGTTAGGACTTTCCCTGTACAGTCTGAGAAGAGAAACAGTGGTGCAAGCAGGTCCAGACAGATGAAAATTGTTTCTCGTCAAGCCTCAATGGTGGGAGGCAGTAGAAAAGGAGAGGGGGATAGGCCACTCGTTCCTAAGTGTGATCATTTTGGCAAGTTCTATAAAGGGGAGTGTTATAGATTAATTGGAGCTTGTTTCAACTATGGAGAAAAAGGGCACATGGCTAGAGAGTGCCCACAGTATGCAAGATGGGAAGGAACTCATATGCAAGCTTCGAAATGGTCTGAGACTATGGGACACAGGACTGCAACTGGAGTGGAAAGTTCTGATGCAACCAAGAAAGTGCATCTTTTAGAAAGACCCAGGGAGCAAGCACCAACTAGAGCATTTGTAATGATGAGGGAAGATGCAGAAACAACTCAATAAATCAACTTGCTAACCAATATCCTATAAGAAGTGACATTAAGAAGTAAAAAAACAGCACCTATATATTATTTTTCTTAACTTTATATTAAAATAGAAAGAGTGGAAATTGGTTTACAATATCAGTGGAAATTAAAAAAAACACTATAGTACGTAGCATTACTAGACCAGATGAATCAAGAAGCAAGTTCCCGCTGTGACTCGTACGCTTGTGAAATTTTTCACTGATAAGCCTCATGAGAGTTGCATCACGAGTTTTCAGCCTATATATCATCATAGAGGTTCATTGTGCAAAGAATTATCTTGACAATTACAATAATAAGTTAGTTTGACTTTAAACAAGCACTATGATATGTGGCATTGTTAGACCAGATGAATCGAGAAAGCAAGTTCTCGCTGTGACTCCTAAACTCGTAAATTTTTCACCGATAAGCCTTATGTGATTTGCAATACAGGTTTTTAGCCTATATATCATCCTATGGGTTTATTATGCAAGGAATTGTCATGTCAATTACGTTAATTTCTTATGTTAATACTAAGTTTGAATTAATCACCTACAAGTTCAAGTCTTTATGATTCAATTTAAACAATGCCCAAACATAAATACTTAGACTATTAAACCCTAGCCTATAATCTCATCAACCCTAGGTGCTCTCTTATCCTATGGTTGGCTTTTTGTAGAAAGTTACAAACTAGAGACAGACTCCTCTACCTCCATACCCCAAACTATTGTTCTTTGTGCTTCAAGAACAATGAAACAATCGAATATTTATTCTTTGATTGCCCATTCTCAAGAACAGTGTGGATTCACTGCCTCATTCATTTCCAGCTCAACATTCCACATCAGATTAACCTTTAGTCTATGCCCAATTGGCTGAATCAACCCCAAAATTTCGGAACCTGTGACCCTAATCTTTTTCCAATTATCCTTTTAGCTACAGTTTATAATCTTTGGAAAGAAAGAAATGCCCGAACCTTCAAAGATGAAGTCTTGGAGGTGGGAAGCTTGAACTCCAGAGTGGCCACCCAAGTTATAGAGCAACTCAGTGCAAACACCGAGGGAAGGTAATGGTAGGAGTTACTTTAGTAGATAACATTAAATATGCAATTTCCGTTTCAGGTCATTAATAGGAAATATCTCCAAATTCAAGCTGATGAAGTCCAAACGAAGGCAAGCCATTCCAAGTTAATTCAGAAAAGAGTTAGAGATCTCCAACATACCATAGAACATCAAAGCAATAGAAAACAAGATGATCAGTATGCAGCATATCAGAAGGTACACCCCTTGGAAGGAGATCAGATTAACTTGCATATGGAGCAGTAGAAAAGCCGAAGGTATTACAGAGAAAGATGGGAGAGTCATCAAAGGGTGTTGAACAAAAAGATGAAACATCTGCTAGGGTGTTCAATGACTTATAAGCAGAATGGATATCAGAGAAGTAGGGTTCAAACAAGAGATTTCAGGAACTGGAAAAGAGTGCAGTAAACCAAAAGGCAAGTTTCAAAAAGAATGGGACAATGAAAGAATGATTGCACGAATCAGAAAGAAAGGCAAAATATTTAGCAAGCAGCAAATGAAGTTCACACAACAGGAAAAAGTTGCCGTTGTTAATATTGTAATCTTGCCAGAGATATTAGTCGGCTTGGAAAGAGTTGTTACAACATTCAGGTGTTATCATGACCGTTTAAGGTGGGTTGATTACCATTGGGATTGGTACGAGATTGGTTTTTGCACAATCTCTGCCTATGTACATAAACACTTATTTTCATGATTTATTATATATATGATTTATCAAAAAAAATCTCATCAATCATTGTTATACGTAAAATTGCAAAGAACAACACAAAATCAATCACATTGTAGACATTACTTAGTTGAACGACTTATCGTAATAGATAGACAATCACAAACTAAAAACAAAACGAATGAGCTTGGACAATTATTAGCACTCTTTAACACATAACACGGCCTGCAAGAAAGAAAATAAACAAAAAATATATAAATTAAGGATCATATCAATGGAAAAGCTAATCTAATCACTAACCTATGAAAAGTAGATGAATGAATTACATGAAAAGAAGCCTACTTCAACAAGAAGAGGTGTGATTCTTAAAGTCTCTAACGAGGAAGAAATTTATATATAAGACCTATATAAGTGAGAATGATGAAGATGATATAAATATAATCACAAAGAAATTTAAGAAATTATTAAAGATTAAGAGAGAAAAGTAACTAAAGAAGAAGAAAGCATTTAAAGGCTTAATAAGATGACACTATTATTTCTTAAAGTCATGAAGCAAAAAATATTATGAAAAGTTTGTGATTTATATCCAATAATAATAAGCTGCCCCATTGCTAAATCTATTTTGATGAGAATAATAATTATGATATTACTTTTTCATATGATGAGTTAGTTGAATGCCTAGAGGCTATAAGTATAAAAATGCAAAAAAAATCTTCCAAGTATAAAGAAGCTCAAAAACTCTTTGATGCATATTGATTGAGATGAGCAATTGAAATGTTATGTGTATGACCTTATATATCCTAAGAGTGTGGTTGCTGGCAAAGACAATGACCATGTTTATTGCATGAGAATGAGATATTGAAAAAGGAGAAATATCCTTAAAGCATCATTTTATTATTTCAATTTAGTAGGTGAAAGACTATAATGCATTTGGGTCCCAAAAAATCTTAAATGGTAAGCATGTAATTGATTACATTTAAAGAAGTACATCATCTAATGATAAGAAATTTTTTTGTAATAAAAATAATGTGCATATTGTTGAGCCATTTCCCATGTCATCATATGAGCATATAGACTCCAATTATAGGCATAGAAATTTCAATGCTCCTGTATGATCTTCCATATCCAAAGTTAAAAAGAAATTCCGTGTATATATGTATGGTGCACAACCTAAATCTGGAAGACATGGTTTTTATGGTAAAAATATGAAAAATTTTCATATAAGGACACACCAAAAGAGCAAGTAACACTTCTGCATTCATATCATCAAATTTGTATGAAGAAAAGCTCACAATTAGCATAACCTATCTAAACAATTCTTCATAAACATCAGTAGCCCCTATTTCATCTTATAATACTTTAAAAGTAATCTTTAATTGGCAATTATACATCTAGTTCAATCAAGACACATATCTTTATATAATTTAACTAATAAAACAACTTTTTATAAACTAATGAACCATTAAAAGAAACATTCCAGATTTGTCATAAGCATATTAATCAACATTTTTGTATGACATATCCAATACATAGTTCTTTTCAGCACAATGTTCTAAGCTATGCTATTTTTCAAGTTGAGAAGAGATTAAACATACATAATGAAGCACATCTAAAGGAAAATAAAAACTTGGACAACTTGGATGAAATATCTGGTAATTTACAAAATCAACATATACTTGATCATTCTTCATTTCAACGCTTTATTTTATTGTGAATCAATCATTTTGTTCAACTTTAAACCTCAATGAAAGTAATACAAGTTATTAATAAGTTAAATTTACAAGTTTCACTTCAATCAAATATAAGACATATAGAAATGAACATCCACTTCATTATTAAAAGCATAACTCCAATTCACAACATAAGATTAATAATCCTACTTTGACTATGTTAAATATAACACTTATAATAATGTCTCAGAGAAATAAAACATCAGACTAATATAATATTCACAAACGAACAAGCATGTTTCAAATTTTAGTTTAGTCACGCAATAATTTAGTTTAGTCATCACTTATTTCATTTTATTTCTTAAGCCTTATAACCTAGCTCTAGATGTATCAATTTCATTTTAAATCCTATAGCACCACTCTTAACATTTTTTCATTTCAAAACCCTAAAATTCATTCTACTTATTTTATTTTATTTTATCTCATTTTTAAACTTTGAAATTCATTCTAAATATTTTATTTTTAAGTCCAAGATCTTCCTTTAAGGGTTTCATTTTTATTTCAAGTCCTATGATACAACTTCAAACATTTTCTCCATTTTAAAGTCCTAATAATCATTCTAAAGATTCCATTTCATTTTAGTTTAGTTTTAAGCCCTAAGAACTACCTATAGGCGTTTCATTTTTCATTTCAAGTCTTATGAAACCACTCTAGGCATTTTCTTTAGATTCCAATAGCTAATATTCATTCTAGGCATTCCATTTTTATTTTATTTTATTTTTAAGCCCTAAGGTGTAACTTTGGCATTTCAATTTAATTTTAAGATCTGATATCCATTATAGGTAATGCATTTTTATTTTCAATCCTCAACCCCCAGGTAGGACTACAATTTATGTACAGTATAAACTAATTCTAACGGTGCAAAAGACATGTCAAATTTATATATATATCCCCGTCAATGTCATGTCATTAATGATTTGTCTCATTTAATTACTTTTATTTATAAAATTGATCAACTTATACTTAATTAACCATCATAATTACAACTTTTTTTCCCTAACATATGTTTTGACCTTTTGTTATTGTTAACAATTAAGATTCAGGAAATCATATACTAGTTTAATTACGTATTTTTCACTAAACCAACAATTTTAAGTGTTACTACGCTCCTTTTTGTTTTAAAAGTATAAACATTATATCTAAATCCTATCCACACTGCATCTAAATCCACACTATATCTGAATCGATTTAACTTATCATATTAAAAAAATCCCTTTAAGCCTTTCATCGAACACTTTATAGGCATAACAAATTAATCCCTAACTATTAACAAAAACACTAGTACCTGACATTCTTCACCAATAGGAACACATTCAGACGCACAGTGAACCATTAACAGCTGAAATAAACGCAGACAACACAAAGGACAGCAACTAGAACCTACCCAAATAAAAATTTCCCTAATAATAACAAGCAAAAAAATAAAATAAAAAACTAAGTGGAAAGGAGGAATAACTAACCACGATAGATGACTAATTGGAGACAAAGATGACAACGATGGTGTATAACCGGAGAACAACAGAAGATGACGACAGTGAGGTTGGAGGGAAAAAAATCACAACATTTTCATATACCTTCGACAGATGGGGAGAGGGGTTCGACGCCCTAACTAAATGTGATAAGGAAACGGCATCGTTTGTGGTTGAACAAACGACGTCATTGTCCTTCGAATTAAAATAACAAGCCGACGTGTTGAATTTACCGACAGATCGGTATATTATGATGGAATTCATTTCCGTCAATAAAATTCATAGGTATTTTTTTGCCGAGAATCATTAGTACTTATTTTTACGACAACTTACTAGTCCGTTGCTAATTTTTGTCAGCAAAGTTTTGTCGCATTCTTTACCAATGTTTTTTTTCCGTCGCAAATTACCTTTTTCCCAACAACTTTTACTACGAAAAGTTGTTTCTGTTGCTAATTTACTACGGAAGTTTTTCCGTCAATAATTTACAATTTTCTTGTAGTGCGAATGAATAATGCTAAGACTTGAGACAGTTATTTTCTATTTTAATAGTAGTACATTCAGTAGGATGACTTATTTTTATTTTGGTGCGTTGTTTAGTTCTTTCTAAACAAAGTGAGTAGACTCTCTAGCATTACGTTTCAATGTCTTGAAGAACATATAGCAACGTACGTCTTGATCGCCATCACAATCTTTAAGGCAAGATAAGACATGTTTTTGTTTCTGCAACCTCCAATATCATGACATTGGTTTCACATATGTTTATTATCACAATATCAGATTTTGCTTCTTTGCATAAAATCCTTTCCTAAACCCCAACCGCAAGATTCTTGCATCTCCAAGGAGTTCCAAGTGGAATTTTGCTCTTGTTCTTGAAATATGAAGGTAGTAATTAGCCTCAACTGTATTTTGACATGGACATAACACACATACTATGGTTCTCCAGCTAATTTCTTCGTTAACATGGTAAGAATCAAAGGAATGTTTGTGCAAGCCATAGCTGAGTCTATGAATTGTCTAAAAATAGCACACGAGTTTCTCCTGATTTTCGTTCCGTTTAGTTTAACAGGCTGTAACAATTGCCTTCATGAAGCAATCCGGAGAAGTTACAGGAAACCTGTGCTAAATATAGCCTAATTTAGTGGCTTTCAATACGAATTCAAGAACCAACCAAAGACAGTAATGCACGATTTTTTCTCTCCTTCATCAATTTCCAACTGCCTGCCAATTTCAACAAAAGAAAAAGAGAAGTGAAAAGAAAGGGGGGGGGAAAAAAGCTAGTACCATAAAAGAAAATACATAGATTTACCATCTCTTCTTGCCTGGTCCCTTTTCCATCTAATCCAGGCATGAGCGCCTATGCTTAATCAAAGAATGGCTTGAGCTTGAGTAGGCTACAAAACTCCATCCACAGATATACAATAAGGAGAAACCAGTATCAGTATTTTTTGTAGATTCCGGCGTACAGGAAAGCTTTTTGTTTAATCTGCCTTTCCTTTCCTTTTCCTGTACGCCGAGGTGAAGAAGCTCCTTGCCCTTTCACCTTTAGCCATGTATGTGAAAACAGACATTTTGTTGTGTTTTGCATGTTTCTCTGTTCTTTTAAATGCCCTCTACGTATCAGGTTCAGACCCCAAAGTTTTGTCTCTGAATTGTGGGTCTGAAGATGGTGGCACGGACAGTGATGGTCGAAACTGGGAACCAGATGCCAAGTACGTCGCTGGAAATCATCCGCAAGCGAGAGCACGGTACCAAGACCCTTCAATTCTCTCGGCAGTCCCGTACATGGATGCAAGAATTTTCACTGCTGAAGCAACCTATAAACTCCCAATTGAGCCCAAGAAGCGTCTTTTGCTGAGGCTCTCGTTTTATCCAGCTGATTATTTAAACCTCAACATTTCCAACTCCTATTTCTCGGTTGTGGCCGCTGGGATTACCCTTCTCAACAATTTCAGTGCTTCCATTACTGCTCAGGCACTCACGCAGGCCTATCTAGTAAAAGAGTATTCTTTGGCTCCTTTGGAAACTCAGGTTCTCGAAGTGACCTTTAAGCCAGAAAATAAGCCTGATGCATTTGCATTTGTAAATGCAATTGAGTTGATTCCGATACCTGACATCTTCGGCACAGGGACTATGGTGGGGTTTTCTGACCAAACTTTTGATGCAACAAACTCAAATTTGCAGACCATGTACAGAATCAATGTTGCAGGGCAGTATATTCCTCCAAACAAAGACTCTGGTGGGCTTACAAGGACTTGGTACAATGACATGCCTTATTTATATGGTGCTGCAACTGGAGTTAACTTGCAGAGTGAAAATGTTACAATACAGTACGGAAAATTGCCAGATTACACAGCACCATCTGATGTTTATGCAACTGCAAGAGGCATGGGGCCTTCCAAAGACGTGAACCTACAATTCAACCTGACATGGCTGTTTCAGGTTGATGCCAATTTCACATATTTTGTCAGGTTACATTTCTGCGAGTTCCAGATGACGAAAGTTAACCAGAAAGTTTTTAACATCTACATCAACAATGCGAGTGCCGAAGCTGATCCTTCTCCAGCTGATATAATTGGCTGGACAGGAGGGATAGGAGTACCAACTTACAAGGACTTCGCTGTTTTTGTCAATGATAGGCCAGGAGATGAAGATATTCGAATAGACTTGCATCCATCAACCCTATCAAAACCAGAATTCTATGACGCATCGGTCAATGGAATAGAGATATTTAAGATGAGTGATGGAAAAAAGAACTTGGCAGGACCCAATCCTGAGCTCTCAGCAATGCTTGCCAAGGTTGTGGCAGAGTCTAGCCGAAAGGAATTCAAATCAAATAACAAAATTGTAATTGGAGGAGCGGCTGGAGGGGCTGCTGGCATTTGTGTCGTGGCTGCAATCTGTGTTGCTGTTTACCAAAAGAAGAAGAGACTCCCTGGTCCTGATTCACATACATCTAGCTGGCTACCAATTTATGGGAATTCCCACACTTCAACAAGTAAATCAACAATCTCTGGAAAGAGTAATAGCGGCCACCTTTCCTCACTGGCTCAGGGTCTTTGTCGCCACTTCACGCTGCCAGAGATTAGAAAAGCAACTAAGAATTTTGATGAGTCCAATGTTATTGGTATTGGGGGATTTGGCAAGGTGTACAGAGGTGTTATTGATAATACGACCAAGGTTGCCATAAAAAGGTCCAATCCACAGTCAGAACAAGGTGTTAACGAGTTCCAGACTGAAATTGAGATGCTTTCTAAGTTGAGACACAAGCATCTGGTTTCATTGATTGGATTCTGCGAGGAAGATGAGGAGATGTGCTTGGTTTATGACTACATGGCACTTGGGACAATGAGGGAGCATCTGTATAATAGTAAGAAACCTAAGCTATCATGGAAACAAAGGTTGGAGATTTGCATTGGAGCTGCCAGAGGACTCCACTACCTGCACACTGGGGCCAAGTACACAATCATTCACAGAGATGTTAAGACTACAAACATTCTCTTGGATGAGAATTGGGTTGCCAAGGTTTCAGATTTTGGTCTCTCAAAAACTGGTCCCAACATGGAAAAGGGACATGTTAGCACTGTGGTCAAGGGTAGTTTTGGCTACTTGGATCCTGAATACTTCAGGAGGCAACAACTGACCGAAAAGTCCGATGTCTATTCATTCGGGGTTGTCCTTTTCGAGGCATTGTGTGCAAGGCCTGCTCTAAACCCTAGTCTTTCAAAGGAACAAGTTAGTCTTGCAGATTGGGCCCTTCACTGTAAACGAAAGGGAGTTCTTGGCGACATCGTTGATCCTCATATTAAGGGACAAATCGGACCTGAATGCCTGAAAAAGTTCGCAGACTGCGCTGAGAAATGCTTGGCTGAAGCCGGCTATGAACGTCCCTCAATGGGAGACGTGTTATGGAATCTAGAGTTTGCTCTCCAAGTTCAGGATAACCCTGATGGATCTAAACACAGTTCAATAGGAGGGGGAAGTGAAACTTCTGATGAGAGTCAAAGAAACCACAGTATGGCATCTGTCCGCCCTGGAAATGATCATGAGATGAATATGACAGCTGATGACTCCAGCGACATCTTCTCTCAGATTGTCAACCCGAAAGGCCGATAAAAGAAAAGGACATTCTTGTTCGTAAATGAGGTGAACATTCAACGAAAGCCAGGGAACTCGCTGACATGAAAAAAGAAAATGGTTTCTTTGTTACTTGGGAGGTTAATGTAATGTTGTTTATATTGTGTGTTTGATGCTTCGATTTGTGTCTTAGTGTCATCCTTTGATGAAGCTATTTATCTCGTAGCGATTTGTACTCTGAAATACAGGACTATGACAGAGTAAAGCTGATAACTTGATAACACTATATCTGCAATACAAATTTATAGATTATATGTGTTTCTTTCATAGAAATTAGAATCATAATTCCAGATAAGAAATCAAATGTCTCCTTTCAGTGATGGAGATTTCATGCAACATCTTAGCTGATTCAAATAAATCCTGTTTCATGCTCAAATAGCACCCAAGATCCTCTTCACCATGTAAGCTAAATCAATAGTCATCTTTACAGTTTTTTTTTCCCTTCTTTTTTCATCATATCCGAAAGCATAATAAAAAGCTCCACTAGATTTGATACCTAGTGGAGGCGAAGGCCATCTGTACATCATTTTAATTGGAAGGAAGCATCACTATCTTATCTCAGAATGATCATCTTCCATTAACCAGACACAAGACCTCACTCAAGAATAAGCAATGCACTTGGTGCCTTCCAACTTCCAAGTCCGTACGTTGGTATTAATCTCACAAGTTATGGAGATCAATATCCATGCAAATCGTGTTCGAACCTAACCTGGTAAAAGAATACTTCTGGATGCCAGATGTTTTCCTTCCAATTTCCATGACTATTGGCTCTTGCATTTGGAAAGTAACATACGTTTTCAAGATATTATGTTCCAAATGAAATTAATTAAACCATAACTATTGATATGATGACTAACCTTATCTAATTAACATTGTTTATTGGAGAAACCTTTGATATTGGTCTTGCTTTTTGTGCTTTGACAACTAGAGCAATCAAAAAGGTTGTCGTAGTTGCGTATGGGGTACAGGTACTTACAGCACTTGATTGCTTAGCTTCTGGAAGATTAACAAACCAGATTAGTGCACATTAAATAGGCTTAAAGTTGGAATATCTTTGTTTGATAATGTGGTAGAAAACTAATGATCAAATGCATAGTCTACAAGTTTGGCAAAGATCTTATCTTGAATTATTGGTGCGAATGTCAGCCTTTGGTGCCTATTCAATTCTAGGTTGATTAGATAAACTGACAAAAGAGTTTTTACATATTAAAGATTACTTGGAACACAAGTATTTTTATATTGCAAGTGGATGGTTTTTAAAAATCGATTAGAATAATATACAGTCTTAATCAGAAGTAGGAAGTCAAGTGCGGTCAGAAACATAAGTATATAAAAAAAATGATTACTATAGAATTCTAATTGAAATATCTTCAACTTGTTTATCCTTATTTAGTGGGTATCAATAACTAAAAGGCTATACATAGATTTGCATATTAATATCACGCAATTGGATAAAAATATTCTTTTAAAAAATCAAATGGAGATTGAAGAGCCCACCAATTTTGACAAAACATGGGTGTCAGTGAGGCCTAATGGGTTCATTGTTGGATCCACAAACTCCATGCTCTTCTACGAGCCGATTGTCACATTATATCATATCTAATGCCATTGGGTGCAAGTGAGCAGACCTTAATCACTAGTAAAAGTGACAGGTAGCTAAAGGGGATTTGTTTAATGTTTGTACCATATTCTGAATGAAATAAGAAAAAGGCACAGGAAAACCTAGGAAGTGGCTTTGATTTGGTCATATGTTGAAGCAGCAGATGATCTTGGCTTTTCCTGTCTTACTCTTACCCATATTTCGTTAATTATACAAGCAATAGGATAGTTGTGGGGTTGGCAGATTTCAACTTGGATGCGAAGTAAATGACTAGAGATGGGCACTAGGCTGACTCAGATAGGGGTTCGTTGGTTCCCTCGTCGCTCATATCCAAGGTTGAAAATCAAAAGATAAGAGCATGCTTGTTTCTATTAAGATTTCTAATTTTCTCTTTAAATTTAATAAGAAAATTTCATTTAGTTGAATTTTGAATTTTATATTCTTGTTATTAACCAAAGATGGACTGTTTCATTATTTACCACTAATTATTAATAAGAATATTTTATAAATAACTTGTATTTAAAATTAAAATAACTAGAAAATATCTACTTCAAAATTCTAAAATAGTTATTTCTCCTGAAGTATTAAATATTTAATTATAAATAATAGTAATAATGGTTTTAATGAATAAATAATTTTTATTATTGTAATAAACAAGTATGGATTAGAAAAATAAATTAAAATAGCAGGAAGCGTGATCAATTTTTTATTAAAAAAAATCAGTGTCATGGAGAATTATTGTAGTACTACTCTTGACTTGTGGACTTCTATGTCTGACATAATTGCTAATGTAGAAAAAAAGAACACATCACGTCGTTAATTAAACTTGATTTGGAGTTGTGAATGGTATTGTGTTTTAAATTTGACTAATAGGAATTGACGTTTCATTCCTTTATTTTAAATTAAATATCAAATAATTAAACGAATTTCATAAATGTTTAGGAGGGGACAATTGAAAGTTTACTTTGCATGTTGCAAAGGACAGTAAAGTTATTCTGGCACGCCCAATTAGTCAATTTGGATTTATCTCCATTTGCCTTGCAAGTCAAACAACTTGCCATTTTCAATCGATTTTAGCATTATTTATCCTTTAATTTGATTACGTTCTTAACTAAGATCAACATGGATTATTTCATCTAAATTGATTCATTGCACTTTCCCCTACCAAATGCTGCTGGAGAAAAGTAAAATGCAAAATTGGCACTCGCTGCGTTTGGTTGCTGTCTCCGGTAGCTAGAGACAGAACGGAACAGAACGGAACAGAACGGAACGGAACAGAAACTGGAGACAGAAAGCTGTTTGGTTGATGGTGGACAGAACAGAGAATCTTGTCTCCGTCTCCAGGATAGATGTGTTTGGTTGTAGGGGACAGAGACAGAAAATAGTACAAATGACGA
>JANZLX010000003.1:24801553-24813378 GCA_025531955.1 Erythroxylum orinocense | reverse complement strand
TTATGAATTTGTATATTAATTTGAGATATGAATGTGACTTGAAATGTGAATGAATGTGAAAGTGGATATGGATAATGAGATTGGTTGTGATATGGATTCCGGACGGAAGGTCTGATGATTATGAGTTTTGATTTGATTTTGGGAATTATAGAAGTGTGTTTAAACCATTTGCAGGTTTTTGGGTTTTAAAAATATAGTTGTTATGCTGTCCGATTTTTGTATGGTAGTTTATGGATAAGTTTTTATTGGCAAAAGAAAAAAATAAGAATAAGATAGATGTTTTTGTTTTAGAGATGAGATTGAGATATTGCATGATTAAGAAAAATCGAATAAATTGAGTGTTTGCTTATGGATGAATTTCCTAAAAGGGAAATTGCTTTGATTTGTATGAGAGATGAATAAAATGAATAAGAAAGAAAAAAAATTTATACCAGATTTTCACATTGGTTTAGTCTTAGGATTTCCAACGCGACACGCGAAGATTTTCAAAAATCCTCGTTACCCGGATGTCGGGCATTAGATTCGGTTCTTTTGAACCGTTTGCTTGCTTCGTCTTCGATTCGCTTTCGATTAGCGATTCATTTTGATTCCGCTTTATGTGTTCCGATCCGTTCGTTCGTGTTTTTCGCTTTTCTGGTTGGGGTCCGGTTCCGAGATTGGGTCCCAACATTACACCTATAAGTTGGCTTGTTCAACAATGGTGCTCTCAGAATTAAGTCAATTGATGTTTAATTCCCAAAATAAGAGGCAAACCTTGGGGTAGATAATCCAAAAATACATCAATAAATTTGCAGATAAAAGGCTCCATCATTGATCAACAAAAGCTTCCTTTGAACTCTCTTAAACTAGCACAACCATAGCATACCCTCCTTTAAAATCAGCCACTTCACATATAAATTTGGCCTTAGTAGCAATTATACTCAACTTTGAACTTTTATTAGCCTCATACATTTTGTTTGGTTCAGTGATAAAGGCTTCAAAGTGAAATTACAATTATCTACAAAGGTATAAGTATTTTTATATCCATCAAAGTGAGCATTACGATCAAATTGCCAAGGTCTACCTAATAATATATGACACACATCCATTGGGATAATATCACATAACATTTCATCAGGATAATTGCTAATATTGAACAAAATAAGGGAATGCCTTTTTACCTTAAGCTTGATCCCCTTACTCAACCATTTAGCCAAATATGTTTGAGGATGCTTGAGGGTAAAAAGACCTAACTTATTAACCAACTTGCTCAAAGCAATATTCATGCAACTATCCCATCAATTATCATAATACAAAACTTCCTATGAACTTTAGCTCGGGTGTGAAAGATCAATTCTTGTTATTATACTACTTATGAAATTGATTAATGATTAAGAGCATATCGAATCACCAATGACTCACCTTCCATCTTTAGTTCAATGTCAAAAGATTGTTGTTATACGTATAAGACATCAAGCTCCCCTTCCTCTTCCAAGAAATCCTTCTCTTTGTTTGCAAAAGTTCCTTATAACATCAAGTCATCTATTTGTTGTATGTCTCGAAGAATCATAGTACGTTTTATAGGGCACTCATTTTTAAAGTGTTTATAACCCCCAAAACGAAAGCATTTCTAATTTTCTTTGTTGCGTGGCTTAGCATTACCTTTAGGAGCATTCAACACCTCCTTCTCTTCACCCTTCTCATTCACATCAGTAAAAGCTTAAGAAGTCATAGTTGAAGTAAAAACTTAGAAGGAAGAACCATCCACATAACTTGGCTTCGAATCTGGACTATATCGATTTTATTTTTCACTTTTAAGAGCGAGCTTAACCGACTCATTAAAGGACAAATAAGGCTACAACTCAACCTTATCTCAAATACTCAGATTTAATCATTTAAGATACCAAGTCATCTTTTACTTTCAATCCTCCTTAATACCGATCAACATCGCCATCCTCTCAAATTCCCTAATGTAATCCATCATAGAGCATCTCCTTTGATTCAAAGGCACTACCTTGACTATCTCGTACCGATAATTATCCAGCACAAACTTGGCTCAATTTTTTTTTTTGTTCATGAACAAGTTCAAATATTACACCCCTTTCTTTTATAAATCTCATTTTGCGAATTTTCGAACCATACTTCAACCATCTTGGTGAGTTTAAAGGTGACATATTGATCATGATCTAACCATCCTTTAAACTTAAAGATTCGATCCGCACTTCTAATCCAATTAAGAGCAATGTTAGGATCAAGTTTACCCTCGCAATTTGGAAGTTCTAACTTCAAATTTTTCTCTTTACTTACATTAACGCTCATATACCATCTATACCACTTGTCTTCTCACTTCGGCCATCCTCCTCTTTTAAATCCATCTCAAAATGCCTCTCCCAAATCTAATCATTTTATCTTAGACACCTAAGAGGAGATTGCTTGTGCTTATGATGGATTCTTGAATGCCTTCTACGATTTTTGCCCCCTTCTTAATCTGTTGTTGGACCCTCAACGGAAGGATTACATCCTTGATGCCTTCTCTCATCTTCATGGCCAATTTTTAGAGCTTTTAGTTCTTCTTAAGATTCTTATTGATAATAAAGAGAGCATCCTTCATCAAACTTTAGCCCATACCTCATCCTACCTAAAGGAGGATTTCTTTAACCATGTCATGTAACTCACACCATGTTTTCCATGTTATCTTTTTACACCTCAAACCCTTTTTCAAGATGATTAAACGGGTGTAACCTTTTCAAGTTGCTTTGCCATCAGCTCTTCCAGTTTCTTCATAGTTTCCACCACCATCCATGTTGAATAAAAAGGGCTTGATTTTCTCACACTTCTTACTCATTTTTAGACCGCCAAGGCTTAAGAAAACCTTAACCCTTTGCTTTGATACCATTTTGATAGGTATAGATTAATAAATATTAGATCTTGCACAATCCTTGGAAAATCTTGTTTAAAGAACACAATTTATTTTAGTTCTTTTCTTTGAATAATTAGAGCGTAATAGAAGATAAAGAAATTAAAAAATAAAGAACCAATTTGGTGAAATATAAAGGAGAACCACAAGTTCAAGGATTAACCCACTTAATTATTTAAAGGAATACTGCTAAAAATTAATATTTGAGGAGGAAACACTCAATTTCTTTGGGATGAATGAAAATCTCATGAAAATTACACTCCCTAATGCCTTTATATAGACTTAGAAATAATAAAGCTTAACACTACTCTAATTAGGAAAACAATCACACATCTATTAGAATTAAAAAAACTTAATCCTACTCTAATTTAAAAAACGTAGCTGAATGCTGACTAGAATTAAGAAAATAACTAATAAAATCATAAATAAATTAGCTGATTAAAACCTAAAATAAAGTATATCTAGCTCATTACACATAACAATTAATCTGGATAATTATATTTAATTAGGCTCAATGCTCCTGCATCAACCTCCATCCTACACTCATTGTCATTAACTTTCTTTGAACTTGCCTCAACTTAAGGATGAGATTTCCCCAAATAAAATGGATCCTCTTTAATCTCCATATTTATAAATCTAATAATTTCTTAGCACCCTTAACCAATCCCAACTAAAGTTTCCTCAACTTAATCTCATCCTTACAAACTTTTACCAATATTAAATTGAAATCCTTAAACCATTTAGGTGGCTCTCTATGCAACAACCAATTAAGCCTATCACCAACCACCAATATATCATCACATTTACCTGTAGCAAATGATTTGGCAGCACTTGCTACAAGTTCATAAGATTTATAAAACAACATTTTTCCTATCAGAGTGAGTAAGAATCGAATTCCATTATTTTTCTATAAATTTCTTAATCTCATCCTTTACTTTCACATATGCAACACCTTTTTCGAACATAATTAAAGGCCTCTTCACATTTGTAGGCAATTCCAAAATTCTTTCATCCTTTGAGCTCCCGGTCACATTCCCATTTTCACTTCATTTGTTATTACTCAATATAGAGGATATCAACTTTTAGCTTCTGAATTTCTTACTCTTTAATGCAATATATCAAATGGTCTGTGATCTTGTGGCTAATATGTTTCAAGCAAGGAAGTGGGCAGGGTTAGAGTTTTCCGATGGGGCCTAATGTTAGCTACTTTTAAGAATCTAGATCAGTGATAGAGTGCCTAGATCAATGATAGAGTGCCCTAGTTGAAATTATTAAAGAAATTTAGCCTAAGACTACTATTTTTGATAATTTTTTAATCTATGTAGAGATATTAAAGGGGGAATATTTTAAGGATTTTAGGTTTTCTTTAATTTTTATATAACATAACATAAGTAAGACATATATTAGCCCTGTATTCAATGGATTTGTTTATGTGACTTGCCACGTTAACACCATTAATTAAAAGTCTAATGACAGGTTATGTTTACGAAAATTTAAAGTTGAAATATTTTAGTGATACTTTTTAAAGTTTAGGTTAGTATTGTAAAATTGAGTAAAATTCAAATTTTTTATAATTTTCCCTTTTCAAAATAAGTAAAATTATAAGAAAATATGTACTTTTATCTTTTTTACTCAATTAAGGAACTACCACCAGACTTAAAGTTGAGCTCAAACTTTTAATAAACTTAAAAATGGAATTTAAATTTGACTTATTAAAAATATTGAAATTTAAATTGGAATTCAACTTGACCTTGTTATATGAACTCAAGGTCATATTAAGTCTACATCTAATTTAACTACATCTAATTTCAAAACTCGTTTAACTTCAAATTTAACAATTGTATGCATTAAATCATAACTTTATAAATTACTTGATTTTATAAAAACCTTATCAAGGTATATTTTATCTTTTAGAGTCTATACTATGTCAAGAGAATAAATAATCTCATCCCTTATTCTTTAGATCTATTTCTTCCTTAAAAGTTCAATTTTTTTTCTAACATCCTATGGTAACCTCTCGATCAAAGTTAGTTATAATATGTTAGAAATTTGGGAATGGATATGATTTTGTATACGGTAAAAAAAAAGTAAACCTTTTTTGTTCGAATTTCTAAACTCTAAAATCACTTTAAATTTTATGACATGATTAATGCATGAATACAATAAAACATAAAAATTAATCGTATCTTATTATATAGCTTGATCCTTTTTTCCTTCGAACCATTTCTAAAACTAGTTAATCACAACAACCGTAACTGCATATGTTTAGCCTTTGACCATATTCATACGAACTAGTTAATAAAACTTTACAAGTGGTGTATAAAGGGATAACTAAAGAGTGCTAACTCCTTTAGAGCCTATGCCTATTTATAATAGGATTTGATCCTATTAAAATTATAATTGAACATAAATTTTAATTTAAATTAAACTTTAATGAGACCTATAATTAATTCTAATTAAATATCAAGTCAACCTAATATGATATTTTATATTGTTCCTTATTTATTAAATATCTAATATTTAACTTTTAAAGTCTCTGAACTTTATAATTAAGTCAAACTTCATTAATTTACCTTTTTCTCTCATCAATCATTCTTTAGTAGGTTTCTAAATATGTTAGTAACGGACATAAATTGTAACCTTAAATCATATTTAATATTAAAAAAATTAAATTCTTTAGTTTATCTTTTTTTTCTAATTAAATAATTTATATTCATATATCAAGATTGATGCCTAGTAATGCATTATGACTACTCAAATATTAGGAAAGTCAAAGTGATTTTGACTAATCTTTTCGTGCATGTTTAATATTTTGATAAGATATAAAGTATATAATTAATGACTATTCTATTTAAATCCAATCATATTAGTTCTCTACCATTAGTAATTGATTCTATTAATGACATTTGAAAATTATTTTTCAATTGTCAATCCACCATAGTTAAGGATTTCGCAAATTAATACTAATGGTGAAAAATGAAATAATTTATGTAATTACTTTGGGATGATGAGTGATATATTGATTACTCAACTATCTTTATATAGTTCATACTATATCCAATGACTATTAATTGAGGTACCCTTAAGTAGGATATGTCATAAGTAATATCAAAACATAACAATCCCTATATGGGATACTTTAAGGATTTCAAATAAACGATCACTTATACAAACATTATGATGACTATTTCCTTAAACATACAATTAATGTTTCGAATGGAATTATCATATTAGGTCGTTTTAATAAACTTGTTCTCTAACAAGAACCCACATACTTATTTAGGTATTTTTATAATTTAACCTATGAGATTGACTTCTTCTTTATAAAGAATAAACATAATGTGTGCTTTTTTTTTACTCCATTAATGTCCAGTCTCAATAAAATAATGAATAGGAACAATATATGAATAATCCATAAATGCAATATAAATCTCAAAATTATGATCTCATCATAATTTTTTTGCAAGTTACATTTGTTTCACTAACTTTATCTTATAAATTAATTAATTTAAGAAATATGTATAAGAAAAAGAATATCTTTAAATAATTAGGTTACAAAATTTATAATCAACCAATTGTTTATAAAATATAAACCAACATAATGCTTATTCTAAAATATAAGCTAAAGTTTGGATTTGTTATTGGTTGTAAAGTTATGACTTTAGAAATTTTAGAATTAACACTTTTGTATCTTCTTTTATTGTTTTGAAATTATTAAATTATTAAGAGTTAGCTATAGATCACATATTACATTCTTTCTAAAGAAAAATTCTATTAAATTCACTCAATCAAACAATAAAATCTTATAAATATACAGAATATTTATTTATAATAGTGTTGGAAGATTTTAAATAATCAATTATATGGTTTAAAAAATTTATAGATAGATCTTTACTTGCAAATAAAAACAAGGTTTCAATAACCCTTTTTTTAATTTACAACATGCGCCAAAGTATTGATCTATGGATTTTTAAGGTTTCAATATAATAATATTTTTAAAGTTATAGATTAATTGAATAAAAACCATCAATTTGTTTAGTATATGAAAAGCTTTCAATTTCAAAGTCAATCTTGTTTTATAGTTTACTTAGCATTAAAAATTTGTGTTTATACATAATAGAGTCAAGATTCCACACTTATAAGAATGAAACCAAACTTTCAATTTTAACTTTGACAAATACTCTATCGAAAGGTTCATTAGTTATATACTTAACAATGCAAATCCTGATTGTTTATCAACTTTCTTTTAGTAAGATCAACCTTAGGGTTCGAGCAAAATTTGACTTCTTACACAAACATTACCAAGACCGCCAAATACAAAAGTTAATACATAAAATCAGAACTACAAGATTTAATAATAAAATTGTGAATGCAAGATTACAAGTGAAAAGTAATTGATAAAATTTCTCTTCAAATTATTTATGCAAAAAATTCATTGATAAAAATCATAAATGGATAAAACATTCTTAAACAATTTACTTTCTAGAATTTAGTAGAATAGTTATGCTTTAATAACTTTATCTCTACTTATCTCAAAATAATTAACAGTTGTATTGGAAAGTAAATATTTTTTATATTTAGTTAGAGATAAATGTATATCTGGTACATAGTGTTTTACCTTAATTAGAATTCTTAGGATTGGCAAGTTGCTTACTTTTTTTACTCGTGTAATTACTCTTTCCTATTGATAATGAGAATAGATTTTTCTTCATTTTCTTTTATGGTCTCAGAGTAGGTATAATCCTTGGAAAAGGGATTTGCTTGCATAACTTTTAATAGATGAGTGAAATGGGTCAGCCAAGGAAGGCAATAAATCCCTTCATTACTCTATAAAATATTCTAGGGACAAATATCACATCATGTTTAGTTAGTAGAGACAAATATAGTAAGAGAAGGCAAGAGTTAATTCTTTGAAAATTAAAAAAAAAAGTTGAGTTTCTTCAAAGGCAGCTTAATGAAACAAGTGGTAGACGTGCAAAAACACAAAATTAGGAGGTGTGTAATATATAACGTGGAGACCATAAAAGCAATCTAAGATGACTTAAAGGAATAATTCTCAATTAAAGATGAAGCATACGTTCATGAACTCAGATATGAGATCTTCTCGCTCTAATAATATTGTATATCTATAATAGTGTATTACACACATTTAAAGGGGATGTAGGATGAATTGAGCAGTTATTCCAAGATCCTCATTTATAAGTGTAATATGGTGCATGAATTTATTAAAGAACAAAAGAAGGAAAAGCTTCATTAATTTCTAATAGGCTTAGACAATGCAGTATTTTGGACAATACATTCCCAAATCCTCAACATGGACCCTTTGCCATCATTGAACAAGGTTTACGTTATAATCACAGGTAAGGAACAACATAAGTTAATCGCACAAACTAAGATGAATGTGTGGAGGCAATGGCCCTAGTAGTGCAAACAATGGGAAATGAAAAGTATATTCCTCTAAACAATAAGTAGTTCAACAGTTGTGGCTTGCGCCAAGCAGATGCACAGACACTTACGAATTTCATGTTTCGACGAACTTTTTGGACCTTTTAGACCCCGAAAAAGCCCTAAGGTTACTCAAAACATAAGAGACTATTTAAAGAATAACAAGAGAAGAAAGAATGGAGATTTTTATGCAATCACACTTGAAACCCTTAAGCAAGAATACCGAGAGAGAGAAAGAAGAAGAAGGAAAAGGAAGACGAAGCTAACTTAATGTGCTTCCCAGATCAAGAGATTTTTTGATGTCACTGCCTTCCATCGTCTATTCCAAGTTTTATTTCCTTTTTGTTTTGATTTTATTTATGTATAAAATTAAGATGGATAGTACGAAGATAAGATTTGGAATATTGATGATGTTCTAAACTCTTCTTCGAGATTTTATTTTTATTTAATGATAATTTAGCCGATTATGTTTACTGGATGAATGTCGTGATTTGATTGCGTTCTTGCATAATTTGGTAATAAACTAAGAGGGTGAAATGAATGAAAAATGATTAAATTAGATTAATGAGAGTTAGGCGATTTAATAGAAATCATGACAAATCATATTGGTAATTGTGCGGAGAGAGATCCCATGAGTTCTGATAATTTATTATAGTGCTTCTGATCTAATTAATGTTTTTGATAATTTGTGAATTGAGAAATTGCAAATTTCATAATCTAATTAAGGTTTATAATTTAGGGTTTAATAGTTATAACTCGAGAGAGAGTAATCAGCCTTAAGATAGTCTAAAACCGACACTCCATTGACACATAATCGACTAGGTTAGCATTAATGATAAGTAAAATCCCCTTTCTCATAAATTGGTAAATTCCTTAGGTTGATTTCTGTTATGGTTGTTTTTAAGTCAAAATAACTTCACAATTAATAATTTTGATGAAAATCAAATAATAATAATATTAGAAAAGTAAGACGAAGCAGAAGCAGTGGCAGAAAATAAGACGGAAGAAAGTAAGATGAAATAGAAGCGGAAAACTAAGACAAAGCTGAAAATAAGATGAAGCGGGAGTTGAAACTAAGACGAAAGAAAGTGAGATGAAGTGGAAGCAGAAACTAAGACGAAAGAAAGTGAAACGAAGCGAAAAATAAGACGAAGAGGAAACTAAGACGAAGTCAAAAATAAGACGAAACAGAAAAGTAAGGCAAACTCGAAAAAAATAAGACGAAGCAATACTAAGACGAAGACTCGATAATACGTCGGATGGTTAATCAGTTTGAGTTAGTTACATAACTCAACTAAATAACTGTTTCTTCAAAGATCAAGAAACGAAAAGAAAGAAGCAATTATCAAAAAATAGTTATCAAGAAGCAGTCGAAGTCGAAGACTAAAAAAAGTTAGAGATTTTAAGAAAGCTAGTGACTTTGAGAAACACTGTATTGTGTTGAACTTTAGAGGTATTATTCTCTGTAACAAAGCTCGCAAATATCTTTTTGTAAAGAGAGAAGAAAAGCTGAGAGCCTGAAGAGGCTAAGTAAGAAAAATAATACTTGTTGTAAGAGACCTGAAGAGGCTCGGAGAAAAAGAATACTCTTATTTTTTAGAAGAATAGTGAAATCTCATAAAGGATTTTGAGGACTGGACGTAGCCCACGGTTTGGGGTGAACCAGGATAAAGCTGTTGTGTCAACTTCTACTCTCTAACTCTTGACCTTTAATTTCTATTGTTTATACAAGTACTTAGAAGTTAATTGTAATACATCGTGATATTCTTACTTAATAGTTTTGAAAAAGATTAAACAATACAAGAAGAACAAATCCCAATCTTTTGTGACAACATAAGTGCTATCAACCTGTCGAAGAACCCAATACAAAACTCGAGGGTAAAGCTTATTGAAGTTAGGCATCATTTTCTATGAGACTACGTTCAGAAGAAGATCGTAGGTCTACAGTTTTTTGAAACGAATTATGAATGGGCAGACATCTTCACTAAGCCATTGAGAGAAGTAAAATTCAAATAAATCAGACGAAACCTGAACATGGTAATGTTGAGTGATCAACCGTCTGACACGTCATGACCCAAATGTATTAAGTCAAAATGACTTTACGATTAATAATTTAGATTAATAGACAACTATATGGATGTAATGACCCAAAGGAGAAGAAGGCCTCAAGTCTTGTACTAAAGGCTAGGGTTCTACATTCGCTACTCTTCCGTTGTGTTCTACAAAGAATAGGATCGAGGAATTTAGTAACAACGTTAGATGAGCAATGCTTATTTCATCTACTTAATCGCTAGCCCATAGATCTTCCATATCTAATTCTCCATTACATGGTAAAGTCGAAGAAAGACTCAACTACCCTACCATATGGAATGATGCTGACAAGAATCTTCAGAGATTCTAGAATCCTTCTTGAGAGAGGAAATAGGATGAAGATGAATATCAAAAGCATCATTAATTCTACAACTATTAGTAAAATGGGCTTGAAGAATCTAGAAAGAGAAGAAACAGATTCTAAGACGATAGCAAGGATTGAAGGGGAGCATGTTGTCAAGCAAAGTCTGAGTAAAAAAATAACTCTGACATGAAAATCAAAATCTCAATCCACTGGAAGAATGTCCACAAAAAGATTGAAGAAATCGTCAGATGATACAATGAAAGTTAAGGCGATTTCTCAAAAAGAAGAAAGCCAGGTGTGACAGACAGAGACACAAGTGACCTTGAAGAGAAAGTGCAAGGCACTCCTTTCGGAGAAACCAAAATAAACAAAAAGGTTGCCTAGCCTACAAACCATGCGTCAACAAGAATAGAAGAAAGGAAAAGAGTTGACTCAGAGTAGAGACTCTGGAATGAAAGCACCGTAGGGAACTAGGTCTTTAGGATCAATTTTGAAGGATGATTCAACGAAATTTGCTAAAAAGACTGAAATAAAAAGGAAGTTGGAATTTGAGAATAAGAAACACCAACCTCAACAACAACCTCCTAGGCTGATTGAAGAAAATAAGAAGCAGAAAATCAATCAGAAAAAGAGCACTCCAACTATTGTTCAAAAGAAAAGGTCAGTTAAACACAGTCCAGTGTAGGTTAATCCTTCTCAACTAATGAGAAAAGAGGATTTGAAGATGAATATCATTGAAGAACCTATAAGGAGTAGCAGCTCTATAATCATAAAAGAACCCCTGAAAAGGTGAGTCAAGGTACAATTTGAACCAATTGTGGTGAATAGTTGCTCTATACATCTGTTGAATGATGAAGAGAAAAGGTTGTATAGTGTTCTGCGGGATGAAAGATCAGAACCATACCCATTACAGATGACTAAGCAGAAGTATACTGTAACATTCCGGTACCAGCTGGAAGGGTAAAATAGTAAATATGGGTTAACAGTGAGAGCTTAGTAATGCGATTACATGTTCATACATTATGTGACATATTTGTATTGTGAAAAATGACATTGTTGCACATGAAATTATTGTACATGCATACATTG
>JANZLX010000003.1:24755965-24784850 GCA_025531955.1 Erythroxylum orinocense | reverse complement strand
TCCTCACCATACACGACATCATCATGGTAAGAGGGTAGAAAGCTTAAGCTTGTATGCATGCAAGAAGGCACTTAAGGTAGAAGAGAGGAGTGATTTAGCTAGAGCCAATGAAGAAACCAAGGAAGAAGAAGGAAGTATGAAGGTTTCGGATGAGAGAAGCAAGAGCAATCTTTCACTTTTGCTTTTTTCAAATGGAAGTGTCATGAATAAAGAGTGGAAGACAAGCATTAAATGGCTTTAAGATGTGTCACCATGACACTTGGCATGTGATAAGAGAATAAGACAAAAACAAAAATCCATTTAATGAATTTGAAATAAAAGAAACCTAATAAATGGAATTTCTACATCATCCAATACTAATGGCTCCAATTACAATCCCAAAATCATTTATCCAAGATTCCAGTGCCATCGGGCAGAAATTTTCGGTACCGGAAACCAATCAGTCCACCACTTGGCGATTTTTCCAGTCCGAAAATTATCCCCGAAAATTTTCAGAAAAATTTCTAAAATTTCCCAAAAATGTAAAACACATAACATTCCACTCCAATTAAATTTTCAAGCCCAAAAACTACAATTTTCACAACACAATCACATTTAGGCACATATACCGGGAAATGTCATGAATGCATATACAGTCCTTTTCATGTGCAAATTTTACTATTCACGTGTAAAGGCATATATGAATATTTCAAAACAATTCTAACCACTCTTAATCCTTTCCAAATTACTATTCTACCCTTCCCATCGGTGGTGGGATGTTACACGTTGCATCCTCAAATTGGTAACAAAATAATTCTATGGGCTTACCTTTTATGAAATGTTAAGGTGATTAAATAAATCATTTTTAATATCACATCAATGCCTAGTAGGTCCAAATTGCCTATGAGGAGAACAGGGGATTCTAGAGGGTATTATTCCATTCGTCTTCTAAATCTTCAACATTACCCTAGTAATTTAATGCATATAGAAATTAAAAGAATACATAAAAATATTTTAAAATCTCACAAACAAGATCCAAGAATACGATTAGGTTGATAAAATGTGGTTGTGACATGATGTAAGCTAAATTTATGACTCATATACTAAAAGCTACTAAAACCTTAACTTAGTTAAGATTTAGGGTGCTACTAGTACTATTTTTAAGATGTTAAGGTGTAATGTGATATCATAGGTAGTGGTAGGAACTAGCATATACTTTTTAAGAAATTTTAGGGGGCAATTTGTACCTTTTTCCTTTATTTTTATATCTATTTTTGATTATGTTTAGTGGCTAATTTTCCTTTTTATATTTAAACAGAAAAGTTCCTAGTGTTTATTTTTGTATGAACTATTTTAATTTAATTTATGTATTGAGATATATTTCTAAGAGCCAACTTTATCAATCTTAATGCTAATTTATTTATACAAACGTCTAAATATGATTTAAATTCACCTATAAACAACACAAGAGAGCTTGTTTGCCGAATAATGACCGATGTAAACAGGGTTAAATAAGGTGCTCATTATGTTCCTGATATTAAGGTGAAACTTTTCCATGAGATCCTTTAGATATTAATGCATTCAAATAAGTATTAACAACATTAGAGATTTATGTTAACCAACTACAATGTAGAGGACTACAGTTTGAGGAAGTGTAGTTTTAGTGATTAGAAAATTATATCAGTCTAGACCATATAGCTCATCTAAATCAAGTAAATTAAGAAGTCAAAAATACTATTAGGAAAGATATTGTTTTAATGTAGTTATCTTTCTGATATCTCTTTTAATCAATCAGCCTACTAGTAATTCCCTTAGGTTATGTTGGGTTGAGAGTTTATTAATGGAATGAAATATTATTCCATCATTTGGGAGGAGGGTTTATAATGGAATGGGATAGAAGAGGAGGTTTCATATTATATCACATTCCATCCTAAACAGTAAAAATGAAAAACCTCTGATTTGGGAGGTTTAGGATGAAATATAAAATGATAAATAATTTTACACTATATTACATTATAAACCTTTCATCCAAACAACATTTCACTATATTACATTATGAACCATTCCATCCCTTTCAAACAACAATTTTCTAATATTACATCTATTTACATTACATTCCATTATAAATCATTTCATTTCATTAAAAACTTTACGTCCAACCAAACATAGCATTAGTTTTTGATCAAATTTAGATTTAGATTTATATTTAAGGTTATTTCTTGTTTGATTATACAAAAATCCAAAAAAATCAATTTCTTATCTATTACTCTTAAACTAGTTTGTAGTGTTTTTTATTTGTCTAGTTCATATTGCTTTTTTGTAGAATAGATAGTTTATTTATCATTAATAATAGTGCAACAACCTGAATTACGAGTGAGATTTAAAATAGAAAAAACTTTAGTAACAATTGGATACACACTCCACACTCGCACCAATAATCTTCTCTCAAGGGGCAAGTACCATGGAAAAGCTTTAAAGGTGAAGAAAGTTAATTATCCAATCTAATTTAAAAGGGTACCTAATAAACCTAATTTTTTTGGAAATTCAAATAGAAACAAGGAGCTAGTTTCACTCTTACAATCTCTATGGTAGCATGTAGTCAACCCAGCTCTTTAGGGTGTATCAAGCTATATTAAGTATAGAACTGCTTGTTCTTTATGAGAAAGTATGCAAAACGCCATCTATTTCAGATTTGCAAGTTGCCTAACACAACACTAAAGATCCATCCTTATTTTAGATTGCCTAACACAACACCGAACATCCTTCCTTGTTTCAAATTGCCTAACACAACACTGAACATCCATCCTTATTTCATTGTTATTTGAGCAGCAGTGAAAATGGAGATGGAGATAGGTATAGTTGATCGACTATATCAATGCTTTAAAAGCACAAAAATTTGTCTACATTTCTTATATTACTATTTACCATATCCTTGCTTTGCGAATCCTAATTTCAGTTCAAATGTGTTCCTTTTAACTTTATGAACTTGAACATGTGCATTTATAAGATCTAGAACTCACCAAATTCTTAAAGAAAGTTTATGTTGAATTATTAGAAATTATTGAACTTCATAAAAGTGTTCAACTTAAGTCACCTTTGAATCAACATTTGAAGACCCAATCCTCATCTAAATTTCTTGATTTTTGACGCTATTGAATCTTATACAAATTAAGAATCACATAGAATCGAGAAAAACCCAACCTTAACTCAAGAGCTTCTCCAAAAAGAAGTAAGACCTTAACATGATCATGGAAAACCCTATTTTTGAGCAATCCAAGTCCAAATCCGAAATTCTCTTAATTCCCTCAACCATTTAATTCAGTTAAACACTCGTTGGAAAGCCTAAGTGCTAAACTCCAATCCCTTTAAATTTCATTGACATTCATGACCTACAACCCAAATTATACTCATTCAAAGTTAACTAAAAAACACACCCAAAACTTCCCTACACCAAACCCTTTTGGCGAATTCCCAATCCAACACGTCTAGCGATCACTAGTTTTAAACCATAGATACATGTCTAATCCAACGGCTCTCATTTAAAACTTCCAATCTCTCTCGATCCGTGCAACGTCCCTCTCGACCAATCACAACCTACCATTTACATTTATTTAAAACCCATCTCTCTCCTTCTGTTAATCCTACGTTCTCCAGAAGATTCTCTCTCTCTCTTTCGTAACTTTGACAACTTCCTGACTCAGCTCAATGGCGGACACTGTAATAGCCACCGAAGTAACGGCAACTTCAGCTGCGGCGAAGACGGCGACCGTGAAGAAGAAGAATGTAGCGAAATCCGCTACCAAGGCCAAGAAGACCGCGGTCGCCGGCGCGAAAAAGCCAAAACCTGCTCGTTCTTATCCGTCTTTCTACGAGGTACTTAATTCAGTCTTATCTATCTAAAGCCAACTTCGTTTCTAGGTCTTCCAGACAACACTTAATTGCTGATTTTTGTTTGCAGATGATAAGCGTTGCGATCGTGACGTTGAAGGAAAAAACAGGATCGAGCCAGTATGCGATAACCAAGTTCATTGAAGAGAAACACAAGCAGTTGCCTGCCAATTTCAGGAAGCTCCTGTTGGTTCAGTTGAAGCGCCTGGTTGCTTCTGGTAAACTGGTGAAAGTCAAGAACTCGTTCAAACTAGCTCAGAAATCGCCAGCCGATTCGAAGCCCAAGCCCAAGACTACTGCAAATGCTACCACCGCCAAAGTTGTTGCGAAGGCTAAGCCGAAAGCAAAGGTTGCTGCAGCGGCGAAGACGAAGAAGGTGGTGAAAGTGAAGCCGGCGGCGAAACCAAAGGCGAATGGAGCGGTGAGGCGGAAGCCGAAAACGGTGGCTAAGCCGGCGAAAGTGGCGAAAACGGCTATCAAGAGTTCGCCGGGGAAGAAGGTGGCGAAGCCTAAGAAGGCAGCGGCGCTGGTGAAGAAGGTAAAGACGGTCAAGTCGGCGGCTGCTGCGAAGAAGACTGCAAAGAAACCGTCGAAGAAGTGAACGTGTGTGTTGGGAATTGTGGAAAGGTGGTATATCATTGTAAATTAGTTGGTTAAGCGAGGGTAATGTGGGAAAAGAACTGCTAGTGTAAAAGGCCCATGGTTAGTTTTTTTTGTTTTTGGGTGAAAAAATATTGTTAAAATTTTAAATTGTGGAGCCTTGTCTGACTAACTAACCTCTTGCAAATTCTGATAACAAATAAGAAAAGTCCAAATCCAACAACGCGTGGATGTGGTCTATCTACTGAAGCATAAATTGTCCAATCGAATCATGGGCTTGTAGAGGTAGGAACTGGGCGTCTAAGCCTACACTAAAATCTTCCCTCACGCCCCTTTGACTTTGTAGCAGGTAATCTGCGATCTGTAGGCAGCACCCAAAATGACAATACAGTTCAGTTCAATTAATAACAATGCTATATATACATACGTACGTGGTTAGCAAGAGCCATGCCACTCAAAGCAGCAGATTCCATGTTAGAACCCAATAGCCAATCACCGCATACACCAGCTCTTCCTTTATCGTCAAAGATACATGGTACTCCTGGCGTATTGGTTGGTAGAGCTGCACCCCTGTTTATTTTTATTATTAATATCCAGTCAGTGAACTGAAAGAAAATAGTTAAGTTAGTAAATACCAGAGCTGCACTCGACTATAAGATGGCTTCTCAAGTGAGCCTCTGCTTAGTCCTAATGCAGCTTCCACCCCCTCCAGCATACTCATTTTCACCTTTTCCGCTGTTGCATTGGGTATATTTTCCTGGTTTACACATATCAATTTCATTTATTTATTTTTGTTAATATAAATGAATGAATATTAAGTATATTAATTTACTTGCGGAACTTTGTTTCTTTTCCCATAAGCTGCAGTGCTGAAGAAAGTCCAACAATGTGGACCGTGTTTGAGTTGTAGTTTTGCAGTATTATTTGCCATCCATGATACTGAATCAACCCCTTCAACCAATGCTCCTTCAAACCCATTTCCTCCACTTGGGATTGGTAGAGGCAGAGGTTCTTCAAATGCTGCAAGAAGTGCCCATATTGTGCTCAACTCCAGTTTCTGGACCAAAACAAATCATGAGCCCAACAAGACCACAAATCAAGAAATGTACACATCTCCAAGTATTTACCTTCATTTGTCTTGCAATTGCAGGCAGACCCGAAGAAGCAAGCAATCTATTTGCACACTTCCCTTTCATATTTAACAAACAAGTTAGTACTCAGGAGTATGATCCCAGATGCCAAAACAAGATATTAATAAAGATTGATTTTTTTTTTACCATTATGTGCAATAACAATGACATCAAACCGTCCACGAGGTTTTCTGTTCTCACTCAGATGCCACAAACCATTAAAGACTTCAACTTCACTTATCCAGCAAGGTCTGAACACATTAACCTGGGGACTCTGCATATTACAATCAATCAATCAATCAATCAAGCATATGTTTATGTACCATTTTATGAAAATAAACGGCAGACTGAAGTTGATTGATCACCAGGGATAATACTGAGTCAGCAAGAGAGCGCATTCCATTAACACCAATATACCTCGGAGGTGACGTAGGAAATGGAGTAAATAGACCACCCATTTCAAGCTTGCCAATTGTCCCTTCCCATTGTTGGATTAGACCTTTCTCCACCCATCTATTCGCCAACTCAGCAAACTGAGGATCACTTACAGTAAAGAACTGAGCCGCGTGATCAAATACTAGAGGCTGAGGATCGATTACTCTGGTGCCCATTCTTCCTCCCAAACCATGATTTCCCTAGAGTAGCAAAACCCTATTGAGAAAACTCCCCAACAGTTTTCTAGTTCAAACTACAGAGCACCAAAGTGAAATGTTTATCTTCAAAAGATGATGCAGACAACTGAAGAAATTGCATAAACACTTTTTTAGTGCTACCAGCAAAATGACCCATTTCAGTTATTGCCCTTTGTTTTCCCCAACTAACCATGCTCAGTTAGGAATAAATGCAAGAGAGACCATTCAGTTTCCATTTCTGCAAATGCATACCGTAGAAAGTCCTATTATCAATATTGAACATACATAATTTATGGGATCAACAGCATGCAGATTAGAATGTTATATATTGATCAATGGATTCTCTGAGGAAAGAGTTTGACCTACTCTTCTACCATCATTCACATCCTGCCAATATGTTCTTCGAATGAAATAGATATGTCTTTGAAACTACAATCACTGTAAGAATTCGAGAATTCTTAACTACACTTAACAATTCTTAACAGCATATCTACATGTTTTCCAACAAACAGACATAAAGTAACAAGCCCTCAAACTGACCAACCGTGTCGAAAACTGTGGACTTGACGCCTCTCTTTTCCAGAGTCAAAGCACAGACAAGACCCGCCATGCCGCCTCCTATTATTCCCACATGAGGGTCATTCAAGACTGGCGCAGTGAAAACAACCTGCTCTTGGTTGAAAGTTTTCTTCAGAATTGACCTTCTAGAGGTCCCATACGATGACCTTTTGCTTTTGGATTTGGGTTTTGGACTGTCCATGGAGGCTCCTCTCTTGTCAGTCTTGGAATTGCAAGCTATTTTCAAGATTTTGGGTGGTGAAACACTTGAAGTAGAGGGTTTAATGGAGGTTTTGAGGGGCTGGTGACGCGTGAGAGTAGAGAAGGATGTGACAGAGTGATGAAGAAAGGAGGTCATGGTTTTGGAGTTAGAAAGACACGGTGGAACCGATGATGATAAAGAGTATTGGAACCACAAAACCCGTTAAGAGACAAAACCCTTTATGTTCCAAGTCCTTAACAAAATGTCAGACTTCCAAGTATGTGACAGCATTTCTTCTAGCGTCAGCTATATAATCCGTTTGATTGTTCTTTGATACGGTTAAAAACTTTTAACCCAGAAAACTTTGATATTGTTTCTAATCCAAGGACACCGTATTCACATGTGTGTGTGTTCATTCTAAAGAGAGAGAGAAGCAGCGACGCAAAGGATCTGTAACGAAAATGGCACTTGTTAAGGCACAGTAGGGGTGATAAGCAGTCATTCAGGTCAAGGATAATGTGCAACTTACAATAGCTAAACAAAATCCTTGCAGAAGGTAAGAGAAGGAACGTAACAGATGTTTGAAACAGATTTGGTCCATACTAGAATCAGAAGCTCTTCTTATACAACATGATATGTACTGGGATAACTTACAAAAGATATACTACAATTCACGTTAACACAAATCACATGAAGTCATCAGCAGCCGAAAAGTTGGCTTTGTCCCTCTCAGAAACATCCAATATCACAAGTGTGGGAACATTAGATTTTCCCCATCTTTAAGTGTCTGTGAAAACAAGCTGTTGATGACTAAATAGTGACATTTGCATTTGTCGGCTCTGTGATCTTGTCAGGAGCTGCTGTTACCGTAAGAACCGCCTTCTTAGATCGGAGATTGCCCTTAACCGTGCCATTTGTCGCCTGTGCCTTAATCTGAAACTTACTTTTGGCAGAGTTTGGTGTAGATGAACCTCCTTTCTGGCCACCAATGCTGTGGCGATGCCTGGCACAATGTTTCCCCACTTCCTCTTCACATGTTTGGATTGCATCACTGCAGCTCTTTCTACGATTTAGTTTTGGTGACTTTGGTCTAGTCAATGGAAGCTGCAACAGAATAAAGTAAAACAATATCATTTCAGAAGATCGTGATGAAATAGATGCACTGCACTTCCGCGGCCCCCAATTAAGTCAAAGAAATATAACTATATTTTTTAATCAGTTCCAAGATAGTAACAACAGACACTAAAGTGAAGAGGAGACCTTGTGAGTTGTTATCTACTTCACTATTTTGTTCAGAGAGAAGGTCGTGTTTCCAGTGTCAAGCTGTAAACCAAATGGTAGCGATGGGCTGGCAGTCATTCTCTTTCGCTTTTTTTTTTTTTTAGGTTGATAAACGTTAGTAAAACACAAACAAGCTGACCAGTACCAATGCTTCAAAAACACAGAAACTATTTTCTTTTCAAATTGCAACTGAATCAAATTTCCTGTTATAAATTCATAGACTAAATCCTAGTTCCTGCTGATGGAAAATGGAAGTTTATATGCATAAAATACTGGCAAAAGTTCAAGGACTGACTGGAAAAGGCCTGTGAGATACCTTCTTAAGTTCAGCCTTGGGTGGAGGTGCCTCGTAGTAGAAATTAGGAACTGGATTTGCTTTATATGCCATGTTCTTTCTCAGCTGCTTGATAGCTGCCTCTTGTTCCTCCTAAAACAAAAAGAAGATTCATGGACATTAATCAGTAGACCTAACCCGATGCCTACCCTTTTTATCTCTTCCACAAAAGAAGATACGGAAATATGATGCTGCACTTATGAGAATGAGGTGCATGGAAAATTGCAATGCAGGATATATACAAGTTGCTCAAGTAAGTATCAACCTTGCTCCTTGCATCAGCCTGGGTTCGCTCTGCCTCCAAAGCTCGGTGTTTTTCTTCTAGTTTTGAGTAGAACTAGACCATACAAGTGGATATAATTAGAAAATCCATTGCATAAAATGAGAGACAAGGCACGTGAATCATGAGTAAGAAAAAACCTCTCTCCGCTTCTCTGCACGCTCAGCGGATTTAAAAGTGGGAGCTGTTCCAATGGTTACAGATTTAACTGTTCGCACAGATGCAGCAGTTCTAAACAAGGCTAAGGATCAAGACCCAGTAATTATAGCAAAACATAACAGAGCATAAGTTTAATCCCTTCTCTTGGCCAAAAAACACACGTGTAGAATGAACACATGAATTGCCAAGTTAAGTAGAGGATACGAGGACGCAACAGACCAACTGTCTTCTTCAACTAAATTCTTCCTGTTATCATGTTGTAACACCTTCCTTGCCGTAAAAGGTGAATTTGGCTGAGAAATGGAAACAAGAGCCCATATTTCAGCTACATTTGCACCAACAACCTTAAAAAACCAAAATTTCACAAGTTGTGTGGCTTGCAGGCTAGGATGAGTACTATGTTGAGCCAAATCTAGAAAGTCAACTTTGAAACCTATTAGTTATGTGTAACCAGGTGCATCCACTTCAGTTCACATAAATAGTCCAAATTGTGTACCTGCATAACCCCTCAACACACACACAAAATGGTAAAAGAGCTTGAAATCGTGTAATGAGGTAGAATGGTGCTCCTAGAAGTGGGAGGCAAAGAAGGGGAAGGATTAGAAATGACAAAGTTTGTAATTTTCAAATGCATACAGCATCAAAAGGAAAGTAGCAAATTGTTTGTAATGGTAATTGGCAAATTTCACCTTGTGAAAAAAAACTAAACAGCACAGAAGAACAGATAGCACATGTATCCTTCCTAATGTAAACCACAACATGGAGGAGGCCACCTCCATGTTGGTGATTCGTCATAAGAATCTAATGTTAACAAAGTCAACTTCCTAACCCAACACTATTTTCAATCCCTCCAATATTAGACAGAAAGCTCAATCACAAAGTCAAGAGATTTGTGAAAATCAATGTTTCCAATGTGAATGACCCAAATAATAGAACTGTTAGATATTTCAATTACCTGTGAATTCCTTGTTGTAATGGGTGAGTACACATTGTTTGCATCTGATCTATTCATAGCAGCAGACTTTTCAGTTGCCAGAGCAAAAGGCTGTGGATGTGAATTTCCAGCACCACCAGATTTGGGAACAGGAAAACCTGAAGTTTTATCATTACTTGATTTCTGAACTCCAGGTTTCTCATTCTCATTATCAGGAATGTTAGCATCAAAATTTGTGCATTTGAGACCTAAAATATCATGCTTTTGATCAGGTTGTTCCAGTGTCATGTCTTCTGCTATGCGTACATGTTTCTGATATTCCTTTCCTTGAATTTGATCTCCAGCAGCTCTTGGAGACCCATTAGATTTATCCTGTGACACGAAAATTGACTTAATGACAACCCCATTTATTGTCTTCTCCATGTATGCATCCGTAGGTTCTTGTCCCATCAAACTGCATGAAAGGATATAATTTCAGTTTAACCTAAAAGTGAAAAAGAATATTTTAACACTCAAATAGCAAAAACATTACTTTTTTAAGGTGCAAAAAATCAGACAAGCCAACAATGAAAAAGCTTTAATATCGCAAAAAGTCTTTTGTTCTTTGAAGTGGCTGTCTATGGGGATTTTCAGAAGACTACATGGATAACTCTTCATTGCTAAAACTTGGAGTATCTATTCAGAGCAGTCAAACTTATGTCAAAACAAAGCACCAACAAGCAGATAACCGATGTTGACAAAAACAGAGGTTTCACTAAAATTAGCAAGCTGTTTCAAATTACAATTAGAATTGATATGATAACTTTCAACAAACACAGAATTCTGCAATCTGCAACATAAAAATCTTACTTTCATACTTTCACACATGAAAAAGAGAAAGGCAGAGAGGGAGAGAGAAACTACATAAATATAAATGTTGAAAAGAAGCAAAGCAAACTGAAACACCGTGTGCACCTGACTAACAATTTAGCTTGAAGCAATCTTCCCAGAAAAAACACATTTATTTCACCTAAATTTAATTTTTGAAAAGTAAAGATAGATTCGTTTACGTGTATTATCAATCATCAGTAACACATAAAGTAATCTGCATGATTTTCTGTAAATTGGGTCAGGACTAGGTTTATCAAACCAAAGATGAGATAAAACTGCATGATAGAGCTATGCAGGCTCCACATAAACTAGTAATGATCATAAGAAAAGAAAGGGCAAGAACTTTTTATTTATCCAAAGGTGAAAACACAAGAAAAATAAATTCTTGGCCTTGACAAGGAAGGATGCAAAAGGCCAAAGCAAAAAAATTTTTTTGACAAATTTAAGGTAAAAATTGAAAAGAAGATGGGAAAAATCTCACATTGTAGCTTGGAAAATCAAAATAGACCTGTGTGTGTGTGAAAGAGAGAGGGAGAGAACGAAATAGGGAGTTCAATCACCTCATGGTACTCAAAATGGAAGCACAATCGACTTCAACAACTCCCAAAAATCCAATTATCCAACAAATGCAACAAAACCCCAAAGTCAAGGCTATGCCACACAACAAATCATAAGGAGAAGGTGAAAGAAGTTTGAAAAATCTCTCAAGAGAGAAGCCAGCCAAAAAAGAAAAAGACAGGCCTCAAGAAATGATCCAACTTCAACTCAACAAGAAATTAAACCTCAAAGCCAAGAGACGTAAAGGAAACGAAAACCAAAGAGATAATCAAAAGCTTGCCAAGATCCCTCTCTAAATAAGCCCTTCAAAATATTTTTTGTTTAAAAAGGCAACCTTTTCAACCAAACATGAACAAGAAGAGAACAGGACGAGCCAGGAACAAGAAAATAAAAAAGAACAAAAAGAAAACAACCCAGAAACCATAAAGCTCAAAATGCAAGCTTGGAGAGTTTAGAAGAGATAATAGAAACCATAAAACCAGCCCATGGAAAAAATGAAGCAAAACAAGTCCACAGATCAACACATTGCTTCTCGTCACAAAAACAACAGGCACATTAAGACATAACAAACCAAACCCAGAAACACCTTAATGCGTTAGATAGAATTTCTTACAATTCTGGTCCGATCTGACAAGATCTCGAGCTTCTCTCTCCCCTCTCTCTTAAAAAGAAAAAGAAAGAAAAAAAAGAAACAAGCGAGAACTTCTGGTAAATTTCGCCTTTTAATAACACCAGACAACAGATATATGCAATACATATGTGTGTCTAGATATAGAGCCGTTTTTTCAGTTTTAACGGCGTTAATTTCCCGACATAACTTCCATATTTTTTTTTTTGGTTCTAGATAAAAAGGTAATTAAATAACTGATTTATCTAATAATTACAAATCATAAAAATGAATTTTTATTATTAGTTAAAAAGGAGACCATTAATAAATCTAAAAATGATTTTATCACTACTCCACATTAGGAATATTAGAAATTCTTCTCCGGTTTAAGACAAATACATACTTTGACTAAAAATTTGAATAATAGTGAAAATGAAAAGGTTAGATGGTGTTAGATAACGAAGGCGGAATCCAAAGAACCCAAACATGAAGAGCCGGATAAGCGGCGCCGACGTGGTGGTGGTGATGGATGACGGCACATTGGGCTAAACATTCCAACATTGGAATCTCTGAAAATATTGTTGGTGGCTCTTTTTTTTTCCCCCCTCTTTATACAGTTTCTTATTTCCTTTAACTTCTTTATGTTCACACTTAAAATAAAACCGACTTCGACTTTGAGATTTTTTGTGATTTTTCTTGTTTTCTAATTTTTAGTATTTATTTTTTAATGAAAATTTAAAAAACCTATTTAGATATTACTGTTAATGTAATTTCACTTTTAAATTTGATATTAACTAAATATTAAGTAAATCTTATAGATAAATTAATTACATAAATTTATTAATTAAATAAATTTATTTTAATATCTTATATAATATTTATTATTGAATTAAGAGAAGTTCCAAGTCAAAAAGAAGTTCTAACAAAGATTATAAAAGAAAAGATGAAGTTTGAAACACACAAAACAAAGATCAAGGTAAGAACAAAAGAAGAATAAGTTCGTTTTTTTTTCTGTATTTTATATTATTAATTGGAATCTCATTTTGTTAATTTGATAATTTAAATCACTATGTATAATTATTCCATATTACTTCATGGCATAAGTCTTCTTTGTTGAAAAAGAAGCGCTTAAGTTTTTGTTTTTAAGAGAAAAAGTCTCTTAATCATTCAAATGGCATAAGTCTTCTTTGTTCAAAAAGAAGCGCTAGTTTTTGTTTTTAAGAGAAAAAGTCTCTTAATCATTCAAACATTCTTTAGGAAATATTTGAAAAGTATTTAAATTTTAATTGTATTAAGCAAATTGAATAAAATATTTGAAATTGTTTAAACCATTTTTTTTAGGGAATTAGTCAACCTACATAAGTTAGTCCTCAACCAATATAAGTTAAAATTATCAAAATTGATTCATCCAAAGTCTATAGTAATATTGTTTGATATATTGGTCAAATATTTCAATGAATACTAAATCTATGCGTTTAATGCACATTGGTTAACTAATATATCATATTAGTCGGCGAGTACCCTATAACTAGTTATTGTAAATCTCAAAACCCTATAATTAACTTTAAAAAGTTATATATAAATCTCAAAACCCTATAAATACATGTTTTTCATTGGTTTTGGTATTAAAAAAAATTAAATGTCTTTTACATATATTTTTAAGCGTTTATCAAACATTTGAGCATCATTATCTCATATTTATGTGAGTGAGCCTCTTTGGATTTATCAAAGTAATAAAATGAGATATTTTGCGTCATAAAGTTTTGTTAAAATGTTTACATATTGCATTTAGAGACATTCTACGGGACATTGAAGTTCCTCTTCACTATAAATATAAAAGGGTTCCTTTTTACTGAGAAAAGATTGTACAAAATTTATCATTCACGAAAGAAGAATTATAATAAAATAAGACGTTGGCAAAAATTGTTTATCTTATTACTATAAATCAATTTTCATCCCTATCGTCTTTAAACTATTATTCAATTATACGTAAATACCTAATTTAACCCCCAAATTTTATCCTATTAAATTATATTAATCATAATTCTTATTAAATAATTAAATAATATATGTCTAGTTAATAATAGATTAGATTATAAAAATAAAAATACAAAATCAAAATTAATTTTATGATTTTCTTAATTTATGAAAATATGAAGAAATTAAAACCAAAAATAGAAATTTAAAAATGAATCAAATAATTGTTTTTAGAATAAAAAAACAAAAACAAGAAGAAAGATCCAAGAAAGCTCCTAAACTTAATCCACAAAAATTGAAGTTTATGGAAAGGTTGATTTAAAAGGTTTCCTTCCATGGTGTAAGGTTGAACAATACTACTTTACAAGCAACATCTCATCTTGCAAGCAATGAAATTTGTTTCAGAAAATAAAATGATAAAACTTTTGGAGGAAGAAATTCCAACATCCATTCCCATCATTGCTAAGCGATTGAATATTCATGTTGGGTCCATTCCGATATTTTGTAGGCAATCAATCGAATAATAACTGAAATTCAGGTAATTACTTGAATTTTTAGCAAGGTATATATGTATGGTAAATTATTGATATTCATGTCAAAGCATAAAAGGTAGCATACCAATACATATGCCTTTTCAGTTTTCAGAGAGCTGAAGTGTTATACAATACAGGGTTCCAAATGTTTCAACAGAATACAAATTAAAAAGGATAAGATGGGTAGGTTTAACTTACCAATTCAACTTTCAAAAGTTCAAGTCAAAAAGATTGTTTCTTAACATGCCAACAAATAAGGATAAAATTTACTAGGGTACGAGGTCTTTCAAGAAAACTAACATGAGAAGAAGATGATCATTGGAATTAGTTCGGTCTGATTTTGGTGAGGCTGGGCATCGTTGTTTAGATCCATGAGTTCGATTAGCTCCAGCTAAGAAATACTTGTAAAAATAATAAGGCACACCGGAGGTTGATCGCCGGACGGCCCCTCCGATGCTTACGTCAGTTTTTTTGTCGTAAGATTTTTGGCTGTGAATAGAGAGAATATTAAAGTTCTAGAGTCATACCTACATCATGATGAAATGATGAACTTATATAGTAAATACCTGTAGGAGTTAGGTCAATATCTAAAAATAGGCCGATCGGCCTGCGTGTCGTCACGATCAACCTAACCAGGAATGAACCACTTTGTACATTCCGGTAGATTAGAGTAAGATCTTTTTGTTTTTGGTTTTCTGTATTTTGTTAATCCAAACATATGATCTTTTGTACTAACCTAGAGTTGAAGCCTCGTTGTAACTTATAAAAAGTTAGGTTCCATTTGTATCACATCGCCTGTAATAGATATATATGTATACTATGTATGGACGGAAATAGTACAAGAGCAGTTGGAAACATTTGAAACCCTGGTCAAATCTATTGAGATTTTGAAATGAATCTTCGTGAATGGTCTCCATAGGTTCCAAGAGACAATTTCTGACCTATTTGCCTGCCTGTTAGCTTTAAAGGCTTCTCTTTTCTCGACAAAGTCATGTACAAGGGGTGTTAAATTTCCTCACGAACAAGGGTATAGTAATATAAAGTTGACATGGAAGCCAGGCCAATGATACCAGTAACATAATTATATGGGCATTGCCAAATGCCAATATCTCACTTGGAGATTACTGAAATATAAAGAAGCTTAGCTAGTGTTCGATCTTCCTTTCTACTGTACCTTCTGCAGTACAATCACAAGAATACTGATACGTAAATTAAATGCATATACCCAACAGTACTACTTGAAAAAGAACCACTTCAACTTCTTGCCGAGTTCACGATACTTTTAAATGCCATGTTACAATGTCACGAGGCTTAGCAGCGGGAATAACTTTATGGTAAAACTTTCCCCGTTCTTACAATTCAGATTCTAAGTTTGACTCCATAATCTCGCTAATCACAATTATAATTTAAATTTATTGTTAACATATTTAATAACCTAATAGGTCTCACATGCAGAATAAATTTAAAGGAGCAAAGATATTTTATCGAGTTGAATTTGATTATTTTAGTTTCAGAAACTTTATCATTAAATATGTAATATTTAATAAAAAAGGATCAATGTGAGATATTGAATCTTATTTGAGCATAATTTGTATCTACTTAGAATTATTTAATTAAATTTTAATACAAATTAGAATTTAAGTTTAACTAAATTACTAAAATGTTAAAAATTTATTATAAATAGGCTTAAATTTTAATAAAGCTAGAATTTATTGCTTAACCCTCCTCGTAAGAATTATATAATTCTTTCATCTTATTTTGTAAATATCGTTAAAGGTTGAACACTTGTGCAACTACAATGTTTGAGATGGAACATAATCAAGTTTCAGAATAAGTTACGAATTACGATTCATATTTTATTATGATTTATGCGTTAATCATTTTATAGAATTAAAATAATCTTAATTTTTGACAAATTAAAATATGAAAAAAATAATATATAATTATTCAGCTGCGGTTGAGATTAGATTCTATTTAAACTTTTGAATTTGAAAAGCGTGAACTCTTCTAATATTTTTAAGTATCACTAATTTAACAAATAATCTATTGAAGTACATAATTTATGAATGAACATATTTATTAGCAAGCGAGTTTTCTAAATACGAATTTAAAAGAAAGTGATGGCCTTATTTCAAATAATCTTTGAACAATTTAAATGGTAGGGTCACAAATGTTAATGTTACTTGATGGAGTTGGAGAAAAGAGGGAGGAAGTGACAGCCCCACTGCATCCGCCTTTCCTCAGATTGGCAAATGTTTTGGAAGTTTCATGGTTTGTGTACATTTGATTGGATAATTCAACCGGCATTTGAACTTGGATTGGACTTTGTGGCCATTCTTTTGAATATTCCCACCCTGCAAGGCTCCCGAAAGTCAAAAGGAATCATTCGCTCGTTTACTCAATTTTCTTGATTATTTATTTATTTATTTATTTATCTAGTAAGAGTAGTCACCATATTGAAGACCAGGAAAAAAAGTGATTCATGATGAGAACTTAGAGAAGTTAACGAATATGAACATTTGGCAAGTTTTTTGTCAGAAGACCACCATGCGAAAGAAGATAGAGTCTAACATTTTTATAAATAAAGCCGTGTCCAAGCACACAAGAAATCAAGTGTACCTTTGAAACAGGCAAGCAGCATTCAGAAAAGGGTATGGTCCCAATTCCTCTCGTCTTCGAGGATAGGGGACCAAAAGGTAGTCAATATGCAATGTGGTATGTATATGTGGAAAAGTGCATGTCTGTCTGTCATAGATGTGTTCATGGCATGGACGTGTAAGGAGCGATTGGCGGCAAAAATATTTGACCAAATGTTGATTTTGGCTAGACATTAGACAATGCGGGTCAATTGCATATGCAGGTTCTTGTGCCCTCATTTGAAGAAAAAGAAGAAGAAAAGTGGATCTCGTTCTCATGTAATGTCACCATTCACGCCCGCCTTGTTCAAATATTATTATTCAATATTGTTTATACGCTTCTACAGCAAAAAAAAAAAAGAGTAAAAACATTTTTGGGAGTAATAAGATAAAGGTTGATTGGTTCAAATTTTCAGTATTTCTATTTTTTTGGGAGAAAAAATTAATTACATGAGAGAAACAGATTCCTGACATATCCTCTAAAAGGAGTACATGGCACTCAATAAGTAGACGATCAAAAGAAATAGGTTCTAATGCAAAATTCTCAGCATAGCTTGTTAACCAGTCTGCACAACAGTTAATCTCACTGTAGATGTGACGATGGACCATCGTCCAGTTTCGCGTAAACAGTACATGAATACCTTGAACAATGACATAATTGACCGTGGACCGGCTGGTCAAGCAAGAGATGAGTTGAACGACCACTGCCGAATCTACTTCCAGCTCAATCCGGCAAAAGCCGAAATTCCATGCAAGCATGAGTTCTGAATACACCCTCTCAGAATTTCGCAGACACCAAAAGCCACCAGTCGAGATTCTAGATAAAATCTTCAAGCCAATTGCCTACACTGTTCTAGAGGAGTCCTCCTATTGTAGCTGAAGAAGGATACCGTATACAAGTGCTATCTGAATTTCTACAACTAAATAAGTTTAAGTACAAAGGAGACTAGCTGGAATGATTTTGTTGGAACTCAGTGGACGTCATTCACCTACTCCGTCCAATTCACTTGGTGTCTAATTAATGACAAACTTTGCTTATTCCACGTGTACAGTGGGGTATTTATAACACTGCACCCAAAATTTGAATGGGTTTGGTAACTTTGCATAAGATTATTGACTTCAGATATCAAAGCGACCAACATGAAGTGCATCCCTACCAAGAGAAGAGAGGTCGTGAAGTTTTGAAATAGACACAAACAAAATTGTGCTTTTGGTACTAAATTTGAATCTACACGGAGCGCAATAGTCCATGCTTTTTTTCTAAAAGTTGACGAAATTTTTATTTATTTTTAAATTTAATAAAAATAATTTTTTATTTTTGTTTTCAGTTTCTTCCATTTTTCATTAAAAATAATTTATTTTTAAATTTTATCTAATATATAATTATTATCAGTAGTAAAAATATAACTATAATAACATTAACAATCAAACACAATTTTGAAAAATAAAATCAGAAAACAACAAGAACCCTGAAAATGAAACCAAGCTACATACTCCAAAATGTCGTTTCTAAAGTTTTGCTTTGGTGGAACATTCGTTTCTTTAAACAGTTAAATTAGTTATGACTTCTATATCATACGAGACTTTCGGATATACCTGAATTCAAATTTCACCAAATATTGGGATATTGGAACAATGTTTAGTCTTGATAAATGGAACGAACACAACTGTTTGGATGTGGACTTTTGAAGAACCTTTAATTTCTTGTGGGTTCAAATTGAAATTTAATAAAATAGTATTGAAAAATAAAAATATAATGTTAATTATTAACAAAATATGATAAATCATTAAATTAATAATTACGAACAAATCAATGAATAGTATTTTTTTAGTATGTTAAACTCTCAAAAACCTTGTGTTCTCCTGGAAGACGTGATGGGTAAAAATTTTATTTAGAGTTAGTTGGGGTTGGCCGCAGGTTGTTGCCTCCGGAAAGCGTTGATCTTCATGAGCAAACGAAAAATGTCAAGATAAACAAATAGACTGAACGCGGAGGAAAGGGACAGGAGAGTGGGTATTGCTATGCCCATGCCATGCCTATTATATAAGAATGGTCCATACATATTGTTAATCTGAACGACGGACCGCATAGGTCATTTAATGCTGACGTCAATTTCATAATCTCATTCGTCATAGATTGATCAGTCAAAATCAAGGAGTGCAAGCAAAACTTGAAGGGTAAATTAAGACTTTCTAAATATGTTTGTTATGCGTGTGTACATGGATTCCACAATTTTGTTCTCATTCTATCTTACTTTTCGAGAGTTTGGCACCGTACGACTTATTAGGGTCAGTAAACAATCCTTTTAACTTAATTTTAAATCGAACACTGGCAAACAAAATACAACAAAACTTAAAGTGATGCACGTCAATTCGTTAAATTCAAGTTTAGTTCTACTTCTACTTTTTTGCCATAATTTTTAATTTTTAGTTTTTATTCAGTTAAAATAAAAACAAAATTTTGCTTGGTTATTAATTTTAATGTAGCTATATTTTTATTTTACATATTAGATAAAACTTTACAATAAATTATTTTTAATTAAATACAATTATTTTAATCTCTTATATAATTTTTATTAATAAAATATTCTATTTCATTAAATAAATAATTAAAAAATTCATTTAAAAATTAATATTTGTTTTAAATATATTTTACTTATTAAATTAAATTTTATTTCAAATTTATATATTTTAAGATTATTTAAATTTGATTATATTTGTTAATAATTATTATATTAAATCTATTTGATTTAATTACTAAAATTAAATTATTTATAATTCTTATTAAAAATTTTATAGCAAATAGTTAAATAGTATATATTTAGTTCAAAACAAAAACAGAAGGTAATTTTTTATAATTTTTAAAAACAGAAAGAAACCAAAAGTAAAAACATAGACAAAAACAAAATGTTTTAATTGAATTTAAAAATAAAAACTGAAATCAAACTTATCCTTATCCTTCTTAACAATGAAACCAAGGCATCGATCTCACCATTGAATTTTAATTATAAGGTGGAGTTGAAATATAATAATTAATCCGAACAAGCAGTTTACGTAAAGTGTAATTCTATAGGGAATCAACCTTAATGCTATGGTGATTATTCTTCGCATCGCGTTCAAAATCTTTTCCTCAAATTCATCTTTTGAGCATTTACGGGAAACTAGGTTTTGTCCATCGTCTGATCCTGAAATGATACCTTGTCCTTTCAATTTCAGAGTTGTTTCAAAAGATAAGCCCGGCATTCTCCTATGCAATCATGAATGACAGAAACAATATTTAAGTTTTAAAAATAAAATGAATTTAAATTAAATTGGAGAACGTATAATTGCGGATTGCTAATTGTTCGATTGCAATTGCAAGCGCAATATTATCCACTAATTACGTCTGATAAGTCGATAACTTGAATTGAAAGAATTGATATGTGGGACCAAGTTGGAATCTTCATATCTTAATCACCAGATAAGGATTGAACTCTGAATAAATAAAATTATTGAACTCTGAATAAATAAAATTAAAGTCATGGCCATCATCGTCTTTGTTGAAGAGGAAGAACTTCAGATTAGTCAAAATCAAGCTAACAAAGACATCCATAAAGAATCTTTTCTTATCTTTTACCCAAGTTTCTTTTAGGTAGGAGACGATCAACTCATTCTGGAAGTGTCGTGGTTATGTTCCATGGCACTGATAGTTTAGTTTATTCTTCGAAATCAGTCGTATCCGACGCAATTTACACGTGTTAGGCCCACTAATTGATCATAAGAATTTGAGTTACGGTTGTTTATATAGTTTAGTTCGCTAAAACCCACGCTTTAATATTATAGTACTACTGTCAGCTATAGTCTGATATATTGGACATAAATGAGGATCCGATCGAACTTAACTTCGAATATAAGTTCCATATATATCTAATCGAGTCATTTTATACAAAAGAAAATCCCACTTCCTCTGCAGTGAGAACTTGGAATAACAATGGCCAAAGAATAATAGACCCCGAAAGCAAATCTTGATGATGTCTTGAAGGCGTGTTCATGATACTTTAATTGAAGGGAAAACATGAATAATCATATTTTTGTAGAGCCCTTAATGATTCGTATATCTTAAGTAACTTTAGGATATTAGTGTGTGTCACTGTCTAATACCCATAATCTACGAGATAATTAAACTACAGATGACAACAAACCGGCTAATGGACCAATTCAACTAATTTTTTTTAAAAATTAATTAGAAAAAAGACGGAAATAAAGCATGTAAATCTTAAATATATAAATAATATTGAGGTGAATAACTGAAGAGGAAAAAAGAGGAGTGAAGAAGTAGATAATTAGAAAGAAAAAAAGAGTAAAGGCAGGTTGAACTGAACCTCCAAAAAGCACCATATGATGTGTAGGCAATTTGTCTATATGTTATAGTAAGACACTGTCTTTATTTACATATATATATATAAATTCTTGTGGGGGTGTCCAAAGAACATGACCATTGACAAGATATAGGTTGTCCCCATTTAATGCACCCCCAAAAAACAAAAGAAAAAACGGCTTTGTACGTACGACATGTTATGCTTCATTCACCGACATTTTTTTTCCTCTCTCACGTATAACCTTTTTTTTTATTTTATAAATTCAATAATCATCTTCTTTTATCTTGGAAACAGACAAGATGTGAAGCCAGTTCTGACCCAACCTCAGGTATTGAAAGATTCCGTTGCTTGCTTTTAGTGTTCTTATTTGGGATTTGGGAGTTGGGACCCTTCCTCTTATCTCCTTTTCAATCTAACGATCTAAAAAAAGGGTTTTAATTAATAAGTAATCAATCAAAAACTATTAAGCTGTGGTGTGAGGTCGTTAGGTACAACAAACACAATTATTTTATTAGCCCCATTGTGCCAAAGGGTTAATTCTCCTATTTCTTTTCGAAAACTTGGGCCTCTTGAAATTTGGTACAAGTGCAAATGATACTGAATTGGACCAACATGGAACATATTCTTATCTTTCAATCATACTGGTGGCAAAGGGCATTACACCTCAATCCCTTCCCACGATGGTATCGTTTATGTAAAATAAGAATCTATATTCTATCAAGTATTGAAATGTAACTACAACAAATGAACATCAGAATATGATGTCTTCTTCGTCATTCCTTGTGTTTGTCAACCTCTTCGGTTGCCGTATTGGTAATCTTCATCAAGTTATCAAACTTCTCAGACTTTCCCAACACAATCTCAATCTATAACAAAAACAAAAAATCAATATTCCCAATAGCAGTGGTACTACAAGAAAGTGACTTAAACAAACCAGTATAGATAAGGCTATAAAAACTGTACCAAATGCATCATACAATTGAACATACCTTAGCCTTTTGAACAAACTTTCCTTTGTTCTCATCTTTCATGCCAACTGTAGATGTTAGAACTTCTGTTTCGTTTCACATGAAAGAAATGAAAAATAAATTTAATTAGATCCTTAGATCTCTATGGTATTATTGTTAGCAAAAAGGAAAAAAAGAAGAAGAAGAAACTCTTAATCTTACTTTTCTCGGTAGCTAATCCATTGTTTTTTAAAATCTCTGCAATTGTGACAACTGTTGTGATTGCTGTAAAAATTAATAAAGTATAAATAACATAATTTAGTTTCTAGTTTTAAATTTAACATGCATAGTGTAGTATATGTTAATTAAATGTTTAACAAGTTCTTGTTTAATAATATGCCACATATCTAAGGGTCTATATGAGAACAACTATACTACACTATGCATATGAGAAATACTTGGCCCAATAAAAGAAACAAAAACTTCATAAATAATATGATTTCAATGTTAATAAGTTCGCAGATTTTTATTGGGATTTGTTGTTATTAAAGACTATTATATAAATATTATTTGGAAGGGAGATTTTCTGACGCATACCCATTCCTAAAGCTGAAAGCTCGACCTCGTTATGCTGTTGTATATATCTCTGCAAAAACAAACCATATTACTTGTGCATAAATTAGTTCATGTCGATCAAGTTAGTACAAGTTTAAAATAATCATGTCTTGTATTATATTATAAAATAAAAATAAGAATTAAACATATAACAGATTCTGCGACGTTTCTTAAAAACGTCGTAGAAAGACCAATCTTTCAATGACGTTTTTAGAAATATCGCAGAATGTCAGTATTTTTCATGACGTTTTACATAAAACGTCGCAACAATCTTTTGCTTACATTATATTTCACAACATTTTTTGTGACATTTTTTAAAATATTGTAAATTATATTATGTGACGTTTTTGACATGATGTGACGTTATAAAAACGTCACAAATTGCCTTGTTTTTTGTAGTGTATGGCAAAAGAATTAAGAATAGCACAAAGTAACCAAATGACATGCATATTTGCTGAACCGTCTTTGAGTTTTCGGAGTCGGGGATTCCAGCATATTTTTATTTACGATCAAGAACTGTGCAATAGCCAAATTATTATTAAAAAAGTTCGGAGGAGAATCCCAGAAATTATTAGTTAGCAACTACCATTGCTGCATTAAGATAAATAGGTTTCTTACACATCACTTGCTTGTAATCCGTAGTAAAATATCTACTCAGTCAAGAAAGAGTATACCTTGGCCAGATTAACATAAAAGAAGAGAGGTTTCTTAGTGTTGGAAACTTGAATCCTGTTCTTCTTTTGCAAAGCCTGAGATGCTTTCACTTCCATAGCTGTGTCTGTTGGTGCCAAGGCTGGCGCAGCTAGAGTAGGCAATGTTTCTGCTGTCATTTTTTCTCTTTCGTTTGGATTTCTCTATCTTTCTGCGATTTTGTCTACCTTTCTTTTATGTATTGAGAGAGGTAACAGGTTCGTGATGAAGAGAAACAATTGACGAGGCATTATTGGAAATGGTTAATTATATGTTATTGGAGGCTTCTTCAACGAATAACACACGTGTTTGATTTTCTTATGGTTGTTGACATGGTAAGAGAAACCGACGGGCTTGTTCTTTCTGCCTTAGTCGACTAAAATTACGGTTATATTTCAAAATTTTTAGAATCTCCCATATTAAGCTAACATGCCAATTTGACTTTATGTATGTGACTTTCGGATCAAACATGATCAACTCAATTCTACCATAACTCTTGCATCATGTTTTGTGACAAATTACTGCTTTTACTTTGATCCAGGTTTATAATTTCAAGAGTGAATAACATCAACTTGAAGTGTTAACTAACTGAATTAACCTACGATTCCGTCAATATACAAAAGTAAAACAAAAGAGTAAATTGAAGTAAGCTGAATAAATAAGTGATGTATGATCAACTTGAATAATTTAAACACAAAATAATTTTCTTAACAAATTTTTCATCATCATCATTTATATCTATATATATTATTTGTGTATTGGTGTAGACATGACTTAAATACATGAACAACCCAGAAGACATATTGGACTATGAAAATGCAAATGATTTAGAACACGAATATGTTTATACTTGAAAGACCAAAGAGGGTTAAATATTTCGCAAAACTTATTTGGCACCAATAAAATATAAAAATAAGCAGAACCGAAATAAATTAACACCGAAAATTTGGTAACGCAGTTCGGCACACTTTGCCTACGTCTGCGGGGCCCTCACCCAGATTAAATTCTTTCACTGTAGTTCACAAAAAATTACACCAGATTGATCTACCCTGTAAGACCCAATCTATGTAACCGACCCACAACCTAACTACCCGTGAAAGATCTTCACATTTAAAAACACGACTGACTCGTGTTAACCTCGTTAAAGAATTTTCCTAACTATTTCCATTCAAAAGCAAAAACAAATAAAACAAGAAATCAATAATTTCAGATCTGGAATTTTTCACCAAAATACCCAAGTAGCAGCACCATCAATATATGTACTCATCTGTGACAAAGTCTTCTTTGTGCTGCGATCATCAATCAACTTCAAGAACCCAGCAAAAACAACAACTGCCCATAACCCTTGGACTGCTTGTTAAAGATAACACCAGTGAAACAATTATGCCCCTAGAGAAGACCCACGCAACTCACTCAAAACAAAAGAATCAAACCCAAAAGGAGCAACAACCAATCAGCACCTTTGCAATCTATTGTTCATGCCAAAGACCAAAGCATGTGCACAGCCCAAAAATCCTACACATCCGTTGCACACCCGCTCAAAGAACAATCCACATTATTCACGCAACCTTACTTGATTTACCATTAAAGATTCCTTTTCAAATAAGGATATTACCAGATAGGCTATCAACCACCGAAAGTTATGCCAATTAAGAATATATTTCCAATTCAAATTCCAAGCACTATCCACTTTTAAAAGAATGCAATCTTCAATACCCAATCTTCAATTAAGGCACATATTCAAGTATTATGGAAATTTTCATGTTCAATTAAAATGCCAAAAATAAAAATAGGATATATGTAAAATAAATCCTAACAGGTTTGATACTTGTATTTGGTGTTGTAGATTTCCAAGCTAGAGCTTGATCTTCTGTTTCTATCAATAAGTGCAAAGAGATAGCTTTCAGAAGAATAAATGCAATGAACGAAACATCCTCGAGTACATCAGTTTGATATGATAACACATTAAATATATAATAAATCTTCTGTCTTCTAGTTCAATACCTTCTGCATTTCTCAGCTATAAACGAAAACATGTTAAAGCTGAGAAATCTAAGCAGTATATCGTGCAACTAGACATGGATAACACAGCTTCCAACTATGAGGAGCTTGATGTTCTTTACTCTAATGGTTCACTCTGTCAGGACGACCCTTACAAGCAAGCTATGGATTTCTCAAAACATCTTCACCAGCAACAACAACACCAAGAATCAGCAATCCTCGAGTACCAGGTGTTAGATGAGGGAAGATTTAGAAAAGACATTCATGGTGGTGATGAACCCCAGAAGGAGCAGAATTTTTTAGCTTCATTTGAGCTGCTAAAAAGCTATGGTAAGGGTTCTAACAGACTGAACAGGAAACGGATACTTGAGCCGAGCAATGGCACATCATGCTCAAAGGAAGAATTCCAGGAATTATCAACAGAAGAAATAATGAGGATTGCTGGCGCAAGGTTCAACGGCTTGCAACACCAATTTCATGCACTTGATATTGCCTGAAACTTAATTGTTCCAATTCCTTTTTATTTTTCTTTTTAGGTTCATTCAATCTTCTACCCAAGTATCTGACGATATTGCCTGCATACCCGATAACCGTTTTGATCTTTCTTTCTGTAATCTTTCTGATGAGGAAGCTAAGAACGCGGGCCTTGCTGAACTCCTTCTAGCTTCATCTGAGAAAGTTAGCAATCAACAATTTGATCGTGCAAGCAGATTGCTCAAAGAATGTCAGTGCTTGGCATCGATAACCGGAAATTCAGTTCAAAGAGTAGTGCATTACTTCTCGGAGGCTCTTCAGGAGAGGATAGATCGAGCAACGGGAGGTTATGAGAAGAGAAAAACAGTAAACATTGATGAGGTAACAACGGCTCCAACACCTGACATCCTGGCATCTTATCGGAAAGTTCCCTTCTCTCAGCTCATACATTTTACTGGAATCCAAGCCATTGTGGAAAATGTAGCTGAGGCAAAGAGGGTTCACGTAATTGATCTAGGTATCAGGAGTGGAGTGCAATGGACACTCTTGATGCCAGGTTTAGTCTCACGCTCTGAACCTGTTGAGTTTTTTAAGATAACTGCTGTTGGGACTACTATGAAGCAAGTGTTTGAGGATACAGGTGACAGGTTGATGAGTTTTGCTCAGAGCATTGGGCTGCCATTTTCTTTCAAGCTAATTATGTTATCAGACATGTTGGAGCTTAAACACGATCTCTTTGATCTGGATCCTGACGAAACGATCGCCATTTTCGGTGAATCCACCCTCAGGAGCCTTCTTCCATTTCCGGATCGACTGCATTATATTATGCAAGAAATCAGAAAGCTTAATCCAAGTATCATGGTGGTCAGTGAAGTTGATTCAAACATGAACTCACCAGTTTTCGTGAATCGTTTCATTGAAGCTCTTTTTTACTTCAGTGCATACTTTGATTGCCTTGATGACTGCTTGAACGATGATCCAAACAGGTTGATCATAGAGTCTTTGCACTTCGGAGAAGCAATCAGAAACGTTGTGGCCGCTGAGGGAGAAGAGAGGACAATCCGTAACGTAAATATTGATGTATGGAGATCGTTTTTCACTCTTTTTGGGATGAGCGAGTTGGAATTTAGCTCAGCTTCTCTTTACCAAGCTAATTTGATATCTGACAAGTTTAATTGTGGAAGTTCTTGTACTGCTGAAATGAATGGAAAAGCCCTTCTCTTCTGCTGGAAGGGTACACCAATCAATTGCCTTTCTGCTTGGAAGTTCATTAGAGAGGAAGAAGATGGAGCTAAGATGTGAGATTCTCAAACATTTTTGATAACTATGGATTTCTCTCATATGTTTTGTCTGGTCTCAACAATTCGAAGTCAGGATTATAGTTCGTTTTCTTTCAGGTACGGCTTCGATAGTTACGAATAGTTTGTTTATTTTGATATGAAATAACTTTATGGGGACATAATGGTAAAACTTGCATATATAAAGATATTCCATGTAAGAGTTTAAATCAGATATTGAATAAAATTTGTTAAATATTCTGTAATTTAGCATATTTATTGTACTTTAAAAATTATTAATAACTGTTTTATAAATTTAATTTTATAATGTCTGTCTTCCTACTATTAATTTATAATATTACATGAAAAAATAAATTATTTGGAAGTTTATAATTATAATTTTCAGTGGAAGTTGTTGGTACGAGAATGAGTGTTATAAAATTAAAATTATAAAAAAGTTATTGATAATTTTATAAATATTTAGAGATATATCAAGAAATCATATATTTAACTTTTAAATATTTTCATACTTAAAACTTATCTTTGATGTATCTTTTTCAAATCTAAGGTTGAGTAAAATCAAATTGATGTATGAAATCGACTTGTTCACATGTTTAGTCTAATGGATTGATCACCAAGCTCACAAAATCATTAAGAAAAAAATATTTTTCAAGGCTCAATTTCAATTGCGTAATAAATTTCCTTTTTTTTTATAGGAAAAACATAATCATCGACAACAAAGAAAGGCTAAAAATCTAACCCAAGCCGACAGACTTGCCCCATACGCCCAAAATCTATAGGCCTTTCTGTATCAGCAACATTATAGAAAGATTGATCTAACGATAAAATAGAACATAAAGAAGTAGGACTAGCATCTCATCTGTGATAGTTTGCATGAAATAAGGCTACCCGTATTAATGAATGAGCCGCCTTATTAGCAATCATACGTGTCCATTAAAATGACAAATGAGAGAATTGTCGCTTAAACGTTTGACAATCAAACGCCAATGTTCCGATCTCTGATAAACATACCAAAAAAGTTTGAATAGCTTGAATCGCCAGCAAGTAATCCGATTCAGATTGACATTGTAGCACCCCGCTCCCGCCTGACCCGAACTCGACATCATGAGTGATGTCCGAGCTCGTGCCAGTGGAAGCGGCGTGTTAGAACGGTCGGTCAGTTCCGTTCGGTACAAATTTCGGTTAAATTTGAGATCCGATCGGCACAAGCATGCTATACAAATCAGAGTCGCTAATCACAGTTACAAGGACTACTGCTCAGCCAAATACAATTCATTAATAAAAAGATCAGTCATACAGTATGAGTGGCCAATTGTCATGAATGAAATGAATTACTGATGATAT
>JANZLX010000003.1:24737711-24752192 GCA_025531955.1 Erythroxylum orinocense | reverse complement strand
TGTAGAACTTCTGCTCTACCAGGTCATGATTGGATATTAGAACTTTTGAATGGAAATCCTACAAGGATTTATGAAAATTTAAGAATGAGAAAGACAATCTTCTTAAGCTTATGTGATGAGTTGAAGACTTTAGGAGGTTTAAAGGTAACAAATCATTTGACTATGGAGGAGCAAGTAGCAATTTTCTTGATGACTATAAGGTATAGTGAGACAACTAGAGTCAATGCAGAACGTTTTCAACATTCGACTTGGACAATTTCGAAGTACTTTCGAAAAGTCTTATATGCAATTAATGGTCTTGCAAAAAGATTCATTACTCCACCATCTTTTACTAATACACCCCCTGATATTCAACATAATTCAAAATTCTTTCCATATTTTCAGATATATTCATATATTTAATTACTATTTTAATTATGTCTTTATGATTAAATTTTATTTTAATAAATTTTTTAATTTTTTGGATTGCATAGGAGCAATAGATGGTACATATATTGATGCACATGTTCCAACTGATGAACAAATACCATATAGGGGCAAAAGAATTAATCCAACCCAAAATATGATGTATTGTTGCTCATTTGATATGCGTTTTACATATGTAATGGTTGGATGGGAAGGTACTGCAAATGACTCCCGAGTTCTTTTGGAAATAGTGACAAATCCAACGAATCAATTTCCTATACCTCCACAAGGTATTATATTATTTAAAATAAACATAGTAATTGTGATTCATTTTTAATATCTTTTTATTAATATTATGCTCTTTCTATGTTAGGTAAATACTATTTGGTCGACTCGAGTTATACTAATATGCCTGGATTTCTTTCACCATATCAAGGTGAAAGATATCATTTGCGAGATTATAGAGCCAGAGGAAGACCTCAAGGTCCACAGGAATTATTTAACTACAGGCATTCTTCACTGAGAAATGTTATTGAAAGATGTTTTGGCATTCTAAAAGCAAGATTCCCTATACTTAAAACATGCCGAGTTATGATATAAAGAAACAAAAATACATCGTTATTGCTTGTTGTGTTATACACAATTATATTAGAATGTGTGGACAAAGCGATGAATTATTTGAAAGTTATGCTGAAAATGAAGAACAAATTAGCGGAAGTGAAAATGAAGATGCAAGTTCTCAAGTGGAGTATAATATCACTCCAGCACAACTTCGAGATATGTCTTGGAGGTGAGATGAAATTGCTAGACAAATGTAGAATGATTATATTATTTCTAATTAATTTATATTTCTTTTTGTAAATGATAGTACTATTATGTTTTCAACAATTATAGTACGATGGACATATTTTATTTTTTTGATAATTATGATGGACATATTATTTGATTGGAACGACTTAATATAATTTCTAATTTATGTAATTTTATTATATACAATTAATGTGTAATTTTTTAACAATATTTGATTTGCATATATTAATTTTAGCTATAATGATAATTGATTAATTTAAAAATATAATGTATTATATTATAATCTTTGCACATAATAGTATAATTACAAAAAAATAGAAACATGATAATAAAAATAAATATGTTTTTGTTTTCAGTTTTTATATTACAAATCTCAACCAAACAGGTTTTTGTTTTCAGTTTTTATATTACAAATCTCAACTACACAGATTTTCGTTTCTTTTAAGAAAAAAAAAACAGAAACCAAAAACAGGAAACAGAAACAAAAAACGACAACAGAAAAACAGAAGTGGAACCAAACGGCTCCTTAATTTTGATCACTATAAATTGCCTAGTTAAGATTATATTAAGTTCTTGTTAAAGATCAATGAAGAAATTCTCTCAAAAGTAAAGAAAAGCTCTCAAATTGTATTCTTAATGATTTGTTTTAATTACATCAATAAGTTAACCTCTAATAGGCATAAAAATCCCTAAAAACTAGACTACTAAAAAGAAATGAACATTCCCTTTTATCGTCTATTTACATACATCTACATAACTTTAAAAAGTCAAATCTTCATAAAAATAAATAGCTAATTCACGAATCTAGAGCTTTATTAAGAGACCGGTTATTGATAGTGATTTATGATATAAGCAATGAATTTGAAATACAAAATTCTCATGAAATGATTTCTTTATAAATCAATAGTTAGTACCTTCAAGGGGAGTAGCTCGATGGTTGAGAGCGAGGCTTAATTTCAGTTAGGTCTCAGGTTCGATTTTCTGCTAGCCCCTCTTGTGAGTAGGGTGTTCAAAAAAAAAAAATCAATAGTTAGTGAAAACACTATAAAGTGTTTAATTAATATAAAATAAGGTGAGCTAGTGATAATTATAATTTAGTTATAAAAAATAGGTAGAACTGATTTTTATAAATATATAACTAATCTAAATTTGACTCAAAATTCAAATTCTTTAATTCCCAGGTTTAAGTCAACTGATCACTCATCAAAGAAATCTATAATCATTTCGTTTCTACTATAAAAAAAAATGGGTTAAAAGGTCGATGTCTTAAATCTGCTTTTTATCATTTTGATTTCTCAGTTTTGCCTAGGGCCGCAGTTGTAATCAAGCCCAAATTCACCACACTCCCAATTTCCAATTCCAACCCTAAAAGCCCAGAAAAAATTTAGAGAAGGGACCATAACGTAGATCAGAGCTTTTACGAGGACCACGAAGACGGAAAACATCCAAAGCATTCAACACCACATCACGATCACAAAATCTCAATTTGCATCTATAAACCCTCGAAACCTAATTTTCTATCTATCGACCTTCTCGACTCTACTGACCCGACGTCTTTTACCGCCTCTAATTCAAATATTTGTTTATTGCTCGTCTTTCTATTCTCACGTAAGTGTTACCCTTTGATGAATTCCCTTTCTTGATTTACAGGCTGGAAGTTTTGTTTGTTTGTTTTCTCTGGTGTTGGTGCGTGCGTGTTTCTGTTAGTTTGTTGTCTGCTTTTTCTTTACGGTTTAATGTTTTTAATGTTTCGTGTGGGTTGAATTATCTCCTTTTCAAGCTGGATTTTATAATGGGTTTTTGGTTAAATGGTTTGTTATCTTTATTGATTTTGGAGCTGGGTGTGTTTTTTAAGCTCAGCTGTTTAATTGATTTTTCGTAATTAGGGGACTTTTTTTTTTCTTTTGGATGTTAAGGGTTTTGATTTGAGTTAGGGTCCATGAAAGTTGGGGTGTTAGGGATTGATTAGTTCTTCCAATTTGGTTTGAGTTAGGGTAAATGAAGGTTGGGGTGTTAGGGATTGATTAGTTCTTCTAAGTTGGTCTTCGTTGATGGAGTTAGTTTCTGTTAATCCTTAGCCTTAGTCTTGTATAAGCTTAGTTGATGTCTAGTCGCATCGCCAAAATGGCTGCAAGCTGTAACCAACTGCAAGCTTCCCCGGTACTTTGTAGTGTAATTGTTACCTAAACAAGGACTTGATTTTTGGATGAATAAACAGTCTTGGATTTAATTCCTAAATCAATTACTTCAAGTTGGGTGGCTTCATAGTTTTCTCTTAGAATTCCTGTAGGATTTTCACTAGCCTTTTAAGGGTGACGTGCTACACCCTTACAAGTCCTCATGTAAAATGACAATCCTATCATCTACGATGGACGTTTTACTTAATTTTGCTTTATGTTATTTCAGATCATCCTCTCTGTTTGTTTTGGTCCTTATTTTATTTCTATAAATTCTCAGTTTGGGTTTGGGTTTGGGTGGGGAGAGAGTGGGGATAATTTGTGAAGATGTGATAACTGCATTAGAGCAAAAAATGTTATTTAGAATTGTTTGCATTGTAAAATGTTCTAAGTTGATTGATATTACAATTCTAACATGGCTACTAAATGAACTAATTGAAATATTTTTGCGTCTGTTTTTTGCTTTGTTTCTGTTCAGGAAGCAGTTATGGCTGAGATAGATCAGAGTGTTGGTGAGCATGATGTTGATTACACTGCAGTTCATGGTGTGGACCTTTCAATAGAACATGGCGTAGATCAGGAAGTCGAGACAGGTGTGGATCACACTATAGATCACGGGATGCATCATGAGGCTGATCATGGCCTGGATCATGTTGTTGATGATGAATTGACTGGTAATCATGTAGTGGATAATGCTGTAGAACATCCTGAGGAACATGATGTGGAGCAAAATGAAGACAGTATTGTTGATGAAGAGCCTGATAACTTTCAGGATCAAGAAAAACAGGGAAAAGAGCAGAGTGCAGTTACAGGAGGTGGTGAAAAGAGGTGGCCTGGGTGGCCTGGGGAGAGTGTATTCCGTATGCTTGTTCCAGCGCAAAAAGTAGGTAGTATAATTGGACGCAAGGGAGAATTCATCAAAAAAATAGTAGAGGAGACTAGAGCTCGGATTAAGATTCTTGATGGTCCTCCAGGAACAACTGAAAGAGCTGTAAGTCTTTTAATACTTGTTTCTTTTTGTTCAAACATTCAGCTTGATTGCTCATGCTACATTTGGGGGCATTCTTTGTTGAATATATTTGGTTGATGCTATGGTTGTGTTTTTTTGACCTTCAATTTCAGGTTGTTATTTTATATAATGTATTTGTTTCATCCTTCTACTTCTTGTATGTGCATGGACAAGGATGCTTCTGATCTTCACCATGCAAAATATTTGATTTTGCAGCACATTTATATATTCTGTCTATAAGTGAACATGGACCTCTTGTCATTATTAGGTGCTTGAGTTTGATTCTTGTTGAAACTATGTATTTTGGTTAATGTGCATTGAGATTGAGGCACAGTTTTGTACCTCTTAACTATTCGATCTAACGACTTGGGATGCGTACTGGGGAAGGAAAATAAACATTAAAACAAGCCTTTGTAAAGAAAGTGGAAAACATTATATAGTAATATTCACACATTAACAAGTGAAATTTATAGCACTTCTTCCTAATGTGAATTTAAACCTAGTAAACTAATGCATACAACTCTCTAGATGCTTTTATCAATAGGATGACAAAAAAACTAATTTTGACAGTTCAATTGTTGATCTGTTCCTTGAAATCTTCAGTTAATGACCAGAATTAATATGTTGGGAAGTGTGACGTTGATCATACTTGAGAACAGTCAGTCATGTATTTATTTTATATTACTGCAACAACAATAATGAGAAACTTTGTAACTATAATTGTCTAATGAGACCATTAAGAGTTTATCAAGAAACCAGGCTGGTAGTGGTAATTCCAGATGGCAATCGACATTGGTCGCTAAATCCTTGGCCTGTATTGAAAGAAGACAATAAAGAAACCTCATGAGAAGAAATCCACATAAAAATAAAAAATTCCTTTATTTCCATAACAAAAATGATCTGTGCAGGTTCTGCCCAGAAATTTTAAAGCAACAATCAATCATCATTAGAACCCCCAATTTTGAAGAACCAAAGATCCGGTGGCAGGGTTCTGCTGAGCATTATGAAGTGCTGAAAGTTTGATTTGAATAAAATCAGACTCCTTGTATGGACAACTGTATCAGGAAGCTCTGCTTTTCTATGGTAACTCCGGATCCTAGATGATTGATTTCTTGCTGCAGATTGTAAAATGCGTAAAGGAAACTGCTGTAATGAGCGCCTAAGGGATGCAGAAGTGTTTAAGCTGAGTTGCTACAGAGAATGGTCTCATGATGTTAAGCGGTGAAGATACTTAAAATTAATGAACTTCTAAATAACCACAGAATCTTTTTAAAGAATGTGCATTTATCTTGTTTTGTTAACAAGAGCATTATAAATAGAAGGCCTTAAATTGTTGGGAATATTACTGCGTAATGGAAGTTCTTGTTCTACTGTGTGTTGTTTTTTGAGCTTTGACTCAGTTACTTAATAGAAGAAAGAGGAAGAAAATGTAGGTATAATGGAGCTTAGTATGAGACTTTTGCAACACACGTCTGTGATGGTATAAATTATATTTAATGAATTATAAAGCTGTAAAATATATTTACAAGATGCTAAACAATGCAGAATTGAAGTAATAATCTTTTTAAATAAGCCATCTCAATATTCTTAGTACATATACATTATATTCGTTTGTTAACAAGACTATAAATCTTGTGTGAATATAGCATATGTAGAAAATGTCAGGTTGTAGGAGCATACTTTTAAGGCAGAAGCAGAAGCTTATGATAATTGTTCTTATGAATAGATGATTATGTTGAACATTATAGAATCTAAAGCCTTGTCTTAGGATCAAGTTGAAGAATCGAATCTATTGGGGAGTTTGGGAATATAAGAATATTTTGTCACTTGTCATGTGAGGGGGAGTGGATGGAAGGTTTTTGACATAGTGCCATCCATCTTACTTTCTCACATGCATCTTGTGTATCTTATTGTAAAGTCATGTCATTTATGTAATCGATTTGGACTTATCTCCTCTAGGAAATGCTAAGGTAGATACGTGAAATTCTTGATTAATTAACCCACTGTAATATAGATTGTTTAGAAATGGTATTTCATGTGTGTTCTAAATATTTTTTAGTTCTTTTCTTTTGTGATAATTCTTTAAGAAGTGCTGTTTGATCTGTTTCATAAAATTTCTTTGATTCTGAAGAAGTTACATTATTGTCTGTAGGTAATGGTATCTGCCAAAGAAGAGCCAGATTCTTCTCTTCCTCCAGCTATGGATGGCCTTCTGAGGGTTCATAAACGCATTAGTGATGGTCTCGAAGGTGATTCTTCTCATGCTTTGGCAGGCACAGTTACTAAGGCTTCAACAAGGCTGCTAGTTCCAGCCTCTCAAGCAGGAAGTTTGATTGGAAAACAGGGAGGGACAGTTAAATCTATTCAAGAAGCATCAAATTGTATGGTCAGAGTCCTTGGAGCAGGTTCCGTAAACTCTCTTGATATTTTCATCTATTTTCTTCTAGAGTATATTACTTCAAAATTAGACAACCATTGGTCATACTCAGCTGAATCTGCCACCACTAATATCTTTCTAGTACTTTTCAGGTGTTGTCATCTGTTTTTCCTCTATCTGTGTTCTGCAAGATAAAGATAAGACCAATGAATTGTTTGAATGATCGTTTAAGGGTGGAAGTGCAAGCATGCTCTGAAATTTGGAAATCTTGTACTGCCTTCTAGGATTTAATCATCTTTTTTGTAGTAAATTATTGCAACCTCATTTTGCTCATTAATGAAAGTGGTTTTAATTTAGTCGAGAGGAACATATTATTTTTAATCCATTCTAGGTTGTGATGTTCATTTAACCTCAAAGTGACCTTTCATGAAAAAATTTATGGGTGCAACGTAAAGGATATTGGCTACTATAATTTGTAAATTGTTATTTTCTTCCCCTCGTTTTCATAAGAGGAGGTTGATTTTCTATTCAAACAATGGTATGCTTCTAATCTGGTGTGATGTTTTGTGTTTTACTTTATCATGCTTCAAAGGTATAAAAAACATAGTTGGGTGTATCCCCTCTCTTTTGCCTCTTTTATATTCCTTTCACAATGGTTGCCCTCCTGATAAACTAGTTTGTCCTATCCCCTCCTTGCTGCGCTTCATTATTTTCATACTTTATCATCTTATTGGCTGATAATGACATTTTTTAGTTCATTCTGCATATTTCCATGTCCTATTAGTTAAATACTTTTCCTTATGAATTGGTTTCCCCTTGGATCTTATTCTCTCTCTGTTAAAATCAATGCTTGCAGAGGATCTTCCAGTTTTTGCACTTCAAGATGATAGGGTTGTTGAAGTAGTAGGGGAACCAACTGGTGTGCATAAGGCAGTGGAGTTAATTGCATCTCATCTCAGGAGGTTTTTGGTTGATCGAAGTATAATTCCCTTATTTGAAATGCATGTAAGCTGCTGCTCACTTAAGTTGATAAGTTTCATATTCGGTGAGTGGCAACATGCTTCTGATTTGATAGTTTTTCAATAGATGCAAATGCCAAACAATCAGATGGACCACATGCCACCACCTCATCAATCATGGGGTCCCCCTCAAGGACTTCCCCCAAATGCTGGTGGGCCTGGTTTCGGGCCGAATGCTCAATATATGCCTCCATCTCGGCAAATGGACAGCTACTATCCTCCTAGTGACTTGCCTCCTCCGATGGAGAAGCAACCTCATCAGGGTATATCTGCCTATGGAAGAGAAGCACCCATGGGCGTACATGGATCATCAAACACCCAAGCACCTCCATCAATGATCACACAGGTTATTTTTCTCTCTCTCTTTTTTTTATCTACCTGTTTTCTCTCTCCTTCCACTCTAACATCTTCAGGACTATGTATTTGAGTTGAAACATTTTTTATAAGTCGCAGATTCTGTTCAAGAATTGTTAGCCCATTAGATGAGTCTAAGGATATCGTGCTTTGTAATGCTTAAAATGCATTCTCACTTTTTTCTTTTCAATTAGAACATGTTAAGATTCTGTTATAGAGTTGTCTTCTACTCTCTGATTTTTTTTTTAATCATATTTTGAAGTGTTGAGAAAAGTGTCATAGTTATGACATTGTTCTTTGTTTGAGGTTATCAATTTTCTGATGATTCCTGTCACTAATATTTTAGCTGCTGAATTCTAACTATGATATATAATGATCATTATGCTGATGACTTCACATTTAATGTAGCCTAACTCTTGTGTTTTCTTACATTTATGAACTGACAAAAAATTTGATTGATTTCTTGATCATTACAGATTACACAGCAGATGCAAATTCCCTTGTCTTATGCTGATGCTGTTATAGGGACAGCTGGTGCAAATATAAGTTACATTCGTCGCGCCAGTGGTGCAACTGTTACAATACAAGAAACTAGAGGCGTTCCTGGGGAGATGACGGTTGAAATCAGCGGATCTGCTTCCCATGTCCAAACTGCTGTGCAATTAATACAGGTAATTTATGCCCCAATTTCTAAAATCTGTCGCAAAAATCTTTGTATGCTTTTACAACAGCTTGTGAGTGAAATACAATTTGTCTATGAATTTATTTATTTTTAGTATTCTTTTAATACAGCTTTTGTGTGAACGATGAATTGATTATTTTTATTAAGGCAAATATACTCTTTAGTGTGCAAATGGATGGGTGGACACTTGGTTCTGTACTAGTGCGCTTGAATGAACTAACTCTATGCAGGTTGTATGGGAGATGTGACGTTAAATTTTACTGGTTGATAAGTGTAATCTTTATTGATTTGTCTGCACTGGTCGAAGCCCATTTGAGTATCTTATTGAATTATGAGTACAAGAATAATACTGATTAGGTGTTTTGATGAGTCTATATTCCTTGATTGCATTAAAAATCTTGGCTTGTGACATAGTTATACTCAAGTTTTAGGAGTTGGTACATCTGCTTTTCTTATGTTAATCCTTAATCTTGCAGAACTTCATGGCTGATGCTGCAGCTCCAACTCAATCACAAACTGGCGGGTCGACTGACCAAGGTTATAATCCTTATGCAGCTCATGGCTCTGTCTATGCATCTCCCCCGTCTAATACAGGACATGCTGGAGGCTACAGTTCTGTTTATGGGACAAATTATGGATATTAAACTGGAAATGTTTCCATTGAACTGATGTTTGCAAATTTAGGTCTTATAAATTACCGAATAATCTGTTGATCTGTAACAATTTACTCCCAGTTCTGCTAGATTATGTTATGACAAACTATTCATGGTGGATCTATGTGTGTACTAGGTTGACCATATCTTACAAGCAACAGTATTTGGATTTTGCTTCAACTTTAACCATCTCTTAAGCCTTTTCACATCCCAGTCTTTGCTAGTGGGAGCACATGCCATTGCTTTCTCTTCCTTTTCCTTTATCTAATGCACTCTTATCTAATTTGCCTCTTACTGTCGGTGTTGAAGCACTTATTTCTTGTCAGGACTTAAAATATCTGCAGAAAGAAATATGAGAAAATTAGTTTATATTTCTTGCTTCAATTTATTATTGTCCTTATTAAAATAAATGATTTGTAATTGACTATCCATTTTACATTAAATGCCTTAAAGTTGCTGTTTAACAATCGTTGTTTTGATTTTAATTATTGCATATTTTGTTGTTACTTATTTAGTTCTTTAACTTACTATTAACTATGGATGATTGATATACTAAAGTATTTAAAAATTAGAGAAATAGATAAAGACGTAGGGTGGTTTTCAGAACAAGACTATGTTGGTATGTTCCTTTAGACATAACCCTTAGGAACTGTGCAGCTTCTTCTCTCCTGAATTGGAAGCTTTAGAACAAATACATAATATTATTTTGATACTTTAAAAAATAAAAATATGCAATTCATTTGGAAGTGATATTAAGAATATATAACCAATGTCAAAATGTTATCAATAATATCCTTCCATTGGTATCACTTACAATTAAGACCCGAAGTGTTCATTTATTACAAGGTGGTGGGATTGGGTATTAGAATTAGATCTATTTCTTTCTTGGAAAACTAGTGATCGGCCCTTGTGTGACTCTTCATAGAGATGAAACCGTTGGTCAGTTTAAAACTGATTAGAGAACATCACTTCACATTTCAGAACGAAGAATTGAAACAATTGTAAATAGTAAACAAATGACCATATAAATTTTTTACAAATAATGTGTCTTAGCCAAACAACAAAGTCACCTTTGTTTAAGTTAGGAGTTGCATTAAGGATTTCAAAGAGACATCTATGTCCATAATGCCACCTATCATGTCTTGTTATTATTTCCACTTTGGCATTTATAGGATTAGTAAGCAGGAAGTAGGTGAACTAGTCTTAGCTTAGACCAATTATCAAACAAAAAGCTGGTGTTTCCTCCATTACCAACTTGAGCCTCCATTTCTTTAGCTAAGATCACTCTTAGTTTCAACATTTATTGATTCTTCGAGAGGTATCATGCTTGCTTTTCATACTCCAAAAGTTGCATCCTTTTAAACATTTTTCATGCATCCATTTAACACACAAGGTCTCGTGACCATTATATTATCTGTAAATTATTTTTTCCAAAAGAATCTTGTTAGTGATTCTGCTACATTTAATACCAAGACCCCCTTTATTTTTAAAAAGACTAATCTTTCTAGCTAATATTGGTTGTACCCTTGCATAAAGATTCTCCATGTTCTTAAACATCATTTCCAATCCCTTAATAACTTATTAAGGTAAGAACATATTTGAGCTCCAATATATGAGTATGTTGTTAAGAATGGAAACTATGAGCTAACAACTACTCTCATAAGAGAGTTATTTTTTAAGTTACCAATTCTTTTAAGGATAGAGTCAAAGAGGGGCACAATCTTTAAAAGTCAGTTTTGAAATAGTGATAGGAAAGCCTAAGCATTTAAAAGGGGGTTTATGTATTTGTAAACCTGAAATGTTAGAAAGCTTTAGAGCTAATTCATTCAAGAAAATAGAAACAAACAACTAACTTTCAGATCTATTAACTTTGAGGTTTGAGAGCTCAAAAAAATAAATAAGGTAGTACATAAGAGTGATAACAAAAATAGCTCCACAAAGTATAATTGAGTCATTAGTAACAGATGAATTAAAAAGTTCCATGTTCTTACATTTATGCTGATATCTGAAAGCCATGCTTTGCATATGTTACGAGAGATAAGTCTAGTTAGTACTTCAATACAAACTGATAAGATGTAAAGTGAAATAGGTTCACCTTGTCTAATCCCTTTAGCACCTTTAAACAATGTAGTAGTCACTCCATTAACAAGTATGTTGTTAGAAGGGTAAAGATGCATTGATATATCTAATTGACGAAGATAGAGTAAACGTAAAAGTTTGGAATGAGTGTGATATAAATTTCCAACTAATGGTATCAAAAGCTTTGTAAAAATCAATCTTTAATGAGCAACTTCTAATATATTTCTTATAAATAACATTGAAAAGCTCTTAAGCTATTAATATGTTATCACCAACATTTATCCCTAGTATAAATCCACATTGAGAGTGATTGATAAGGCCACCAAGAATTGACTTTAATCTTAAAGCTAGGATCTTTTAGATAATATTATAAACAATGTTCTAATAGGCTATGGGCCTAAAATCTGGAAAGGAACGAGGATTGGACAAGACATGAAAGTCTTATTCATTTTCTTGAGCATTATCCTCGAGTTAAAGAATTCTTTAATAGCATTAATGACTTGGCCACTTAGTAAGCTCTAAGAGTTCTAAAAGGAGGAGGCACTGAAGCCATTTGGCTTAGGAGCCTTGTTAGGATGCACACTAAAGAGGGCATTTTCAATCTCCATATTAATAATAGAAGATCTAAGGAGGCTTATTTGACCTTGAGATAAATCAGGAGAAATGAAAGCATTTAGCTTTTCTAGAGATGAAGAAGAATCATCTTCTATTCCTAGAAACACTTTGACATGGTTATAAGCTCGATCTTTAAGCTTGTTTTGTACTAGTAAGGATCATCATTTTCATCAAGAATATGCCTTATCTTATTAGAGTTTCTTCTAGCTCGAATAACTTTAAAGAAGTAATTTGAATTGACATTGCCTTCTTTTAATTATAGCACTCTAGCTTTTTACTTTACTGTAAAGTTTTGAGCAACTAGAGCTGATATGCATTTGCTAAGGGAATTCCCTCATATTGCTTCAATAGTGAATCATTAGGATTTACATAGAGTTTCTCTTGAACTAAGTAGAGGTCATTCCTTGTTGAATTGATGAATGAAAGCAAATCCACTTAAAAACATTCTCTTTGAAGTATTTTGAGCTCTTTACGTATTATATGAAGTCTCATTATAAGTTTAAAAGATTCATATCCTTCGACAAGTGCAAAGATACCTGTGATCACTGCCTCTTTATAGCCTTTAGGTTTAATTAAGAAATTAAGGAATCTAAAAGATATTTTCATTCTTCTCATATAGTAATCTACACTTCTACTAGACAATTATCAGAAATGAGAGGAATATTAAAGAACCCTGAGCTATTAGGCAGCGCAGACAACTAGACTAAGTTGGTAAGTCCACTATGAATATTTTTTTTCTAATAAGATAATTGCGTTCTTGCTTATTTGGTCAAGTGAAAAAAATCTACATATATAGTTTAAATTAATGAGAACAATATTTTATGTAGATCTATAAATAAGGACTAACCTTAATGTGGAAGCGGTTGATCAATTCTCTGTTTGATAATCTATGTTTTACGGTTGACTACTAGAGTCTTTGTTAATCCACGAACCAAACTCTAACCCTTGATGGTGTGATTCACGTGAGTAAGGATAAATGAAGTTTTGCTTTGGATTTAGCAAAATTGTAGAGAGTAAAAAAGAGAGCCAAAACTTATTTGGATTCTAATGTAATTGTTGTCTTCTGAACAACCAAATAAAACCAACCAACTTCCTCCTTTTATATTAGAGAAGAAAACTAATGGAAGTTTTATATATAGATATATATGTGGCTATTTGTATATAACTGCCAACAACTCCCACTCGGCCATATAAGCCACGAGTTACATCTTTTCTCTAAAATTTCATGTGTCATACTAAGAATGGGACATGCGACTATTTAAAGAACCAGTAGTGTTATATTAAGTTACCATTTAACTAACATAACACTTTCAAATGGTCATGATACCTCAAATCATCCAAAATATTACCAAATGCATACACTGTCCTTTCATACTCATAGATATATCATATGATTATACACCAAGTATAATCGCCCTGGCTGATATGGTGATGAAGGGAAAGATTCTTCCTTAGACACTCATAATAATCCATCTTAGCTTAACTGTTTTTCTAATGTGCTTTGTTGGACTGTATACAACTTAGCCCTTAGAAAAACACACTAAAGTAACAACATCAAGCCTTGACTTCATATCATAGTTCTAAGTCGAAGGGTTTCATTCGATTAGACATTAAAGTGAATGGGATCATACAGTGACAGAGAAAGAGATTTAACTATCACTCTACAAGAAGGTCGTTATATAGCACACACAATATGCAATATATATCATAGTATAGCTCCCACTAAGTTGAGCATGTCATTCCTTTATGCTATGCAAATCATGAATCTAGCTTTACTTAAAAACTAATCAGAGCCACTAGATTAACATACCTAATGCTAATCTTGACACTCGAGATTTGGTTTTAAGGCTTTAATGTGAAATCTGAATCTTTCACATTTAACTCATCAGAGTCTCATCTTAGACTTACTAAGGTGACTATTCAAATATAAAAACTTATCATGCATGCTACATAAATATGAAGATAACACAATATTACATACTCTCAATATTAATATTATGAAGTCTCATCCTACTCACTACTCAAGCGTTAGGGTGATTACCTGTATGACAAGGTCAATCAAAAGTTTAATGTGTGGTGACATTATAATGTGCCTTTTTATGTAATTATGTAGCAATGAACATTTGAGAAATAAACTTTTATTAAACACAAGCTCGTTACAATTGAAAACATGTCCATTATACAAGAAGATATAACTTAATGGAAAAAATAAACCCTATGTAGGTATATACTTTATAGCAACCTCTTTATTTTTTATGGCGTCTCTTACAAAATGATAACGCCTTTTGATATGCTTAGATT
>JANZLX010000003.1:24722529-24737611 GCA_025531955.1 Erythroxylum orinocense | reverse complement strand
TGAACATCATTGCTTGGATCCATAATTCTGTATGGCTTTAACTACTGAATACCTGCAAAACAAATAATGGCTTGCCGGGGGTTGGTTCCCGGAAGGCCCCTCCGACGCTCAAGTTAGTACTTTGAGAGAGTTTTCGTTATTGAGAATAGAGAAGAGGCTAGGGGTGTGATCTTGTACCTATATTACGGTAGAATAGTACCTTATATACGTGGGATTACCATTAAGTTTAGGTCTTTAGGTAGATTATTGTGTTTGCATGGGAGTCTAACACTTGATGGGCCGGATGAGCCGTGGTCGTTTGAAGATGGGTTCTGGGCCTAGCACAGCCGACCCAACCAATATCAAAACCTCGTTTAACTTGATTAAAGTTGCTTGATCATTATTGATTTAATAAGCACAAGGCGTAATTAATTCATGGATTAGCATAACACTGATTAAGGTTTTATTTTTGTTTATTGAAAGATGATGCATTCCTCTTCGGTGATGAGTTATGTTTCTGAACTTTTGCATGACCCCCTAACAAAAATCGGCATACGCTTCTCTGTAGAAGACAAAAAAAGGGGATAATGACCGAAGTTGGTGAGAAAGGAATGAATCATTTTATTCATGATTTGAAGGATATATATACACTTGATACTACTCTCTCTCTCTTTTATGTTATTATGCCGTAACAAATTTAACAACCTGTACTATCTAAAGGAAAAAACGAAGAACAGTCAAAAGGGACAAAACAAAATGGATGAGGTGTCTCGCTATAGTTCCTCTGTATTTCGTTTGCTGGTGTTGATTTTTCTGATGAGTCTAACATTCTCGCTATTTGCTATGAAGCTTCTAAAAACTTCTTTTAGTCTTTGGTAAACACTTAACATGCCTGCACTGCAACCTTTATTTTTTGCTTCCTTAAAATTAATCGCATGCCTCCCCCGTTTTGTAGGCTTTAGAAAAACATGTTTGGTTGTGTTGGTGACTTCTTGTTGGTATTTGTTCTAGAAACAAATCACGTGCGTCCCATAGCTTTCTAGCTTTTGGAAACTTAGATTGATTTTTGCTTCTTTTATTCATTATATTTTCGAAACACGTGAAAAACCTGGTGGAGGTTCTAATGTTTGGAGTTTTGGAGAACCGTCTGCGTGTGCCATAGTTTAAGAATATAGAAATACTTGTTTTGGTTCTAGATGATGCGTGTTTCTGGGTGCTAAAGTTTAAGTGTAACGAGACACTAACATGGATGTTAACTGGTGGTCATGAATCTCGTGTCACCAATGGAGATAACTATCACTAGCAATGGAAAAAAATTGAATTGCCTAAGGAAACCAAGATGCAAGGTGTGCAGGGGAAATTCTTTGCGGTGGAAAGGAAGCAGATATCTACCTGAGAAGCACCGGTGGCGAGAGGAGCAGAAGAAATTAAGTGGAGACAAGGCAGAAAATCTGGCTTCTGGATAACTCATTCAAACGCAGAAAACATGTGCACTACATGCGCCTTATATAAAGTTCTATTGCGTGAACCAGTTTTTAAATTTTAAGCCTTTAATTTTAGTTAAACTATGATTAAATCATTTTAAATTCTGAATAAAATTTAGAAGATATTTTCTATTTGATTGAATTTTTTGAAAAGGGTAAATTTTGTAAGGAGTACTTTTAGAGTTTAGTTTAATTTTTCAAGAGTAAATCAAATTAGTTCTTAAATCAATAATTATAATCGAACAAAATCTTAAATGATTATCTTTGATATTTAAATTATGACGGATACAATTAGTATAATGATATTATATTAATTAAGATGAGATACTAATCAAAATTTAATTAATTATTTTTTTAATTAGATTAAGATTAATAATTAAATTGATTCCTAACTAATGTTTTTTTAAAAATAATTTTCTAGAAATTAAATTAATTTCTTAAGTAATTAAAAATAGTTTTTCTTAACTAAAATTATTTATCATAATTTTTTGAAAATTAAAATAAATATATTAATTAAATAATCTATAGGAGGAGCTACAGAGAATTACACATTCAACTACTCGGAAGTCAAATTCAAAGTTAGAAATCTAAAATTAATCTATAAGATCAATTTTATCATTCTAAGCTTTGGCTTTTTGAATCTTGCTTTACTAGGCGTGGCTTGTACTCCTACGACATTACCATCCGCTTGCCTTGTTCATTTATTGCTACTAACGGTATAACTACCCTTTATGCACCATTTGTTGGCAATCTTAGGTGTGATCTTGAACAGCCCCATGTTGGCCACACTGTACTCTCTTATATATACCAATGTGTGCGTACAAAAAGATGGAAGATCTTGACTATTGTTCTTGAAGATTCTTTCATTCCTTTCTTTTCCCTTTCTAATTGCATAAACACCACAGCTCAAATCCACCTTCAAAAGGATGTAGTCCTCTTTTCACAAATGTCGTCTATTTGAGCCTAAGGTTCTATTGTTTTCCAATCCTCCACAGCGTAATGATTATTGCAGAGTTCTTGAATTCTCCTTCAAAGCTCTTTACAATATTTGCATTGACTAAAATTGGTGATCTCTTCTGTCATCCTAACATAGCCTATGGTTGTTGTCTTCCACGGTGGAGGCATATAATAAAACACAAAAATTTTGTTTCTTGCAGTGTTTGATTGTTGACCTAACTTATTTTTGTTTTGACCCTAGATCATAAAGATAGAAATTTTTTGTTCCTTCCAAAACCATGGTATAAGATTTTTTGTCTCAAAACTTTATTATTCTTATTATTGTTATAAATTTTATACTTATTATTATTATTATTATTATTATTTTATTAATTTATTATACGAAATTAATTATCTTATTATTATTATTATTAATTATTATAAATTTTGTACTTATTATTATTATTATTATTAACTATTGTTATTATTATTATAAATTTTCTACTTATTATTATTCTTAATATTATCAATATTATTAATTTTATTATACGAAACTAATTATTTTATTATTATTATTATTTATTTTTACTATTATTATTAATTATTATTATAAATTGTGTACTTATTATTCTTATTCTCATTAATTTAATAATAATATTATTAATTATAAAATTTTGTAATTATTATTATTATTATTTTATTAATTAATGCTATTATTATGATTAATTATAATTTTATATTAATAATAATAATAGTAATTATTATTATTATTAAAAATTAATTTTCTTATTATTATTTTTATTATCATTATTATACATAATTAATTTTCTTATTATTATTGTGATTATTAAATTCCTTATTATTATTAATTTTCTTCCTCCTCCTCCTCCTCTTCTTCTATTATTATTATTATTAGAAGAAATTGATTTGTTATTGTTATTATTATTATTATTTGTAAACTTTTTTACTAATACAAATCATTCATTCTAAAACAATAAATGTAATTTTCAATCATATTATATTGCTGGGATACTTTAGTCATTGACATAGTTATTTATGTTCCGTCAACTGCAATCAAATACATTTCTGTCTTCGAGACGACTACAGTTTTATCTGTTTTGTCCATCACAACTAAACATCTCACTGTCTCCAATTTTTGTTTTATTCTGTCTCCAAATTCTTGTTTTGTTTCGTCTCTGCATATGGGAGACAGTAACCATACGCAACGTAAATGCACAGATTGAGTCATTACTAAGGTGAAGCTGCACTCAAAAAAATTTCTCAAATCACCCTTGTGTTTGAAACATAACCAAAACACATATGTCGCTTCGTCTAGTAACAAAGAAGAAACAAATAGAAGCATAAATCGAAAACTTGAAATATGAAGAAAAAATTTAATAGGAAATTATGTGATATTTTCAAGAAAATACATAGAATTTAGAAATAAGCTCTACTATTACATATAAGCATAATTTATTGCATAAATATAATTACAATCATTTTTTAAGCCAAAATTTGAAAATTCTATGTTTACATGAAAATATAAACTATAAAATACATACCTTAAATTATAAGTGTAATTTTGATTGAGATAAACTCTTCCAAAAAATTGAATATGAAGAAACTTGTTTCTTTTTTCTTTCCCTCTGGTTTGGGTGGGCCCGCACCATTTTAGGTTTTGTCCTCTTTGATGCAGCGAGTTGAACTACAACCGTTGACCTCTGTGAGTGTCTGGGGCTCAAACTCGAGACCTCAGAGTTTTGTTGGGTTGAGACCCACGCCTCTTACCATTTGGCTATAATTTATCTATTTGATGGTGAAAATAAAGAGAGTTTTATACGAGCAAGAGAGAGGATCAGTCTCAAATTAAATAAAGATATCTCTGAATTATTACCACCAAATGATATGTTTAAAATAAAATCTTATCTTAATTAATCAACTTTATTTTACTTCATCAAATTGACCTGCTGACTTCTCTATCTATTTTCCCAAACAACGGCAATGGAAAACGAGATGTCATCAGCAACCCAGTATATACGTGACGTGGCGCTTTATGTGAGATTAGGCCTACCACAGCTGCTGGAATTGCATAAAGGAACATATAGAAAAAGAAGAACCAAACTCAAAAAGTGGAAATTACTTCACCTCCACTTATATTGTCATACCCACACCAGGATTTTTAACAAAAACAATGACGCTCAGGTGCTTTTACAACAACGAAAATAGAAACTTTGAACCTTGATTTGGGATCAATTTTATAATTTTTGACGAGAGCAAAACTCTCGACGCTTACAGAGTACCTCTTCTATAAAGGAGAGTTTGATCTGCTTAATTATGTTTGATATTCGGATAGCTCTAATGTTTATCATGCCTTACGTCTATAGTTGCTAGAGGGAGGTTCTTTTTAGACTCCTTTTATTGTGATAGCTAATTTCTTTATTGCTGGTTCTCCTTTTATGTTGTATATAATGGATTTTTCTTTTTGATGACCTTGTAATTTTTTTCTCCATTTATACTAATTTTTTTTATAAAAAATCTTTAAATTGGTTTAGTGACAGCCTTCAAATAAAGTACCTGCGAAAATAAATATTGACTAAGACAGGCGATTCAACAAGTAAAACCGAAAGAGAGATCAATGATTTGATATCACTGTACCAGTAAAGTTGATCTAAAGTTTTCACGACCATTCTGGCCATTTTGGTGTCTCTTATATTTCTCCAATTTCCATTCTGCTTCGCTTATTGGATTTTTTTATTGCTAACGAGTGAAGAGTCAAAATTTAAGCTCTTGGACAATCCTTCATCTAATTCTAAAATATTATGTGATTATGAATCACTGGATACAAGTAAAATTTTAGCAAAAAAATAAATTGTTAAACAGGCATTAAAATAGGAGGATAGACGAATCATCAATACTTACATAATTGATTAATGTTCGACTGTCAAAAATATAAGAGTTTGAATCCGAAAAATTGTCTGAAATTTTAGAAGTAACAGGCAATAACAAATTTATCATCAATTTAAATAAATATTTTTGGTAATTGATTGCCATAAAGAGATTAAAAAAATGTTGAACAATGATGAATTGTCAACAATAATTAGGTAAAGATTGATTACCAAAAAATAAAATTAAAAATTAAATGAAGGTTGAATATGATAAAAGGGGTAAATTTGCTAAACAATCACTAACGAATTAAGAACATTTGATCAATTGAAATTTCGTAAAGATTAAAATAGAATTGAATGATAATTAATTGCTACAAAAGGATCAATTTGAATAAACACAAATTGGCATAAATTCCAAAGATTGGATAATGAAAAATTGTCATAAACTGAAACAAAATCGGTTGATAATGCATTGCAATAACAAAAAAAAACTCTAATGATAAAATCAAGAAAGGTTTTAATTGATATTTTGATGATAACACAATATAATTATTACCAATGAGTTTATTATTTTGGTGAGAAGCGATATAATAGCAAGATGCAGTCATAAACTCAAGAAGATAGTTTAGGAAGTTGATGTTTGCAATTGTTAATATGAAGATCAAACCAAGAATAAAGGAGATCAAGGCACAACAAAGTCATTCCATATTTTGTAATCCTAATTTTAGTATCATTTAGTCAATTTGATGATCTTAAAAGCTCACCATGTATAAAGATTTTGTATCACTTTATTGCATGTGTTTTTTATTCATTAAGAATCATTGAAGCTCTTGGTTTTAAAGGAAAAACCTTTTGATCTTCAAATAGTCTTTGAAAGTAAATTTTGAAGATGTTTTTAATTATAATTTTATTAAACAATTCAAGCTTAGGAACTTGAAGTTGATAATAATATGTTTATAAGAGGATTGATTGACCAATATAAGTTAGTGATCAATTAGTGTAAGTTAAATATGCAATAGGTTATGCAATAGGTGATTTTGTTGACATATTATTCAACCACTATGGTGATATGATTGGCCGTTGTCCCTCTAAGGGACATATTGGTTGACCAATATGAATGAGAGGTTAACCAATATGCAACAAATAGCAAATTTGGTGTACTAAATGCACTTTTGATCCACTAAATATAACATAGTAATCGACCAATGTAGTTTAAACTCGCAAATGGGGCCATTTTTCAACATGCTGACCAAACAACATTAGTGGATGGTTCTTTTAAAGGAAACATTAGTTTACCAATATGTCTAATGGTTGACCACTGTCTCAGCAGCTAGTGAATCTGTGTATTCAATGCACATTAGTCGACTACTGTGCTAAACTAGTGAACTAGTACTCCACAACTAACAATTGTAACAACTAGCTTTTGGATCTGACTATTAGTGGTCTTAAAACTCTATAAAATATTTTTCTCATTGGTTTCAGCGTTAAGAATCATTTGAATATTTTTCACACACACACACACACACACACACACACACACACACATATAAGTATTTTTTAATCATTTGAACATTATTGTCTCATAATAATAACAAAAACAACATCCAATATGAATTTCGCTCATCCACAAGATATGAGAAGGTTTAATAATATGCGACCTTACTCCTAATTAGTAGAGATGGTGTTACCAAATAACCCATATGAAAAAAGAGGAGGGGGAGAGAGAGACAGCTAGATAGAGAAAGAGAATGATAATAATAATAGGAAAAAGAAGGTGAACATTAATAATAATAATTTTAATAATGCGAATATTTGTAATAATAGTAGTAATAATAATAATAATAATAGTAGTAGTAGTAGTAATCTTATATTTATGTGAATGGGCCGCTTTAGAGTTATCAAGTAAAATAGTAAGGTATTTTTGAGTTGTAAGATTTGCTTGGAACATTATATTATTATAATTGGGGGTGTTATAAATGACACTGAGATTTCTCTTCACCATAAAAAAGTATTGTAAAATGGTTCTTCGTTGCCAAGAAAAGATTTTGCACAAGGTTTTAAAGAAGAATTATAGTAAAATCTCAAAAACTCTTAGGAATGGACGTAAGGAAGCATTGTTTGACGAATCATTATAAATCAGTTTACATTCTCTCTTCTTTATTCTTTTTAAATTATTATTAAGCTGTTTGATTATTTTATGCTAAGTAATTTCTTTATTGTTATATATATATATATATATATATATACATATATATATATATATATATATATATATTATAGTTAACTTGAGTAATTAGATTCATTTTTACAATTTTAATTTTTGATTTATATTTTTCAAATTATTCAATTAAATTTTGTTGAGAGATTATAAAAATTTCTTTTAGTGTATTTGTGATTCGAGCGTAATTGATTTTCTGATTAATATACCCCTGAAAAATAATGCATGCATGGCTAGGGAGTTGAAATCTTAGCTTCTTATTCTTACGAACTATTGCGTAGAAATATAAGAAGCCGATAACATCTTCCCATTTTTGGCACCGCCATAGACTCCGGGCCATGCTTCAATTCTCATTTTACTTACGCTCGGGACGTTCTTAATGTCTTCTCTTCTCTTTCTTTTTCTTGGAAAAATGGAACCACATAGAAAGCGATGCACCACCAACCAGAGCTGCTGAATTTGCAACAAAAGTGGCCTGAGAACTACGAGCAGTCCCTGTCTTGCAGTATGTTGCAAAGTCCTCACAGTTATTGAAGAGAAGATCGTAATTGCCAAATCCTTCTTCCAGCAGTTTATACGCAACTCTTACAACTTCTTTTGATGGTTTAGGTTTAAGAGTGGTGCAAGTGCCAGGAAGAGAGAGTCTGCCTGCTCCATATCTGTAGCGATACAATGATGAGGAAAATGGACGGTTCACTTCATAGCAGAAACAATCAAGGCAGGTTATCACCAATTTAACTTCATGATTTTCTTTATGCCCACATTTTGTGCAGGACGGTATGTCCTTTCCAAAGTGAATGACATATTGCAGTTCATCTTTCCGGCCTACATATATTCCTGAAAATTAGCAAGTAGAAAAAAGGGTCAGACACTCAGCTGGGTTAGCTCTTTTGGTACGAATCGGATACGTCTAAGTTATGGATCTGTTACTAAGGAACATCACTACTTCCATTAGACTTACTGTTCAGGGGGCATGGAAATGATATTACCATAAAACTCATGATGAAAGTTAGAGTGGAGGCTTATCTCTTACTTGGAGGAGGACAATTGCAAAAAAGAAATTAACACAACATAGTCCATTTAAAAGGAACAGACCATGATGACTGTAACCTACAGCTCTGTAGACATAGATATGATCACCGTCTTCAAGTTGTGAATTTTGGACTTCTTCTGGGAACATTTCCCATACTGCATTGACAGCTCTACTTGCTAACTTCTCCATCCCTTTTTCAGCTCTATTTGCTAACTTCTCCATCCCTTTTCCTTCTGTAAGGGAAATGGAACACGAGATGTCATCTGTGGTTGAGATTACAGTACTTATCGGGCCAATTGCAAAGTGATTCTAGAATTCTTCACCAACAAGTCCGGTAGAGAATCTGATACTGTGACTGAATATGTTCCTTTTGATCGGCACAGAGACCATTATTTTGGTAATCAATCGCACAAATTGATTTTACTGTAAATTAAAGTAGAAAACTCAAGATCAGTCCAAGTCTGTGAACATATAAAATGTTCTACAATAATAAGTAGCGCAAAAAGCTTCGAATCAGAATCGCCAAAAGGTCTGAAATAGTACACACTAATGGATGCCGTTTGATAATTTTTGTGAGATTAGGCCCACCACAGCTGCTGGAATTGCATAAAGGAATATATAGAAGCTCAAAAGGTGGAAATTATTTCACCTCGATCCGTTTATATTGTCATCGAATGCTGTTTATACCCACATCAGGAATTTTAACAGAAACAAAGATGGTTAGGCGCTTTTACAACTGCGAAAATAGAAACTTTCATCCTTGATTTGGATTCAATTTTATAATCTTTAAAGTAGTTTAGTGGCAGCCTTCAAATAGAGTATCTGCGGCAATAAATATTGACTAAGAAACGGGCGATTCAACTAGTAAAACTGAAAGAGAGATCAATGATTTAATAGTATTGCACCAGCAAAGTTGATCTAAAGTTTTCACGATCATTCTGTCCGTTTAGGTCTTTCTTATATTCCTCCAATTTCCATTCTGCTCCGCTTATTGGACTTTTGACTACTAATGATTGAAGAGTGAAAATTTAAGCTCTTGAACAATCCTTCGTGCGAATGAATTAATGAAATAGCTAAATCGATGAAAGACTGACTGTTAGAATGAGAATGAATAAAATATCATGTGATGGTGAATCACTGGACAAAAGTAAAATTTTAACAAAAATAAATTGTTAAACCTGAACAAGCATTAAAATTGGAGGATAAACGAATAATCAATACTTGCATAATTGATTAATGATCGACTGTAAAAAACATAAGGGTTTGAACACAAAGTTTTTTTTTTTTTAAAATTTTAAAAGTAACAGGCAACAACAAATTATCATCAATTTAAATAAAAATTGTTGATGATTGATTGCGATAAAGAGATTAAAAAAATGTTGAACACTGATGAGTTGTCAACATAATTAGGTAATGATTGATTACCAAAAAAAAATAAAATTAAGTGAAGATTGAATAGAATAAAAGAGGTAAATTTGTTAAAAAATCACGAACGAATTAAGAACATTTGATCAATTAAAATTTCCCAAAGATTAAAATATAATGATAATTAATTGCCACGAAAGGATAAATTTGAATTTACACAAATTGACATAAATTTAAAAGATTGGACAATGAAAAATATTTGTCACAAACTGAAACAAATTGGTTGATAATGGATTGCAATAACAAACAAAAATACTCTAATGATTAAATTAAGGGAGGTTTTAATTGATATTTTGATGATAACAAAACATAATTATTACCAATAAGTTTATTATTTTGGTGAGAAGCGATATAAGAACAAGATGTAGTCAAAAACTCAAGAAGATAGTTTATGAAGTTGATATTTTCAATTGTTAATATGAAGATCAAGTCAAGAATAAAGGAGATCAAGGCACATCAAACTCATTCCATATTTTGCAATGCTAATTGTGGTATCATTTAGTCAATTTGATGATCTTAAAAGCTCACCATGTATAAATGTTTTATATCACTTTATTGCATGTGTTTTTTTATTCATCAAGATTCATTGAAGCTTTTGATTTTAAAAGAAAAGCCTCTTGATCCTTCAAATAGTCTTTGAGAGCAAAATTTGAAGATTTTTTAATTATAATTTCATTAAACAATTCAAGTTTGGAAATTTGAAGTTGATAATAATATGTTTATAGGAGGATTGATCGACCAATATAAGTTAGTAAACGATCAGTATAAGTTAAATAAGCAATAGGTGATTTTGTTGAACCAATATGGTGATATGATCAGCCATTGCCCCTTTAAAGGACATATTTGTTGACCACTATGTTAACCAATATGCAACAAATAACAAATTTTGTGTAAACTCAATTTGATCCACTAATATATAACATAGTAATCGACCAATGTAGTTTAAACATGTAGTTGGGTCATCTTTTTGAAGTTCTAACCATCCAATATTAGTAGGTGGTTCCTTTAAGGCAGACATTGGCTGACCAATATGTCCAAAGGTTGACCAATGTCTCAACAGTTAGGGCCCGTTTGGTTGAGCTTTTATCAGTAGAGCTTTTGTCAGTAGAGTTTTTCTGAGAAGAACTTTTTTTAAGTCAGTTGACTGTTTGACTATTAATTAAAAAAATAGCTTTTTTAAAAGAGCTTCATACAATAGATTATTTGACAACATAAAAATAAAAAACACTTTTATTAATTGTAACTATATTTTATTTTATAATAAAATTATTTATGCTAAATAATTCTTATATTTTCACTTTTGACTTTTCCAATCGTTCATTAATATATTTGATTTTTCTAGAAAAAAGATCATCTGAATCATCAGACGAAGAGATAATGGGACGTGAAGAGCAGAAGAAACCCAGAATTTTATGCCTCCACGAATTCAGAAACAGTGGTTCAATCCTTCAAAAGTTGATCGAAAAGCTCCCAGAAAACGTACTTCAAAGATTAGATCTTGTTTTCCTGGACGCATCATTTCCTGCTGAAGGAAAATCTGGCGTTGGAGGTATTTATGATCCTCTATACTATGAATGGTTCCAATCGAATAAGGATTACACTGTTTACAGAAACTTTGAAGCATGTCTAGAATACATAGAAGATTACATGATAAAGCGTGGACCTTTCAATGGAGTTCTTGGTTTTTCCCAGGTGCGTTTGTGTTACATCTCTGGAGGTTTTGTATTTCAGAATCAAATGTTCTTGCTTTTGTGTCTGATTCTTCTTTGATTTCTTTGCATAGGGTGCGATGTTAACTCTCTGCCTGTTATTTACGTAACTGACAGAAACTAGCATAAAAAATAACTTTCTAGAAAAGCTAAAATTTGGGTTTTTCTGAAAAGCTCTAAATTTTATCTTTTGAAAAAGTTGTATTTCAGCTTTTAAGAAAGCTATTTCTATTTCAAAAACGCTTTTAAAATTCACAGCCAAACACCTATTTTTTCTTCAAAATAGCTTTTGCGGTAGACAAAAGTGCTTTTAGACCCTCCAAATGCTGAACCAAACAGGGGCTAAATCATAGAGGAGCACGCGCAGAAGGAAGCAAGCAAGAGGAATAAAATGAATTAAGAGGCAGCTAGAGAAGAGGACACTTGGAGGGCACCATTAACGAGGGACAGACGCAATACAAGCTACTGATGGTAAAAATAAATACAAGGGCAACAATAGAAGAATAAAGGAGGAGAAGCTAGTGTGAGTGGAGACTGAGGTGCAAACAAAGAACAAATCGGCACAGAGGGCAGCGCTACAAGGAAAAATCAATAATAGCACAGGCGCAAGTGGAGGTTAGCATGAGTGGACACAAATAAATCAGCTAGGGAGAACAATAGTGGATGGTGGCGGCTTAGGCGTGAGACACAGCTACTGAAGGCTTGGACGGCTAGTGGACGCAGGTGTGAAGAGTAGCCCGAGAGCTGCTACGTGGGACATTGCTTAAACTCCCACATTTAATTGTCCAATCATGAACAGTAGCAAGAATGGGCTGAAACAGTAAAGGTTAATTAGGGATTTTGGTGGGGCATTGAAAGATGGTTGAAGCTATTTGTCAGAAAACACCTATGAAGGGCTAAACATCCCAATACCGGTTCAGAGGTAAAATTGACGCCGATAACTCGGGTTAAGTATTTTTTTTAATTAGTTTGTTGTTTCTTTCTCTCATTAAGAATTGATTGTGTTATCCTGTTTTAATTGATTTGGATATTGTGTATGGATAATCGGATTTTCGTTATTATTCGGTTATTTATGTATGAAGCCGATGGGTATTATGATTTGACAATTTTAATGCGTTCATTGAATTGTTAATTTCAAACTCATTGGTAGAATTTCAATATAATCTGTAATTATTGTGTTAAAATTCATATGTAGCGGCTAATGATTCGTAATCATTAGGGATAATATGGCCTAGGTTAAATGACGCATCGTATGTGGTTGTTGCCTTGATTAATCGGTTTTCCTAATTAATAATGCTACCGCCTAATTAAATATAGAGATCGTATCCTAGTTTGTTCGATGATTAGGTTTAATCAACGACCGTATCTTGATTAGACAAAACCTAAGGGAAAACTTAGGTTAATTTTTAACCCACTATTAATAGTTGCTAGGAGAGGTTAAAGATCAACAAATTAATAAAATATGCTCAATTAGGGTTTAGGCCGAGATTGAACCGAAGAACGGGGTCCCTACCAAATTCCCCGTCATTTATCATTTTTGCATGTTTTCTTTAATTTGTTTTTATTAGTTAGTTTTATTTTATTTTAATTTTATTTTTCCTTTTAAAAAATCCAAAACCCCCCTTTTTCGTAAACACTGATTATTTTCATTTCATAAACTTTACGCACACTCTATGTGGGATCGACCTAGACTCACCACTACTATAGTAGTAGTCTAGTTATTTTAATTTTGACTAGCGTTACGACGTGCGGTCAAATTTTGGCGCCGTTGTCGGAGAGTGCGGTGTTTTAGTTTTTGTTTGTGATTTAATTGGTGTTTTGTATATATTTGTTTGTGATTACTTTCCTTTCTGTTATTTGGTGATCTTTTCATCTTTTTCGTGTTTGGAAAACAAAAAAAAATTGTTATGGACGGAAGTAATTTCTTTTATAATTCATATTCTCATTCCTATAACAATGTTTGGGCTGATCAACCTAACTTTTGTTATGAATGGGATAATCAACAGAATTACTTCCATGATAGTTTGCAAGACACACAACAATTTTGGTACAGATCAGAAGCTTCCTATCATAACTCCGGACCTTCTCTGGAAGAGTTGATGATGCAATTGTAGGAGAATACTTTACAATTCCAGAAGAATTGTGGGCAATTTCAAGAAGACACATATTCTAGCGCCCAAGATCCAGAGAGCCAACATAATTCAATTGCATATTTAGAAGAACTGGTTAATACTATGGCTGCTAACAATTTACAATTTCTACAGGATATGCAGCAACAAATGCAAGAATTTCAACAAGATATGCAGCTGGAAATGCAAGAATTTCGACAAAACCAACAGAGGATGGAACACCTAATGGGTCAGATGGCAATGCATCTTGATCGCCTAGAATTGCAAAGCAAAGAGGAGCAGCCATATCAACCCCGAGGTGTACCCAATTGACGTTTATACGAAAAATTTGCAAAGTGAGGAGGAGCTTGAGAATTTTGAGGCCAATCCTCAACTAATTGTTTGTGTCGAAGAAGTTGAGAAGGAGCTCGAAGCTGAAAAGAACATATCTTTTAGCTCGGAGGTAAGTACTGAGTCCATAATTATTTTTTAAACTAACTCTTTACCTTTATATTATAGATTGGAGGAATTAAATGAAGAAGAAAAAAGTGAAGAGATGTTCGAAATATTTCCGAAGTGTATGGACTCGGACCAGATTGAGAAGCTGAGGATAGGGAAGATGCTGAAGGAGGAGGATGATCGACTAAGGCCCTATCCAGAATTACCTCACGTGGAGGAGTCGCATGTGATACCAGAAGATCACAATTTTGTCACGTGAGGAGAAAGAGTCGAGCCAGCGACCCTAAATAAAGGTGCTTCTTGGGAGGCAACCCAAGGGAAGTAAATTTCTTTTCCTTTACATTTCAGCATTACTTTTTATATGCATGTGTGTTTTTTGAATTTGTTTGTTTTACTTATTTTAACGTTTTCAATCAAAATGAGAGAAAGAATAAAATAAATGAAATGAACATGTTCTCATTTTCTATTGCTTCTGGGATTATATTATCATGATTAAAGTGTGAATTGACTAGATAATTTTATAGCAACATTAGCATGTACTTTCTCTTGTGGTTGGTTAGTATGCATTATCTTTGGAAGAGTAGTGACTAATGGTTGACAAAGCTAGTGAGATTTTGAGCCATATTTGACTGACATATCTATATCAGTCTCATTGTCTTTTGATAATGTGTGACCTTTATGACATGTACGTCCTGATTTTGCGTTGAATTTCTATTCGAGACCACATTTTAACACATGCATTAACATGGATATGATTAGGCATTCTTTATTTTTCATAAGCTACATTAGCCAAATGACCTACCCTATTGACATGATTTTTCCTTTGATAACCCCTTTGAGCTTTAG
>JANZLX010000003.1:24700626-24721091 GCA_025531955.1 Erythroxylum orinocense | reverse complement strand
CACACATTTCATACAGCTTAGCCACAAAGGGCCTTACAACAATTCACATAATCGTCGAAATCACATATTCTAACCTTTTTCACTTAACAAACCATTTCACAAACATTTCCACAAGGTCCTTACATACAAAAGACATCTCATACTAATTTAAACCATCACAAAAAGTAATTAATACAAACTTTGTAAATCATTGGAAAGCAATAGTTAGCATTGATAATAAACTTTCACATGCTTATTATCTCAAGTATTAAGAAATCACCCACCTTAATCCCTTTAGCTCTAGGATTGATCAAATTGCCTCTCCTCTACTTCCAATGGCTTCTCTAAACCTTCATCAAGCATAAAAATCCCAATTTACCAAGAGAAGTCAATGCTGGAAAATTTTCAAGAATGGCGAAACTTACATTTAAACCTACCTAACTTTGCCTATGCCATTCCTAAACTATAACAACTAAAACCTATCTATAAAACCAACTAATTTCGAAAATCCCATGCCTAAAAGTCACCCACGACAAATCTGATTTTTCTTTTTTTTTGTTTTTAAAAATCCTTCTTCTTTCCTTTACTCGTAATGAATACTCTTACACCTTCCTTTCTAAGCAAGAAAGGCAAAAATTCTAACAAAAACCCATGAATTAACAAAAGATAACCATGCTGAAATTTTTAAGAAAAGGGGAAAACATGAAATTGATTCAACATCACCTTACCCATACCTTATTTAAATCATTAGCATCAAAACCTATCCAAAAAGCCAACAAAAATTCGAAAATCTTCTCACCTATATGAAACCTATGAAATCAGAATTTGGCTTCAATGAAAACTTAAACCCTTTCCTTCATATTCACTCTTCAAACCACCATGATTAAGCAAAAAGGCAAAATCCCATCTTACAATAGATAATAACATTCACAATCTTTAAGAAACAAAAACATGAAAGTGCTTCCATATAACCTTACCCATACTTTATCTAACCCATTAACATCAAAACTTATCTAAATAGCCAACAAACCATGAATTTCGAAATTTTTTCTTACCTTAGAAGATGACCCACGACTTCCTTCTCTTGCCTCCAATGGAGGATTATCACTTTCCTCTTCCTTTAACCTTCTTCCTGTTGAAAATCCTTGGAAACCCACTTGAAAAACTCAAGAAAGATGAACCCTAACTATTTTCTTCTTCCTCTCTTCTCTCATGGCCGAAACTCCCACTCTCTCCTCTTCTTTGATATTTTCGTATGGCTTCTTACAAGTAAGACTTAAGGCAAATAACTTAAACCTAAACTTACCTCTTCTTCTCACTTGCCGAAATCCCCATCTTTCCTTTCTCCTTGATGATTTCGTGAACTTCTTTCTCTCCTTGGTGAGTTCGTGAACCTCTTCTCAAAGCCTAACCAAGTTATGTCTTAAACTAACTAAAACCTATGTTAAAACGACAAAGCTTCAAGCCTCTCCTTGTTCTAGAATTTTCGTTCCCCACTTAAGCACACACGACACTTCATTATGCTTCTCTCTTTCTTTTTAATGCTTTCTCCTTTTATTTCCTACATAATCATTTACTTGCCACCTAAATGGACCTAGCCCAAATGCTTCTTTCATTTTGTTTCCCTTTCATTCTCATTTATCTCATTTACTTGCTACTTAAATGGACTACAAAGCCCAATGCTTCCATTCTTCTTCATGTAAAAGATATGTCAAAGGCTACAAGCCCACTTGATTTACCTAAGGCTTAAAACCATATACCAACTTCCAAATGGGCTCTTTCAATTCAACTTATGGTCTTAAACTCAAATTTTAACTAAATCCTTTCAACAAATTTCTAAAATCCACATAAGCTAATCCCCCATTAAAATTCAATAACCTAAATTCATAGGACCCTCAATTCATATAATTCTTTTTAGTACTAACAATATATCACAAAAATAATTTAAAAACAAATCTAATTTCACTAAATCCTTCATTGAATAATCATAACCTACACAATAAAATTCTCAATTTATTCCAACCAAATGAAAAATTATCAAGCTAAACCCTCCAAATCAAATTAACAACTTATTTACCAAAGGAAAAGAATCGAGGCCCAACATGGTGCAAGGTGCATGAGAATGGGCCAAGGATTTTGGAGCACCTTTTTTATTTTCGTGCAAGAAGAAGGTAAAAAATTCTACCACCATCATTCAAGAATTATTCAAACACCACATTATTTCAATTTTTCAATCTTAGAAATCCAAATTTGAAAAGAAAAATTGAGACTTTGAGTGTTAGAATTCAATAGGATAAATTTATACGTTTTGATTATCCTATATATGAAGAATTAACCTTTGAATTGTACATTACTTTCCATTTCGAGTTGCAAAAGTTAGATAATTTTTTGTTTCAATTGCTTGGAATCATGAGGATCATGATGTTATGGAGGATATATTTGGTTTTCCAAAATAAAAAATTGTTCAAAAACATGAAAACTTTAATGTTGCCATATATTGGAAAAATTGACAGGGTTGGATGAATTTAATTCAAAAATGTGCCAAATAATGTTATTCTAAATCCTAAACACTTATTACCATATAAATTTATGTGTCAAACTAAGATAACCAAGCTAACAAGTGTTCTACAAAAGATTTATTAATAATTTGGGCTATGGATCATAAAATTCAAGTTTGTACATCTACCCATATTTTTCAAACGATAGTTCCTTCTCTTAATAAGAAAAGTAGCTATCTAGGTATGAGTTTTCTCGTTCCTACGCTAGCTCATTTGTATGGTGTTTCTTTTGATGGACTAACCATTGTTTTTTTAGTTTTTAAATCATACGCATTTAAGGAGAGATGATATTTTGGCAGTTCATGGTATGAAACTCCAAGACATCAATTCAAAATAAAAATTTAAAAACAAGACATGGTAGGTAAGTTTGAGTTCTGCATCACAACACCAACAATCTCATCAAGTGAAGACTTCGAGGAGGAAGTAGAGGAAGAATGAGAGAAATTAGTTAACAAAACGAAAGAAAATCATAAGCACTTGGAGGATCATCTGGACACCATGGAGGCGCAACTGAAGGAGGTTATACACCATCAGGATCAACAACAATACCAAACAAAGAAAATACTTAAATATTTTTCTATTTAAGGTGTCTAAATTGCACCGCCAACACGTCATCACCCAGATCACCATAAGTTTTCCTACTCTTAATTTTTCTTTATTGTTATTTCTTTTTATTTTTATTTTTTGGTTTTCACATATGTGTTGTTTAAGTGTGGGGATATTTATGCATTGGCATATCATTTGTGCATGAAATTAACATTAGCATTGTGTTAGTTTTGATTAGGTTGGCATAGTGTGAACATTTTATTACATGATTTGTGTATTGCGTGAATGTGTTAATGGCATGAATTGAATCGAAATGGTTTACTTTTAACATGGTCATTTAAATTACAAAGGCATATTAGCTTATTAATTTTATGTTTTAAGTGTTTCTAGGATGAATATGATAATTAGTATATGACACCTATTCTTTCACTTTATGGAACTTATTTGTATACATTTATAATTACGTTAATTAAAATTGGTAGGAATCATTAGTGCCCTCTCATTAGAATTATTAACTAAGAAGAAATGAGGTAGACTAAGAATGTGATTAAAAAAAAGTGTGTTCAATAAAATTCCTATTTCACTGGCCTTTTTTAAGAAAATTGGGTTAAGAATAGAGCTGGTAGCCAGTTGAAAGTTGTGATATAGATGGGTAACTGGGGATATTCATGAAAAATTGTTTGTCTTTATGTCAAAAGGCTATAATGAAACTCCAATAAAGCTAAATAAAAAATGTAACATAGTTGAGTAACCAAGGGACATTCATGACAAGGTTTTTTTTCACATTAAAAGACTAAATGATCGTTAAAGAAAACCTACAAAAATGGTGCTTGTAATAAAGTAGATCAACTAATCTTTTAAAAATAGAAAGAATTTTCGCAAAGGGTTACTTAATGATAGTTTTCTTTTTTAATTAATTATTACTAATAAATGTATGCTTACAAGTGCCACAGGTGCATGAATAAGATGTTAATATTTTGATTGGTATGTATATTCAAATCAAAGGGACAAGTTAGTATGTTAGCACTTTTTAAGTGGTTGATATTTGAGGTAAATTAATTCCATGAAATTTGATGCCATTGTACCATTATTGTATTGTTTCATGATTGTGTGTTTATGTGCTTTTTTTTAATGTGTTTGAGGTTTTAGTTTTACGTGAAGATAAGAAAGGTGTTAGTGGGGATGATGATAGATGTAGATTGTAGTATGTTTTCTAGGAATTTGAGGGTATTTTTAAGTGTTTTCTAAGATGATTTTCATGGTTTACGCCTTAGAATTGGGTTATTATTAGTTTTTTTTGTGTATTTTATTTTTTTATTAGTTTATAGCAAGAATTTGATCTTACTTTTATGTTTTAAGGGATGTTTGTTGTGTTTGCGAGTGAATGGAAGCAAGAAAATATAAGAAAAGAGGAAGAATTTGAAGCATGGAAGATGCCACAATCGTGGCACCTCCCACGTTCGTGGCAGGCGAGGCAACTACATGGGAGTCTCTATCACGATCATGGCTCCATGCACGATTGTGATAGAGAATGACGAACAACACATGCCATGATCATGGCACCTCGTGGTTTCCAACACAAGAGTTTTTTTTATACTTTTGACATTTTGGGGCTACTTTTGGAAACAAATTAAATAGAGAAACCTTAGAAACCTCAAAAAATATTTAAGGAACAGTATGTGTGAAATAATTTCAATCTATGGGCATCCTACAGATATAGGCCTCCCATTGCAATAAGACTCCCTTTAAAAATCTATCGCAATAGGGGGATTTCTTAATCAACCTCAGAGGAAATATAACTCTTGTTTTAATCATTATAATCTAGGTGGAGGGATCATCTAAACTTTAGCCACAGAAATCAAGGAGGGAAATAGAGATAACAACCTCATAATTTGAATAGACAACCTCAAGAAATTATATATTCTTAATCTCAATCTTCAAATTTAGGTATGTCTTTGGACAAAATTATTAAGGAACTTATTACTAATACTTAAAATTTTCAACATTTAATAAAATCAAGCCTTCAAAACATAGGAAATTAGATGGCTTAATTATTCACCTCAGTTAGTAAATTAGAATTGTAAGTATTGGTAAAATTACCTTCACAAAATGGTGGTAATCCTAACGTGAATGTAAGTGCAATGACAATGAGAAGTGAAATTCGATGCAGATGTTCCTTGCTTATAGAGGTAGAAAAGCTTGAAGTAGGAGAGAAGAAAGATGAATCTAAAGCTTAAGATTCAATAAAGGTAAAAGATTATTTGTCTTTACCAATACCAACTAATGCATGTGTACCTCCTTTTCCTTGTAGGTTGGCTAAATCAAAAGAAGACCAATACGAAAGAGAGATCTCAAAGACCTTTAAAAAAGGTAGAAATCAATATAACACTTCTAGAAGCCATCAAGAAAATTCCAAAATATGCAAAGTTCTTGAAAGTTCTATGCACAAATAAAAGGAAGCTGAAGGATAAGAAGAGAATAATTTTGGTTAGGAATGTATCAAGTGTGATAAATAGAAAATTACTAAAAAAATGCAAAGATCCAAGTAATTTTATACTTACTTGCATCATTGATGATAAGAAAATTGAGTGTGTCATACTAGACTTAAGTTTATCTATTAATTTCATGCCATAATCAATTTATCAAGCTTTCAATCTAAATTTTTGAAAGAAACTAATGTGATTATTCAGTTAGTTGATCATTTTTATGTGCGTCCAATTGGTGTTATAGAGGATGTTTTAGTCCAAGTTAATGTGTAAGGCCCCAAATTGTACCCTAGTTGGAATGTTACATGTTCATAAAAGTACGTGTATGATAGGTGTTAAAAATTATGATATGATTGAGAATTGCATATGACTTGAATTTTGGGTTTAATGGATCCTACTTAGTGAATTGGAATTAATTGATACCATTAGAGAATTAAGGTATTAAAATGTACATTTGGACTACGAAAATTTTCAAGTGGCAAGATAAGTTGGTACATGAAAATTGGAATGACTAAGCCTATGAGTTACTGACATTTGGCAGAGTTGATGCATTGACAAATGGCATTGTTAGTAAATTGACAAGTGGCAGCAATAAGTGAGTGATAAATGGTTTAATATATTGGTGAAATTTGACAGCCACACATGAAGACATGTAGATGGCTTCATTAAAGGACAAGTAGCACACTTTCATGTGTGACATGTGCCCTTTCAAGATAAGGACACCTTGCAAAGCAAGAGCTGATTCACTCCAGCTTATTTGGTGTTTCTGTTACCTTCTCTCTTCACTTTGCTCCTCACCACCGAAACCTCTCAGTTCCTCTCAACTTATGTAATTTTTCTTTTTTTTAGATCATCTTCACTTAACATCTTTGTAAGTTACTGCATCAAAAGGTAATTCTTGCTATTTTTTGTGTTATTGTTGTGTTGGTGTTGAAATTTGCACCTTGATTTAGGAGTTGTGTTTAGTTACTTGGAAGACTAGTTAGCTTGATTCTTTGGAATTGTTCTTTCAATTTAAGAAGATAAAGGATTTCTAAACTTGATAGCATGTATTATTACAAGTTTTATGATAATTGAATTGGCTTGAAATATGTGTTAAGATGATGATAAATGAATGTTGGAAAATTGATATTTGTATGACAATTTCAGGTTTGGTTTTGATGTGTGGAAGATATTGATTTGTAAGTTACTTAATGAATTATTTTTTAATTGGTTTGGACATGAATTTGATGAGGTATTGAAGCATGAATAAGGTAGAATTGAAGTGAAATTGATTTGATGAGGTATTGAAGCATGAATAAGGTAGAATTAAAGTGAAATTGATGGATTTTGGTGAAGGTGTGTCAAATGGAAGTAAAGAAGTCAAGTTTTGGAAACAATTTGGAGGTTGTAGGTGAGTGAACCAAAGGTTCACTCATCCCATGATCGTGAGATTTATAAGATTCATTCCCACAATCGTGGGAAGTACTTAGGAAGTGGAAAATGTTGGTTTTAGACAATTATTAGACTATATAAGGTTAAGGTACTTAATAATGGTTTAAATGGACTTAAATGAGCTTAAAAATGATATGTTGTGGAATAAGTTAGTTAAAGGTTTAATAAGATTTATATTTTTAATTGAAATAATAACTTAAGGAAGGTGTTAATAGATAACAAAGTATCTAATTTTGAAACTTATAAGTTGATAAAGGAATGAAGTTTATTTATGAATGCTACTGTGATTTAAAGAACAAAAGCAATGTGTTAGTTATGAATGTTTGTGAATTTGGGAACTTAAGTGGTTATATGTAATATGTAATGACTTAATGTTATATTGATATATTAATGAAAATGTTTATGTTTATAAGGTATATTGAGTTTGTTTAAGTGAGAATGAATGGGCATAAGGAAATGAACTCATACTTATGCATTATTTCATTGTTATGTGATTTTGATATTGTGATAATTCCTGAACATCAATTGTCCGAGCAGTTTGATAATTGGGATTGTATTGGAAGTGCTTTCTAATTGTATGAATATACATAATGTGTGATGACTTAATACATTTATTAATGCTTTAATGCATATGTTTGTATTTATAAGGCATGTTAAGTTTGATCAAATGAATAAGGTCATATGATATACACAACATCATTTACATGAAATTTCTAAAATTTGAAATGGTTTATTTAAAAACTGTTAAGTCCTAGTCGTGGAAAAATAGGCATACCTAGAAGGGTCTACAGTTGCTCTTATAATTTGACACTAAGGTGTAACCTGATTATTGACACTACGATGTCCCCTAGTTATCAACACTTCGTTGCCCCTAATTTAGAGACATTAGTCTCTTCTATTTCATATACCAATCATGGTATCTTATGTTCTGGTCCCGTTACCCACTTCTGTAAAAAAGGATTAGCAGTCTAACTTGTTTTGTATTATGATATATGTTCAATTTTGATATAAGCAAATTATGTTTTGATACAAAAGATAGGCTTTAATCTGTCATAAGTCATACTTTGATCTGAAAGGATTATATCCTATTCTAATATTCAATTATGATATTTGTACATTTCGTTTTGATATTTATGAGTTTTGTTCTGATACAAGAATGTCCAATATTGATTGATGAATCATATTTTGTTCTGAGACATAATGTTTGGATTACTCTGTATATTTGAATGTTCGACGACTGTTAGAAATAATCGCCATTATGCATTATGTTTAGCTATTCCCCACTAAGCTATATGTTTATCACGATGATTTTGCCTTCGTATAGGTTCTGATAAGAAGGTTAAAGGCCCGGGACAAGGACTACCACAGTGGCCAATGAAGAATCTGTTTTGTTTCAAAAAAAAATTTGTTTTTGAAAGATGTATATTTGAGTTTTTGAGTTGTATTTGACAATATGAAACAATTTTTATTTTATTTAATGGTTTGTAATAAACTTATTATAGGATTGACTATGTTTAAGGCATGTGTTTTGATAACTGCATTATATATGAAGTACATTATGGTTTGTTTACAATAACATTTAATGAATGTAATGTATGTTTGCTTGAGTTGCTAAAATGCATGTAAGGATTGTTTGGTATGATTTGGATGTTTCAGTTCTATTTTGTGCCACACTTGCATATCCTCCACGAGGGTATGTAGGTGTTACATTGTTTTGGTATCAACTCATGGTTTAGGTGATTATGGTTTAACCAGTGCTTAGCTATTGCTTATACTTGAATGTAAGAGTTGTATTTGGACTAATGTGGTTTGTCCCATATTTTGGTTATAAAATTAAATATGGAAAGATCTCTTGAAGTCGTTGACAAGGTTGCTGAGAGTAACAATCCTGAGCAATCTCGTCCATCTATATCAGGACCCTATGGGGTGAATCGAGATGATATACAGCCACCTCCACCTCCAACTCAAGGGGAGGCTTTGGTTAAGCTGTCGAAAGACATGATGACTTTTTTTATATCATATGACCACGCCCAAGGCTCTGATTGATCAATCATAAAAGTATAGAGCTGAGGAATTTACTATAACAGTTATGGAGGAGTCTGAAAGGGTGGAATTCTAGTCGGAGAAGGTGAAGAGGGTGTTAGATGAAATTAGTTGTCCACCAGATCAGATGGTGCATTGTGATGTCTCTCTCCTTCAAGGAGCAGCATATGAATGATGGAAGTTTGTTTTGAGGAATCCTCAATTATCGGAGCTTCTAACTTAGGATTTCTCTTCCTAAGAATTTAAAACCAAGTATGTGATGGAAACTTATAAAAAGAAAAATTAGAATCAGTTTCTAAACCTAAAGTAGAGAAATTTGTCTATTGGTGAGTACGATAGAGAATTCAATTGACTTAGCAAGTATACACCTGAACCTGTACTTACTAAAAAAATCAACGTGTCATCAGTTTGCGGATTGTTTGAATGACTTAATTAAAGAGAATCTGGCTGCATTTACTCTTATGCAGCAAGTGACAGATCATCAACCAGTGCAAACTGCTATTAAGATAGAGAAGCAAGAAATGGTGAAGAGACAAAGGGCTCAGCGAAGGGGCTTTACTAGAGAAGGTTAGTCCTTGAGCAAGTAGAGTTATGAAAGTGTTTCCTCTGTATAGGAATTTACTCAGAAATCTGTAGCTCGGGGAAAGTAACAAAACTTTCCCTCATCGACTGCTTCTAGTAGGGGTTCCTTTGTGGGCCAAGGTTATGCTATTCCGGAGTGCCTTTATTGCTCCAAATATCATCAGGGTACTTATTAGAGGGCTACGGGTGCATGTTTTTGATGTGGAAGCACTAAGCATATGATATTCAATTACCCTATAAGACAATTTTAGATATCACAAACTAGTAGGGAGGCCTTTCGTACACCTGTTGGAAACAGAGGACGAGGTAGTGTTTGTGGAGGATCTAGTCAGATCAGACCTAATCTGAGTACTCATTTAGAAACTGTTGATTGACCTGATCTACCTTCTACTCCAGCTCGAGCTTATGCTTTGAAAGCTCGTGAGGATCAAAATGCATCTGAAGTCATTCCAGGTACTATTTCTCTCTTTAATTCTAAAATGCATGCTTTGATTGATCCTGGATCCACTCATTCTTATATCTATATTGGAGAAATTTTTGATAAAGTGATGCCTATAGATCAGTTAGAGTATGAAATTGATGTAACCGGTCCTCTAGATATTAGTGTGTTAATCAGGTGTATAGAAATTATCTTGTTATGATCCAAAGATGTGAATATATAGCAGATCTGATTAGATTACCTTTCTATGAATTTGATTTGATTTTGGTTATAGATTGGTTAACCAAACATCAGACGGTGGTTGATTGTAGTGCTAAGATAGTTGTGCTTAAGAAGCCTGATCAACCTGATATAGTATTGCATGGCATCTGCACTAATTTTCTAGCTAATGTGGTATCTGCTATGATGCTCAAAAGTTCCTTAGGAAAGGGTGTGAAGATTATTTAGCTTTTGTGTTTGATTCTAAGAAGGAGGGTGGTAAATTGCAAGATATCCCAGTGGTAAGTAAATTTCCATATGTATTTCTTGAAGAGCTACCTGGACTCCCTCTTGAAAGGGAAATGGAATTGTCTATCAAAATTGTGCCTAGCACTGCTCCTATATCTAGAGTACCATACAGGATGGCTCCTATTGAATTAAAGGAGTTAAAAGTGTAGTTGTAAGAGCTACTAGATAGGGGGTTCATTCGACCCAATGTCTCAACTTAGGGAGCACCGATTCTATTTGTTAAGAAGAAAGATGGTACTCTTTCGATGTGTATTGATTACAGGTAATTGAACAGAGTCACAGTGAAGAATAAGTATCCATTGCCAAAGATAGAAGATTGTTTGATCAATTGAAAGATGCATAGGTATTTTCAAAAATAGATCTGTGATCAGGATACTATCAACTTTGGGTAAAGGATGTGGATATTCCAAAGACTGCATTCAGGACTCGTTATAGACATTATGAATTATTGGTAATTCCATTCGGGTTAACTAATGCTCCAGTTGCAGTCATGGATTTGATGAATAGAGTATTTAGACCCTATTTAGACCAGTTTGTTGTGGTGTTAATAGATGATATTCTGGTTTATTCTAAAAATGAGTATGACCACATTCAGCATCTCTAAATTGTGTTACAAACACCCTGCAAGAAAAACAATTATATGTTAAGCTGAGTAAGTATGATTTCTGGCTTCGGGAAGTATCTTTTCTAGGACATGTTATCTCTTCCCAAGGGATTAGAGTTGATCCTAGTAAGATTGAAGCCATTGTTAACTGGAAATTGCCATAAAATGTGATAAAAGTGAGAAGTTTCTGGGTTTGGCGGGTTACTATCGCCAATTTATGAAAAGGTTTTCGGTGATAGCATCCCCTTTAACCAATTGCTATGGAAGTAGTGAATTATGAATGGTTTGATAAATGTCAAACTAGCTTTGATCAACTAAAGAGAATGTTTTCTGAAGCTCCTGTGTTAGCTCAATCCACTTTTGGTAAGAAGTATGTTATGTATAGTGACACATTTAGAAATGGTTTGGGTTGTGTTTTGATTTAGGATGGAAAAGTAGTTGCTTATGCCTTTAGGCAACAAAAGCCTCACAAACAGAACTACCCTACATATGATCTTAAACTTGCAGCAATAGTGCTTGCTTTGAAAATTTGGAGACACTACTTATATGGTGAAAAGTGTAAGATTTTCACTGATCATAAAAGTATGAAGTACTAGCTTACTTAGAAAGAACTTAATCTGAGACAAAGGCATTAGTTGGAATTGTTTGAAGACTATGACTACATTGTGGATTGCCATCTGGGTAAGGCTAATGTCATGGCTGATGCCTTAAGTCAAAAGATCATTTAAGCTTTGTCAGTGTAGCAAGGTAAATGGGGACTTGCATCTAATGAAGCTTTAATAGCTCAGTTGAAAGCTAGGCCTACCTTGAAGCAAGAGATGTATGATGCTTAGAGAGTTGATGATAAGTTGTAACAACTTATCTTGGTTACTACGTTCAAAAAAAACTTGGTTACTCGAGAAGGCAAACAGCCTGATTTTTTTATGAAAGGAGATGATGATTTGTATTATAAAGATCGATTATGTATGCCAGCAAATGATGAATTAAAGAGAAATTTATTGTTTGAGGCACATAATACTGTCTTTACTATGCATCTTGGTGGAAATAAGATGTATCAAGATCTGAAGCAGCATTACTAGTGGTCGGGTATGAAATGGGATGTTATAAACTATGTGTCCAAATGTTTAACATGTCAACAAGTTAAAGCTGAGCACCAGGTTCCATCTGGTTTGTTACATCCTATTTCGATTCCTCAATGGAAATGGGATAACATTACCATAGATTTTTTCACTAGACTTCCTCTCACCCAAAGGAAGCATGATATTGCATGGGTGATTGTGGATAAGTTCACTAAGTTTGCTTACTTTCTACCTGTTTTTCCTGATTATTCTTTGGGGTGCCACTATCTATTATTTCTGATCGTGATCCTTGATTTACTTCAAGATTCTGGAAAAATCTGCAAAAGGTTTTGGGCATTCAAGTTAAGTTCAGTACCACTTTCGATCCCTAGACAGATGGACAATTTGAACGGGTTATCTAGATACTAAAAGATATGCTTCGAGGTTGTGTGTTAGAATTCTAGAGAATTTGGGATAATATATCTTGCACTAATGGAGTTTGTTTATAACAACAGTTATCAAACTAGCATTGGCATGGTGCTATATGAAGCTTTATATGGTAAGAAGTGTAGAACTCTGGTGTGTTGGACAGAATTGAGTGAAAAAAAGGTAATCAGGCTTGATATTGTGAAAGATACTGAGGAAAAAGTTCAAGTTATCCAGTAAAGGTTAAAAGCTGCCAATGATAGGCAGAAATTCTATGCTGACTTAAAAAGGAAAGATATTGAGTATCAGGTAAGTGATAAGGTGTTTTCAAAAGTGTCACCATGGAATCATATACTTTGGTTTGGGAAGAAAGGTAAGCTCAGCCCACGATACATCGGTCCTTATGAGATTCTTAAGAGAGTTGGACTAGTAGCTTATCAGTTAGCTCTTCCTGGAGAGTTAGCTAAGTTACATGATATGTTTTATGTTTCAATATTGAGACAATATCGGTCGGATGATACACATAAGATTACTGTGCAAGAAATTCAAATATAACCAAATTTGACTTATGAAGAAGGGCATGTGTGTATTTTAGCTAGAGAAGTCCGACAAATCAGGAACAAGTAAATACCTTTAGTGAAAGTACTCTGGCAACACTATAGACTCTAGGAAGCAACATGGCAACCAGGAGAGACCATAAGGGCTCAGTATCCTCAACTATTTTGATCAGGTATAAATTTCGAGGATGAAATTCTTTTAAGGGGGAGAGAATTGTAAGGCCCCAAATTATACCCTAGTTGGAATGTTACATGCTCATAAAAGTATATGTATGATAGGTGTCAAAAATTATTATATGATTGAGAATTACATATGACTTGAATTTTGGGTTTAATAGATCCTACTTAGTGAATTAGAATTAATTGATACCATTAGAGAATTGAGGTATTAAAATGTACATTTGGACTAGGAAATTGTCAAGTGGCAAGATAAGTTGGTGTATGAAAATTAGAATAACTAAGCCTATAAGTTAGTGACATTTGGCATAGTTGATGCATTGAAAAATGGCATAGTTAACAAATTGACAAGTGGCAGCAATAAATGAGTGGAAAATGGTTTAATATATTGGTGACATTTGGCAGCCCCACGTGAAGACATGTAGATGGCTTCATTGAAACACAAGTAGCACACTTTCATGTGTGACATGTGCCCTTTCAAGATGAGGACACCTTGCAAAGCAAGAGCTGATTCACTCAAGCTCATTTGGTGTTTCTGTTGCCTTCTCTCTTCACTTTGCTCCTCACCACTGAAACCTCTCACTTCCTCTCAACTTTTGGAATTTGCTTGTTTTTTTGGATCATCTTCTCTTAACATCATTGTAAGTTACTGCATCAAGACGTAATTCTTACTATTTTATGTGTTATTGTTGTGTTGGTGTTGAAATTTGCACCTTGATCTAGAAGCTGTGTTTGGTTGCTTGGAAGACTAGTTAACTTGATTCTTTGGAATTGTTCTTTAAAGTTAAAAAGGTAAGGGATTACTAAACTTGATAGCATGTATTATTGCAAGTTTTATGATAATTGAATTGGCTTGAAATATGTGTTAAGATGATGATAAATGAATATTGGAAAAATGATCTTTGTATGACAACTTTTGGTTTGGTTTTGATGTGTAGAAGATATTGATTTGTAAGTTACTTAATGAATGATTTTTAAATTGGGCTGGACATGAATTTGATGAGGTATTGAAGCATGAATAAGGTAGAATTGAAGTGAAATTGATGGAATTTGGTGAAGGTGTGTCGAATGGAAGTAAATAAGTCAAGTTTTGGAAACAAAATGAAGGTTGTGATCGTGGGATTTATAAGGCTTATTGCCACGGTCGTGGGAAGTACTTAGGAAGGAGAGAAGGTTGGTTTTGGGCAATTGTTGGACTATATAAGGTTAAGGTATTTTATAATGGTGTAATTGGACTTAATTAAGGTGCAAAATGAACCTAGGTTTATATGAAATAAGTTAATTAAAGGTTGAATAAGATTTGGATTTTTAGTTAAAGTAATAACTTAAAGAAGGTGTTATTAGGTAACAAAGTATCTAATTTTGAAACTTATAAGTTGTTAAAGGAATGAAGTCTACCTATGAATGCTTATATGATTTAAAGAACAAGAGTAATGTGTTAGTTATGAATGTTTGTGAATTGGGAACTTGTGTGACTACATTATAATGTGTAATTACTTAATGTATTCATTGGTGCATTATTAAAAATGTTTATGTTCACAAGACATGTTAAGTTTGATTAAATGTGAATGTTTATATCCTATGTGAGCAAAATAGAATAAGTCATATGACATGCATTGTATCTTTTACATGTGATTCTGAAATTCGAAATGTTTTGTTTTAAAAATGCCAAGTTTTAGTTGTATGTAAATAGGCATGTCTAAAAGGGTCTGCAGTTGCTCTTGTGACACTAAAGTGTCTCTTAATATTGACACTTCGGTGTCTCCTGATATTTGACACAACAATGTCTTCTGATACTAAGACATAAGTCTCTCCTGTTTTATGATACCAATCATGACATCTTTTGTTCTGGTCCCGTTACCTACTTCTGTAAAAAAGATTAGTAGTCTAACTTGTTTTGTGTTTTGATATATGTTCAATTCTAATATAAGTTAAGCTCAGTTGTGATATAACTAAATTATGTTCTGATATAATCAAGTTATGTTTTGACACAATCAAGTTATGTTCTGATATCTTAAAGTTATGTTTTGATATTATGGTATTCTGTCCGAACACTTGTAAGTTTTGCCCTGAAGCAAGTATATCATGTTATGATATGTTATATTTTGTTCTGATGCAAATAATATGGGATGTTTCTTTAATTTTAACAATTAAAGGTTGTATGTGATTTGACAATGATTCGGTGCATGTGAATGCTAAACGACTGTTAGAAACAATCACCAGATTATATCTTCTTTAGTTATTCCCCACTAAGTTATATGTTTCACACGATGATTTTGCCTCTGTGTAGATTCGGATAAGAAGGTTTAAAGACTAGGACAAAGACAACCGCAGTTGCTAAGAAGATTGTGTTTTGTTTTGGAAATGTTTTTAGTTTGTTTTTTTTGTAAAGTATTTAATGTAATGGGATATATTGGAATTTGTATTTTGTTTGATGGTTTGTAATAACCTTAATACAAGATAGCTTTTGAATTTATGGCATGTATTTTTATAAGTATCGTTGTATGATATGTTATATTTTTCAAACAACATCTAATGATATGTAATGTATGTTTGCTTGAGATTATGGAATGTTTGGCATGTTTTCGTTGCGTTTTGTGTGGCATTTGCATATCCTCTTAGGGTGTATTTGGGTGGTACATGAGAGCCTTATCTATGTAATGCGAACTTGATCTATATAATGTCAGCACTATTAGTATAAGCCCAAATATTATAAGAACATAATTGTAAAAACAATGAAACTATTTTAAATGAATTAAAACCTACAGTAAGGAGGGTTAAGCAAATGATCTCGGCAAGGTGGACAAACACCATATGAAGACAAACATCAAGGAAAAGACCAAAAAGGACATGAAAGAACCTATATAAGGAGCCATTTTAAAATAGAGGAGAACAAGTTTTTCCAATACAAAGCCTTTTTCTTCTTCCAACATGTTAGTCCAAGCACGGAAACAAGCTTAAACGATCCTCTTTCTTCTTTAAAGCCTTGGCCTCATGCCTAAAACCAAAAGCCAAAGTCCCCAAGACATAGCTTCTACAAAAGCTTTGTATCAAAGCCTACTTAAGCCCCCTTTCTTTCTTCTTCAAATCCACAAAACCCTAAAGCCTTATTGTGTTTCATATGCTTCAAACAATTATTTGAAAGTTAAATGTGAGATATTTGCATTAAAAACTTTCTTATTTGATATTTTCACTTATTTATGCACAACTTGTAGTGGACTGGCTTTATCATCTGTCAAGCTTTTTTATTTGCTTTAATATTTGATATTTATATTTATATTTGTATATTGGATTTTGAAATGGTCAGCTTTACCACCGTTTAAAGTGTAATATTGTTTAGTTGGTTTAATAATTTAGCTCTTATTTGCCTTGAATATTATAACATGCAATAGTTGGCTCTGCAGCCCATCAAGTTATAGTATTCAAGATTTGCTTAAATTTATGCTAATCATATTTTCTTTATTTCATATTTGTTTAAATGTTTTAATGTCTTATTCATGTTATCTCAATATTTATCAAAACAATTCATAAAAGTATTAGGTAAAGACCTTTCTAGGTTAGAAGAACAACACTTAAAGCTCATATAATGGTCTATAATAATAACAAGAACATTATCCTTTCATAGCAACTTAGAAACGAAGTTAGACCAATAGGATCTTAAGAAGAGTCAAAAAGTATTGATAAGATAAAAAGCCAAATTAAAAATCTTAAGTAGACCTTAAATATTTACTTATGATTTATCTCATTTGAGCCTTGAGACCTCTTTGCTAAAATGAATCTTTAAGTGAGATTTGATACCAATAGGGGGAAGCAAGAGGATTAATAGGAGAAATAACAAAAGTCACTGTGATAAAAGCTCTAAGATAACAAAGGCTTAAACTTTAGGTTCAAAGTGGCTCAAATATAAAAATCAAAGGTGCACTTTCAGGAAAGCTCACTTTAATCAAGGGGTCCCGGGATTCAAATGGGATAAATTATAAGTAGATCCTTAAGCTCTACTTAAAAGGGTCAAGTACTCTTTGTAAATGTTTAGTTGTTGCTTAAGTCTCATTATTAGGCTTTTGAGTAAATCCTATCTTTCTACCAAATTTAACGCTACTAGCTTGATTTGGAACTGCTCTAGAGTTTTCAAAATGTTGAGTTGTTCTTGTTTCAAAACATTTAATGTTGAGTTAATCTTTATTCAAAACATTTATTTCTACTTCTATGATCTTAAATATTTTCTTTACAAATCTAATAAACAACATGACGTGACTACAGCATTAAAAGCAACATTATAATATGATAGGTGATAAAACTGACATCTACAGATTATAATACTCAACAAAAATAAGAGTACAAATATTAAAGACAATAAATAATATTACACCTTCATGAGTGGCAAAACCGACCGCTACAATATGCAATATGCAAATATATTAAAGCATATAAATAAGCTTGACAGGCAAAAAAATCAATCCATTTTATATCATGCATAAACAAGTATAAATATCGAATAAGAAAGTTTCAAAGTAAATATATTACATTAAACTTTCAATAAATGTTTCAAACATGTTAAGCATTACAAGACTTTAGGCCAAATGGACAATTTAGCCCCTTACGTTATCACTTAAGTTTAAGTTGGACCTTAACATTTTGGAGCGTTCAAAATGAACCCTATCAAATGGAAAGTATTTAAAATAAACTCTAACATTTGGAAAATATTCAAAAACAACTCCCGAAAGGAACAGTTAACAAACAAGTTAGGTCTCTCTCGGTTAAATGTTGTCATGGATTTTTTTTTTTTTTAATAAAGTGGGACACCTTGACATTGCTTTTCTTATTTAGGAAGTCTAGATCTGTCTTATTTTGTTCTATAAATCTCAGCTATTTATTTATATGGATCTCACATGGGTCTCGCATAAATGAATATAGAATCTACATAAATAAATGACTAGGTTCATGAGACATAATAAGACCCGTCCTTTATTTAGGTGTGTTTGGGAAAACAAAAAAGCAGATTAGTGATGACACCATTCAAAGGAAACAATACCGTCGATGATCTTCCAATACTGAATGACACTGCCACTTCGCCGAGCAAAGCAAGGAACAGTTCTGGAAAGAGATGCCCAGTTCATGCAAAAATACGAGAATGCAAAAATACATGAAGCCCATTTCATGAACAACGTAAGAGAAATCTTCATATTTGCAAGTACCAAGTCCTTGCCTAAACAAGTCCTTGGTTCAGCATTAAATGCCACAATTTTATAGCCATCTTAAGGTGGTTCATATCTGTCACCTTCCGGTGATAGCCACCCTTTTTTCGGGCTTGAATTTGAGACAATCCTCACCCCAAAGGCTCTTCATCCTTCCAATGGAGTCAATAGAATATGTGATGCTTGATCCAACCGTCAAGAAGGAACCGTTAGGTAGAACATCGTCGGAGACTACGTACTAACAAATAATTTAGAAGCCACTTCACATAGATGTTTATTCTATGCAGAGGGGTTGTTCTTAATCTTGCGTGGGAGAGAATCCATAGGAAGCCAGGCATCGACCATAGCTCTGGTTCAGTAAAAGCTGAGAATTTTTGCATTGATTTTTTAGTAAACAGCTTGGCAATGTCCAGGGGAAGAAAGGAATGCTTCAGCAACTTGAGGGAAAAGGCATATAAAACAGAGCATCAAACTGGAGGGGTATCTCCAAATGAGTTACAACGTCAAGCATGGTGTTGTAGGATACTTTATTTTCTGTAGTATTTGCTTGTGCAATAGTCTTCATTTTACCAATGAAGAAAGAAAATAAGCAACATCTTACGAGCTTTTTGCGCCTTCTCGAGTTCGTGCTTCTGTGAGACATTCTTTTCGCTTTTGGCAAACACCAATATTACACAACTTTGGCAACATAAAGGTGACATGTTTTTACAATTTGTAAGGTCCTTTGATGGTATGTCGCCACAAAACCATATAGTATATAGGGTGGAATTATTTGTGGGTGCTGGACAAATGAAGATGCGTCGGTGGATGACTTGAGTTTTGATTGGCTACATGTAAATGTGTTTGGTGCTCCAATGTTGCATGGAACACTACAACGCTGCATGGCTTCGACGTACCTGGAAGTTTTTGGATTGCATGACATCTCTTGATGTGCTGGACGTGAGCCTAGCATGGCTTGAACGAAGATGGACGCTACAGACACTTTATTTTCGTTAGTTATTTGAACAGTTTTATGTAAATTGTCCAAACCACTTGTAACCGGCCAAACTACTAAATGTTTATCCTTTAAGACGTTAACGGTGGATGGATATAAATATGTGTAAATCCTCCAGACCTGTGTTGGTTATGTTCTCCAATATTCCGCAATAAAAGTTATTGTTCTTCTATTTGTATCATATATTGCTAGTTCCATTAATTTACTTGTTTCAAACAATTTAGCTCCGCTTTACTACCTACATAGCGTCTTCGTTTTTACTTGGGGAAGTGTTTTTGTTGAATCAAGTGAGGGCACTTAGTTACGTTACAGTTGAGTTTGCTAGCCTAAAAAATAATCCTATGACAGTTTCCATGTTCAAGGTGTTAATATGTAAGGGGGGACCTTATTATGTACCCCAGGGTCCTGTGAAAGGATAAAAAAACGAAGGTAATGAGGAATACCTAGATTTAGTTTCATCTCTGATTTTGATATCAATTCCGAGCTCAAAACGCCTCCGAATCTTCCGGGTCCTTTAGCAAAAAATGCTCACCGACTCACGGGCAATGCCTTTCTGCAGTTTCCTCAAATCCCGAGCTTCTTTAACGGGTTAGGAACCTTATGCTCAAGAATCCACTTCTTGAGTAACTGCAGCCTGCAGGAGACCTTACCTTTATATAGCTTCCATATCGGGCTTTCCTATCACAAGACCGATATGGACCCGGTTCATACTAATTGGGACCCTTTTTTTTCCTGATTTCGACTCATTGATTTAGAACATTTATTGGGTCACTTTAATATCTTTATCTGGATCAAATGACGTTACTTAACCGGTAATTTATTTAAAACCAAAATTACAATTAATGTTAGTCCAACTTTATGAGACATTGACAAAATTGTC
>JANZLX010000003.1:24635345-24650585 GCA_025531955.1 Erythroxylum orinocense | reverse complement strand
TATTAGTTATTCATTATTTACATCTAGTAATTCCAACAATGATGCAACTTTGTGGCATGCTAGACTATGTCATATTGATCAAAATCGAATTAGTCGATTAGTTAAAGAAAGACTTTTAGATAATCTAAGTCAAGTAGATCTACCTACATATGAGCATTGTCTAGCTGGTAAAATGGCAAGAAAGCCATTTAGAAAGGGAACACGAGCTTTATTTCCGTTGCAATTAATTCATTATGACATTTGTGGTCTAATGAATGTAAGGGCTAGACATGGGGCAGTTTATTTCATCACATTCATAAATGACTATACTCGATGTGGTCATGTATATTTGATTTCTCATAAATTGGAAACATTTGATTGTTTCATAAAATACATGAACTTGGTTGAGAATCAATTAGATAAGAAAATAAAAATATTACGAATTGATCGTGGACAAGAATACTTGTCATAAAAGTTCAAGGCTTTATGTAATGAGAAAGGAATAGAAAGGCAATTAACAATCCCTAGAACCCCACAATAAAATGGCGTCGCTGAAAGACGAAATAGGACGTTATTAGAAATGATTAGGTCCATGATAGCCCAAGAAAATTTACCAATCACTTTTTGGAGTAATGCGTTACTAGCAGCCACCTATGTAATTAATCGTGTGCCCACAAAATCAGTTACTAGCACACCATATGAGTTTTGGACTAGTAGGAGACTTGATGTGTCAAGTCTCAGACCTTGGGAGTGTGCAACCTATGTTCATGATCTCTCTCATAAACATGGGGAATTAGGCCCAAAAGGGAGAAAAGGTATTTTTATTAGATACTCAGAACACTCAAAAGGATATGTGATCATTAGTGAAAAAAGTAATGGAGGTGTAACTGAATTTGAATCACAAGATGTAACATTCTTAGATAATGATTTTCCTAAGCAAGGCGAAATAGGTAAAGACGTATTGTTATATAAGTCGCTTGATCAGAATGATTCTGTTATGAAGAATCAAGATGAGGAACTTCAACCAAGTGGGAATAATTCTACAGAAAGGTTCTCTACGATGATTGATCCAAGTGGGGGCAATCAGATCAATCATGAATTTGTTTATGATGAACCTTGGTTAAGACGAAGTAATCGAGGAATAATTCCTCGACGTTGTTTTGAGATTGAAGGAGAAATTAATATGATTGTTCCGTAAGAGGAAGAAGAGCCAAGGAATGTAAATGAGGCTCTTACTGGCCCTGCTAAAGAAGAATGAATGAAAACAATGAAAGAAGAAATGACTTCTTTAAGGTCCAATCAAATATGGGACTTGGTTGACCTCCCTGAAGGGTATAAAGCAATTGGGACCAAGGGGGTTCTCAAAATAAAGCAAAAAGCTTATGATAGTATCGAAAGATATAAGACATGCCTTGTAGCAAAAGGATATACACAATAGAAGGGAATTGATTACAAGGAAACTTTTACACCAGTTGTGAATTTTGCTTCAATCTGCCTTATTCTGGCTATAGTAGCTAGTGTGGATATGGAGTTACATCAAATGGATATAAAAACTATTTTTCTCAATAGATAATTAGATGAAGAAATCTATATGGAACAATTTAAAGGTTTCATCAAGGCAAGTCAAGAAAATAAAGTATATCGGTTATTAAAATCAATTTATGGCCTGAAGCAGTCTTCAAGACAATGGTATATTCGTTTTCATCATTTCGTATGATTTTCAAATGATCGATGAAGACCATTATGTGTATGTTAAGAGATCCAAAGATAAATTCGCGCTTTTACCTTTATAAGTGAATGATATATTAATTGCTTGTAATAACTGTTTGTTTCTTATGCAAATCAAAGATTGGTTATCATCTGAATTTAAAATGAAAGACATAGGTGAAGCGGCATACATTCTTGGAGTTAAGATTTCAAGACATCGTTCGAAGAGATTGTTATCGCTTTCACAAGTGATGTACATTTAAAGAATTCTTGAATGATTCTGTATGCAAGATTGCAAACCAATTAATAATCCTATTTCTAAAAATGAAGGCCTTAGTAAGAGAAATTGCTTGTCAATGCCACAAGAAAGGGAACAAATGAAGAATGTTCCCTACTCTAGTGTAGTTGGAAGTCTTATGTATGTATTGATGTGTACAAGACTAGATATTTGTTACTCTGTTGGGATGGTGAGCAGATATTAATCAAATACAGGCCAAGCATATTGGAAAGCAGTAAAGAGAATATTGAGGTATCTAAAGGGAATTATGGACTGTGCATTATGTTATCAAGGCAATGATCTATGTATACAAGGGTATACAGATGTAAACTGGGGAGGAGATTTAGATGAAAGAAAATTTACCTCAGGATATGTATTCTTACTAAACCATGGAGCAATATCATGGAAAATTAAGAAACAATCTTGCGTTGCGTTATTCATAATGGAAGTTAAATTTATAGCATTCTCAACTACAGTACAAGAGGCTATGTGGCTTCATCGATTCTTAGTGCATTTGAGAGTTATTAAAAGCGAAATTAAGCCAATGACCATCAACTGTGATATTCAAGCTGCAATCACTTATACAAAAGACCCCAAATTTCATTGTAAGACAAAATACATAGATACCAAGTATAATTATGTGAAAGATATAATTGCACGAGGAGAAGTGAACATGTATATATATATATATATATACACGAGATATGATAGCATACCCAAAGACAGAGCCAATTTCTAAAGATGTATAACATTGGGCATGTAAAGTCACTAGGACTACGTAAATGTTGAAATGTACTGGTAAACATTTCTTTATGTATGCTCACTCAGTCTAATGTCATATGTTTAGATATAATGTATGATGAAGATTATACATTGTGTATCATTTGATTCATGAATATATGTGTTTATACATAAATATATTTTAGGATGAATCATAAGTATATGGGACAGATTAAAGATTGGTCTTCTCACATGAGAAATCACCTCTGGTGTTTATGCTCACTAGAGATGAGGCTTGTTTAAAGTTTATTATCTAAGTGATAATTGAGATCTAGAAACTTAAACCATAAATGCGGTAAGGAAATTGGTTCAAAGTGATTTATTAATCACTACATCTGTCTTACGTTGGTAGATGTGAGTTCTAAACAGTTTTTTTAGTAGATAAGTGAACTCAAGTTAAACAGTGAGTATGTTTGAACTATCATCTGTACGGTATTTCTTGAATGAAAGATGTTCAAGCTAAACAAAATGGGTAAATACCGTAGCACATGACTCGTACCATATGTGCACAACTGACCACAAAAAAGGGATTAATGTAAGTCACAAGATCTCATCTTACATTGTGTGAGACCCTTGAGGTTGAGAAGAACCTTATCATATACCCTTATGACACTTGTTTCATTCTTGAGAATTGAATTTAAGGTTTGCCACTTTAGGTTATTGCCAAAAGATCATGCAAGATGTGATCCTATAGAATAATTCTAGGAAAACAAATTAAATTTAATTCAAAAGAGAATTGAGAACAGAGGAAGGACATTTATTTTAGATCATTGCCTCATATGAAAAGTATTTATAAATGGCCATCGTCTCTTTAGTAAAGAATTTGATTACAGTCATGACACAAGAAACTAAATGAAATCAAAGAAAAGTACAAATGTGAGATATGACCTAGGGTATAACATACAATGTCTACTCAAGGACTCATAATTCCAGGATCAATTTGTTAAATTGAGATGTCATTTACTTCTAATAGATATATGGCAATGTGCTCTCATCGTATGTTGGTCACACCGGTTATTGAACAAGTGTGAGTACTGTAGAATTTGTTTTTTAATTAGATTAAAACCCATCATGTGTGAGTGGGAGATAATGAATTAAATACACCCATAAGGGTATTAAGGTAATTTTACCTTACAAAACTACCAAAGGTAGTTAAAGGTGTAGCATTTGAAAAAACGAACACAAAAAGATAATATCTATCTAAGGAACAAAAACTTTTGAAAGAAGAAGAGAAAGCAGTAAAAGTTCTTTAATCTGTGGAACTACAACGAGAATCTAAGTATGTGATTCTTTGTTTATTATATGCATATGCAAATGATCCTGTTTAACATGATCTCTATGATTGTGTTTTATCTTGCTTATTTCTAATACTTTTTAAATAAAAAAATCAAGAACTAAACCTAATATTGCATCAATAACCATTTTTACTCCATTATAATAAAAGAGAGCTAACAATTTCTTTGTAAAATAGAGGAAAAATTTGATTTCTTGTTGTAGAAAAAGTTTATTACTTTGTCTTTAAAACACATGATTCTTACAATGGAAGAGACTTAAGGGAGAGATTACTATAAGTGCCACAACCTATAGTGTCACCTTATGAAATTAGGACTCTTTTTGGCTATGGGTTGTATGAAAGTTACTTTAATAATGTTTCTAGACTTCTTCCAGTTGAATATTTCTTAGTTCCTAAACTTCCTAAAAGCACTAGTCCAATATATGAATTTGATCGATGACCTTGAATTTTTCTTAGCTCCTAAACTTCCTAAAAGCACTAGTCCAATAGGTGAATTTGATCAATGACCTTGAACTCATTCTTGTCAAAGTCCAATGAAGTTCTTCAATGCCATATATTTAGTTTATTTAACCAAACATATGCGGGTGGAAATTGTTAATAATAAGTGAAATTCATCCCATTTAGCCCAAAGTTGAAAAGATCTAGTTGCGTTAAAAACTTTCATAAGTCAACTAGATTGTTTTAGGGAATTCTTGAGTATGAGAATCAATATGAGAGTCCAAGATTTTAGAGTCAAGACGATTGAAGCATGATTACATATGCTTTAAAAATAATTGTGCATTAGTGGGTGGTTAATTAAAACATGGCCATGATTGGAGGATAATTAGAGGTTAAATATGATTATATGAGAACTATTTAAGGTGGTTGAATTTGGGAGAGTTTTATAAATACACCAGTATCACAACACAAGGGAACCCAAACAAAAACACACTACTCAAACTTAAAACTTATCATTATTCATCTTTCTTTGCACTTTAAGTTCATTATTTATTTAAATAAAATTATCTTTTTAACTTAAAATTTCAGCGCCAATACTATTTAGCATTTCTCAGCCTAGTAACTAAGAATTCTATTATCTAAGTTTTTCAAAGGTTACCCATATCGTTGTTTCAAATTTGGGTATATTTTTGAAAAAAAATTCTTCCTAGCAAGCTCAAATTCTAGGTTGGTCATAAAAACAATCAACACAATGAAACCAAATTATTTATCCACTTTTTCCTTTCTCCATTTATTTTTACCTTCCATATTTTAATAATTAAGAAATATAAACAAGTAACGTTTATATTATTTTACACTAGATGAAAACCATATAATGTTTTAAATTATAAGTTTTGCTTAAGTTTAGGTATGTTAGTTAAACATTAATCTATTATATGGAAGAATATTAAATAAACCTTTCGTTTTTTAATCTAAATAATGTGTCATTATTTAACTTGATAATTGAATCTAAATTAACATGTTAAAAGTGAACTTTTAAAGAGGTTAATATTAATCAACAGAACCAGAGAGCTGCCTCTTTTAGGATCTATCATGGGCAGGCCCAGTGGGTAAAGGCAAGAAGGCCACTTATCCAAGGGTCACTCCTAACTTATTTATATTGTGTTTCATTTTATTCTTTACAAGGGTCCACTTTTGACATTCATAAGAAATAAAAAGAGATAAAATATGTTTTTTTTTTAACTTTACCCAAAGCCTATAAAACATTCAGAACGGGCTTGATCATAGATTGGAATATAATTTTGTTACGCACTTGCTCTTAACTACATCCAACTTAATCTCAACAAACAATAATCATAATACATAATTTTTGTAATTATTGAATATATTTTTGTATAATTTGATAGTCATACTTTTTATGTTTTGTTTATAACAAATAATATCCTTATCATTAAATTTCTGTAAAAGTTTATAATAAATATAACTACGATGTTGATAGATCTAATAAAAATTCTTATTAGTTATTCATATTAACCACATTTTCATTTTTTTAAACCATATAAAAAGTTGTATGATACATAAAAATATAGCCTAAAGTAAAGAAACCGATACTTTAAGTTCAAATACACGAAGAACTTAACCATGTGTTCATTTTTATATTTAATAAACATAATTATTTGTTAATTATTGAATATAAAATTTTTAATCTAGAGTCGCCTATAATTTTCATGGCTTCTTAATTAATTTATATATTAATGTGTACACGTATCATTTGGCATTTGTTACTTGTGTTCATTTTGAGAATATGTTATAATGTTACGAGATGTAATTATGATTAGTATTGAATTCTTAATTCACATTAATATAATAGTAAACCTTAATGTTGGTCAAATAATTTTATATAACATATAGTTTATTTATGATATATGTAGTACATTGTCCAATCCAAAATATTTATAAAAATATTTTTTCTTAATAAATAATTTTTATTGTATTGATTTCAGATGAAGACTATAAAACTTCCACATCATTTAAAATTTTTTTGTTGATAACTTGACGATCGTTAAGATAAAAAGATTATTTGAAATTAATATTTTAATTTTGCAAAATCAGGCCTATCCCCGACACGATTGACATATAGATAACAACAAAAAAAGAGTCGCGCAAAAACAGAAACACTATAATTCCTAAAAGACCCAACCCTTGAAAATCGACAAACTATAGATAAGAGTCCATCCAAAACACTGACTCCTAAGGAACCCAGAGGAAAAGAACACCCTTGAAAATCTAGAATGCCCAAAACGCCCCCGTCTCCTTCTAATCAGCTGTCTCTGTATTTCCCTTCTCAACCCTCGTCGCCCCCAGCACTCCCTCTTCTGCCCTTCTCTCTAATTTCACTCTTCGCCCGATCAATCTTCTCGTTTCCCCGCCTTTTTTCAAATTCTCGTTTTCAATCTTACACTCCTATACACCGTACCTCTTCCTAAATCTATGATGGTGAATTCCACTTGAATTGATGGATTCCACCGTGCTTGTCTAGTTTACTCTCCATCTGCAGTTGTTTTGATCCATACCCACTTCTTCTCTGGATATTTGTTCTTGTCGTTGAGGTCTCTCTTATTGGTAATTGCTGCTTTTGGATATTTGCTGTTTCCAACTCTGACTGTTAAAAATTGTGTGTGCTTTTCTTTTCCCCGAGAATGGAACATTACCTATCAAACTTACGTCTTTTTCTTTAATATATATAAATTATTTATCAAACCCAATTCTTAGTTAGTTTGTTTAGCTTTTCTGTGATTGGTTTTCGGGCTGCGGTCTATTGTCAAGTTAAGGGCGTGCTCGGCTCTTTTTGTTGGAGTACTAGTGTTGTAGTTTGGAATTTTGCTTTTGTCCTCATCATTGACAACTGTGTTTGATCCTCTGTTGTGCTTGGTTGAGCTCAGTAGCTGTGAAGTAAACTTTTAAAGTGAAAATGTTGTTAATTACTGCTGAATTGGGAAAACTTTACTGCTAAAGTAGACATCTTTACCTCTGTAATTTTCTTTATTGTTTGGTTTGACCATTTTCCCCCTTTCTTAAGTGAAGATAGTTTTGCTTCCTCCATTCACTCTTTTATTATGTTAGATCAGTGTTCCTGAAAGTGATCTGGAGCTTTTTGGTACACCATGTGAGTTGAACATGTGAAAGAGTGAGGATTTTTTGCTTAGCTATGTGTATTGAGACTAATGAGCTTTAAGCTGTAATGATAGATGACATAGTAGAGGAAGAATAGCTGAGCTTTTTATCCTGTGTTAGAAGTTGAGATTTTTCATGTAACTGTTGCATCTGACTATTCATTTAGGTTTTTCTTTAATCGATTATTCATTTAAGCTGATCGTTTCCCCTGTGGTCCTTTTTAAGATTCACAAGGAAAACATTTGCCAATAACTACTATGGGTGAACTTCATTTGGTTAAAATGAACTTGCTTCTGCATTTCTATACTTGGTTATGCTTTCACCAAGTTATGTTTTACTTCATGCTTTTAGTTTAATGTCAAATATGCGAGGTGTATCCTTGAGTTTACAGTTGCGTTTTTCGTACTCCTTTTTTTGACAGGCATGTGGTGATGTTGATGACATATTGGAGTTTCTGGTAGCTTCTGCTTCTCAGGGTGAAGTTTTACTTTTGTTTATGTATAGTGATTTTGTCCAATGGCTAACCATGACTTGGTACTTGGACAAAGCCACAATTTGGGGCCTGGACAGAATCAACAATTGGTCTTAGGCCATAATCACGATTTGGGTTTGAGTCAGGACCATGATTTGGAGCTGGATCAAGTGGAAGAGCACCATTTGGGTTTGGGTCAAACCCATGATCATGAGTTAGGCTTAGGGCATCACCATGACCATGAATTGGGTTTAGGACAGAGCCATAACCACGAGGGAGATCACAGTTACGTGCTTGAAAATGATTTAGGTATGGATAGAAAACCTGAACACATCCATCACGAATTGTCTCTTCCTGCACAGAACCATGACTTAGCTTTATCGGAAAGCCATGAACTGGTTGTTTCAGGAAACCAAGAACTAGATGAGAATCTTGAGTTGACTGTGGACCAGAATCAAGATATGTCATTGGACCCGAATCATGACTTAGATTTGCACGAATCTCATCTTGTAGTCCATACTCCTGTCCTTCAGGCACGTACTCTTGCTGTAAGTCCTAACTATGAGCTTTCAGTAGGGCAAGAGTTCCCAGATGTCATCAGCTGTCGCAGGGCTCTAAGGGATACAGCCATTGCCCTTCATTTTGAAATGCAGACCATAAAATCAGATAAGACACGATTCACGGCTAAATGTGCAAGTGAGGGATGTCCTTGGCGCATACATGCTGCAAAGCTCCCTGGCGTTCCAACTTTCACAATCAGAACCATCCATGAGAGCCATAACTGTGGAGGGATTGCTCATCTTGGTCATCAGCAAGCCTCTGTTCAGTGGGTTGCTAACTCTGTGGAACAACGTCTTAAAGAGAATCCGAATTACAAGCCGAAGGAGATTTTGGAAGAGATTCATCGTGTGCACGGTATTACCTTGTCTTACAAGCAGGCCTGGAGGGGGAAAGAACGCATCATTGCCACAATGCGGGGATCATTTGAAGAAGGATATCGTTTACTTCCACAGTATTGTGAACAGGTTAAGAGGACAAACCCTGGGAGTATTGCAGCTGTGTATGGAAACCAAGCAGATAATTGCTTCCAGCGACTTTTCATATCATTTCAGGCATCAATTTATGGTTTTCTGAATGCTTGCCGGCCTCTCCTAGGACTTGATAGGACATATTTGAAGAGCAAATATCTTGGTACTCTGCTTCTTGCTACTGGCTTTGATGGTGATGGTGATTTGTTTCCTTTGGCATTCGGTGTTGTAGATGAGGAGAGTGATGAAAATTGGATGTGGTTTCTTTCTGAACTTCATAATCTCCTTGAGATAAATGCAGAAAACATGCCAAGACTTACAATTTTGTCAGACCGGCAAAACGGTATTGTAGATGGGGTGGAGGCAAATTTTCCCACTGCTTTTCATGGATTTTGCATGCGTCACTTGAGTGAGAGCTTCCGTAAAGAATTCAACAATACAATGCTTGTTAACGTTCTGTGGGAGGCTGCTCATGCTTTGACTGTCATTGAATTTGAAGCCAAAATTCTGGAGATTGAGGATATATCACAAGATGCTGCATATTGGATACGGAGAATTCCCCCTAGGTTATGGGCTACAGCTTATTTTGAAGGAGCTCGTTTTGGACATTTGACAGCTAATATAGTTGAATCATTTAACTCTTGGATATTAGAGGCCTCTGGGCTTCCTATAATCCAGATGATGGAATGCATTAGGAGGCAGCTCATGACCTGGTTCAATGAACGTCGAGAGACAAGTATGCAGTGGACATCAATACTTGTACCTTCTGCTGAAAGACGTGTTGCAGAGGCACTTGAACTTGCACGTACATATCAGGTTCTTCGTGCCAATGAAGCTGAATTTGAAGTTATGAACCATGATGGAACAGTTATTGTGGACATCAGAAACCGCTGTTGCCTTTGTCGTGGCTGGCAGCTGTATGGACTACCCTGTGCTCATGCCGTTGCAGCACTTCTCTCTTGCAGGCAGAATGTGCATCGGTTTACAGAGAGTTGTTTCACTGTAGCAACTTATCGGAAGACTTATTCACAAACCATTCATCCAATTCCAGATAAGAGTCTCTGGAGGGAATTATCTGAGGGAGATCAAAATGGTAGCATGTCTATTGAGGTTGTAATTAACCCACCAAAGTCACTTCGACCACCTGGTCGACCAAGGAAAAAGCGAGTTCGAGCAGAAGATCGTGGCCGTGTGAAGCGAGTTGTGCACTGTAGCCGTTGTAATCAAACAGGCCACTTTAGAACTACATGTGCTGCGCCCATCTAAGCTGTCACTGGTGATGGTTGACTCTTGTTACCTTTGGGGACTGATCATTCTGTGCAGTAATATGTTCTTAGTTCTAATTTTTATAATTTAATCATTTTAGAATGCAATTTATTAGATATGCAAGTGATAGGCCTTGTTCATTCTCGTACACAGTTTAGTTAATGGACCATAGTGTCTTAGTCACCTACATGTTTTGTTCAACTTGTTTTGTTCAACTCAATAATGTAATATGACTGCGGATTGTGATTTTAGTTCTACTTTCAATGGCAAGATAGACTTATTCTATTGTCCATTTGGCATTGCTGCTCTCTTCCGTTTCCTGGTTTTCTATTTTCATTTCGTAGTTCCTACTTTTCTTACCTGGTTCACTCAACTCTAATCATGTTTGTCCTTTGAGGATAGGAGTGGCAGTCTGTTCGATCCAATTGTCTAGTTTGTTGGATTTATGCATTTGTTGGAAGATTTTTGGAAAGGAGTTTCAGTTCAGCCTGACATTTAGTATGATATTACATTCCAATCTAATACAATGACACAATTGAACCTATGGACAATGTGATTGTTTTTAATAAATTATTATGGTACAACATCAAAGTTGATGAACTTACGATTTTTTTGCAATTTGTTAAGAAATAAAATTACAAATATTGCAAAAGATATTCTATCCTAAAATAGCAACCTTTACAATTTTCTAGTTTCACAAATTGTATATTTAAAGTATATTTTAACTTTTATCAAATCACATGTAACTTAAGCATCTACTCCGTATATTTGCTATCATTCTGCGTTCTAATGTCCTCTTTACCTTCTTGGTTTCATGATTCAACTTTTTTATTTTCGTAATTCAATTGATTAATAATTAATTTGGCCCACTCTTCTTCTAAGATTGTCATTGGTTTAAGAAGTTATTAAAGAGTTTTAATTTCTATATCAATATGCTCATCATGTTACTTTTTACTATGAATCTTTATTGTTGATTTAGAAGATTCACTATCCATTATTCCTTCCAAAGATCTATAAGAACCCAATGCTAAATATAAGTGTTTTTATGAGACAACAACATAATAAACTAATAAATAGTTAATAATATATGAGCCAAAAATTACGTTTACTTATTTTAAATATATCAACACAAATACCCTATTATAACATAGAATAAGAGATGAAGATATAATCCAAATAAGAAATTAAAAGTACATTTCAATGCAATTATTTATTAACAAAAAGAATGTGATGTATTTAATGGGACATGGAAGGAACAATCGAAACCCTACTTTATGAGGTCTAAAAGAGTGCATCAGATTTGTTCTAAAGTCGACTTGTACCTAAACCCTAAAATCTTGAGAGTGTGAATAATATTGTTAAAGCTCATGCAATTTAAAATTGCCCACTACAAGTAATCACCTCCTAGCAATATTGCTTCTATTCCCTTTAAGATGGTCAAAGAAAAATGGTCATGAACTTGCTACATTTTATTTCCTTTACCTTCACCATTAGTACCATTGAGTTTTAATCCAACTGATTACTATTCTTCTTACGATTGACTATCTACTCTTACTTGGATCACTCGTATTGCTAACCAAAAGGTGCAGGATGGAGCCATGTATAAAACATCTTTTATTACAAGTACAACCATTTACTCCCAATGGAAAGAAAGAAATAAGAGGATCTATAGGAGTGAGGAAGTAAGCAAGCACCACTTAGCTAAAAATATCATCAATCAGATTAGAGTCATTATGATAGATAAATATGATCAGCATGCACTATCTACAAGAATGAAAAATAGATTAAATTTGTAACTCCTATTGTTATATTTAATATGTTCTTATAATATCTTATATTTCATGAACTCATTGTAATATTGAGTTAGATTTGCTATAGTTAATAATAATCTTTATTCAATTTTCAAAAGAATAACTTTGGTTATTCGAAAGTTTTATTTCCATTTACTGGTTTAATTTATATTCATATTTTTACACTGAAATTAGTGCCTAAAAACCTATTTGAAATGTATAAACTTATATGATTTTTTCTATTTCTTTACTCATTCTTAATCATTAAGGTTCTGATTGAGAATGGTACCAGGTATCCACTACTTATCCTAATTTTTATCATTATTGGTAGAGTTAAATTTTTTACTTAAACCAAAAATGTACCTACTAAGCGTAAATTGGTCTAAAAAATTATTATTAATTAGGATTTTTTAATTTTTAATTTCTATTTTTAGTTGTACTTTTTTCATATTTTCATAACATATAAACCATAAAATTGATTCTTACTTTTTGTTTTTATTTATGTTATAATCTTGTTTACTATTAACTAATATATATGATAAATTTCTATATAGACTATATTTATAATCCTATAGTTAATTCATTTTGCTTGTTTATTTGAGATTTTCTTATTGTTTATGACACTTATTTTTATTTCTATTGTGATTTTAGGTCTTAGTTTCCTTCTTGAGTAAAAAGAAGAAAAATTAAGGTGAAATTGAGACAAAAAATCGAAGAATTGAGGCTATTTTGGTGGTTGCTAGTGTAAGTCTAGACAATCATGTGGCTGCCTGTGTAGCTCTCTAAAATCGTGTTTCTTCACAATTTTTGAAGATTGAGGAACACAATCATGTGAGTGACTGTGTCCATTCTATGCACCCTAAATTTGAGCTATAAATGAATAAAACGAAAAAAACAAAGGAAGGTAAAAAAAAAAGGTTCGTAAGAGGCTTAGAGGGCTTAGGAAAAGACATATTGACAGCCTAGATAGATAGAGAAAACGAAGAATAAGCAATGAAACATGCTGAGGGTGGATTTTCATCAATCTAAAGTGGATTTCATTAAGACTAAAAGGGATTTCATCATGGTTCTTTTAGTTTTTTTGTTTTCTCTTTAGTCTTGATGTTCTGAATGTTAGCTAAACTTTTGTTGGTGCTTGGAGTAGATGAACCCTGGAATAGTCCTTATAGTGATTTCTGGAATAGTCCTTGTAGTAATTTTATTTTAAATTAATTCATTCTTTAGTTTCATTGAGATTCAATTATAGGTTCTTCATTATTCTTAAATTAATATTGCTAACATATTATTTTATATATGATTTCATGCAATTGAGATTGAGAAATCCTTTTGTATAAATATATCTACCATAATTGAAAAGAGCTGTATGAAAACCTAGAGATAGGTTGACATAAACCCTCTAAATTAGGGTCAAGCCTAATACTGAAATTCACGAATTGATTAATGCAATCTTAGAGGTTTTAACTAGAAAGAGGTTTTAGTTAACCAATGGAGGATTTGTTGTTAATAGTTTTGAGAAAGATATTAACATAAAATAGGAATTTTCACAATCCAGTGAACTAAAGATTAAATTGATTAGTGAAATCATGATTGCACAAGAAGTCCTATAGGGATTCGAAATCTAGGTACCAATGTTTTTCTTAATTGTTACTTAGTTTAATTTTGTTCTAGTTAGTTAATTATGTTAATCTGATTTACTTTATTATTTTAATTGTGTATTTGATTTATCTTAAATACCATAATTTGTTAGGTTAGATAATAGAAAGATGGTAAATGCTAGTAATTCTAGTCTTTATGAGATCGACTCATACTTGCCAGTACTAGTAAGAGCTACACCATGTACTTGTTGTTTAAAACATAAAATTATACATCAAGTTTTTGGTATCGTTGCCAAGTACTAGAGTATTAGGAAAACCATATTTTTATTACTCTAGTCATTTTTAGGTAGTTTTTATTTCTTTTCTTTTTATATTAATTGGTTTCTTTTTAACTTTTTTTCTTGATCTTGTGTTTATGTCTTACTTTCCGGATTCAGGTAATCATTGTTATAGCCAACAAACATAATGGAAGGATGGAGAAGACAATATTCTTATGAAGATTATGGTATACCATCACTTATCATAGCTTTGGAAGCTTGGAATGAGAGGCATGGTGACATGTATTTAATCGATATCCATGACGTGTTGTGACATTTATAGGAGTGATACTATATGTGGGAGCATTCAAATTACGTGGAGAATTGACCTCATGATAACTTATATAAGAATACTTATAATCCATCTTAGAGTAGTTATTATGACTATGTAAGGAATGATCATGCTTCATCTTTATCTCTAAAACAACAACAATAAGAGAAAGTGGAACGTCTTAGAGATGTCCTTGTAAAAGGTATTACTTCATAAGAGATTGCCTATCATTAGAGTCCAAGAGCCAGTTTTTTGATCTGAATAGATTAAGTTAAACTTAAGGGATCATATGAGAGCATTAATTTTCCAGAGTGAAGAGTAGCCAAAGGTTGAATACATGGAGAAAGTTGTAGTTCAAGAGGAGAAGGAAGAAGATTCAACAAAGAATATAGAGGTTGAAGAGAAGTTGTTGTTCAAGAATAGGAGGAAGAGGAGAACAAAGAGGAGAAAGAGGAAGATGAAGAGGAGGAGTTTAAAAAAAAGGCTATTATGAATTATCAAAGTCATCTTGAGTACAAAGGGCTCATAACAAAGTCAATCGAAGACTCAAAGGTTTTTTAATTTCTTGTTATATTGATAACTATTACTAAAAAGGACATTAATGGAGTAATTGGTTTTATTGATTTGATACCTTATGTCCTTATTATCTTGCAATATATGACCTATTTATAAGCTACTAAACTTTTATATAGGAAAATAAGTAAAAGCAAGTTGTTAATTATAGATCCAGCTTACACTACAACAAAAACTACATACGGTAACAGGTGATAAATGCTATTAAATATGAATGGTAACACTAATGAGTATGCTATGACAGCCCATGTTACTAAAGATATGATGCTTTAGTAACAG
>JANZLX010000003.1:24613870-24628192 GCA_025531955.1 Erythroxylum orinocense | reverse complement strand
AAACAGGAACATTTAAATAATTAATGCAAGATATTGACATAATACCAATAAAAGTAAATACTAAATCTTATTTAAAATTAAGAAGTTGTGTTTTGACTGAGTGATGTAGCACGCCACCCTTATAGGGCACGGACTCGGATATCATCATCGATGTCGGGTTCGGGTCTCGTGGGAGTGGGGTGTTACAAGTTGCTTATTGAGAAGTTCAACTACAAGACTTATAAAGAAGCGTTGGTTAGGAGGCAACCCAATTATTAGGTTTTTGCTTTGATTGAGTAGTTTATAGGATTCACATTAGTTATTTAGTTATTTTTATAGTTTGTCCTAATTTTGTTATTTGAGATTTGATGAAATTCCATAACTTGTGAAGGCAACAACAACCATTACTTTAGATTAGAAAAGATTTCACCAATAATGGATAGATGCTGATGACATTAGATAATACTAGAAATATTTTTCTATCATGGAAGTATCAATTATCCTTACCCCTCCAATATTCATATTTTTTATTGTTCTGATATGTTATGTACATTAAGGACAACGTATAACTTAAATATAAGGGAAGGACTTAGTAGTCAAACTTGCCAATTTTATTATAATTAGCTTAATACGAATAACTTGGGAATTTTTTCTAAGGAAGATGTTGATCAAGATGATTCATTATGAGTTTGATTATGATTTGATTTTTTTAGGAAAATAGTTATGAGTTTTGATGATTAAATTGATTTCAATTTAATTCATTAATTTTGAGCATGGATGCTTAATTTACATTATGATACTTTATGTATAATTTTGTAAATGCATTAAGTTAAATATGAATTCTTTTTTTAGCATTTTTAGTATTCCATATAAAAATAAAAGAAAAATAGTAGTATGTGAATAAATGAGCATAAATAATTTCACTCTATTGGCTTTGTACCATAAAAAAATTCAAAGTTAAAAAGTGATGTTAGTAGCTATTTGAGATAGTGACCTAGTCAATAACCGAGGGTATTCATGATAAGGTATTTATACTTACGTCAAAAGGCTAGGTGACCTTTCAAACAAGTTTCTAAATGCTCCTATGTTGTTTAAATTTAGTGTTTTGTTTGTAATAAAGGGGTATAACATGTTTAAAGATTTTTATCATTTTTCTTATGTATGTTCACTTTGTGCATTAAGTGGAATGGTATGAATTGAGTTAAAATTTAAAGAATTATGGATTTAATTAGATTAATTTATAATTTGATGCAAGTACTAAATGCTTATATTTCATTGAACATTGTAACTGAAAGAATAATGGAGAATCATGATGAATATCATCTTTTTGTTTAATGTTTTTTTAGAGTTGTTTCTTATTAAGTTAAGAGTAATAAAATTGATTTGCTTGAGGACAAGTAAATGCTTAAATGTGGGTAACTTTGATAAATGCTAAATAGGCTATATTTTTAATCTCATATTTAATGCATTTTGCTTATTTATTTGAGAGTTTCTCATTGTCTATAATACTTATTTTATTTCTGTTGTGTTTTTAGGCTGTATTTGCTTTTATGGATAAAAAGGAGAAGAATTATAGTGAAATCGAGATAGAAACCATAAGAATTGAAGCTATTTTGGTGGTTGCTTGTGTAAGTCTACCTAGTTGTGTGGGTGCCCATATAAGTCTACACAACCTTGTGAGTACTTGTGTAGCTATTTGAGATTGTGTTTCTTGACGATTTTGGAAGATTGAAGTAAGTTTAAGGGACATGATCATACACACTGCCATATAAGTGACCGTGTCCACTCATAAACCCTAAATTTGAGTTATAAATGGATAAAGTGAGGAGAAAATAAGAGGAACTAAAAACGGGGTTTATAAGAGGCTCTAAGGGGCTTATGAAAAAACATATGGATGGGCTAGAATGATAAAGAGAATGAAGAACAAGCAAGGAAACATATTTGAGATGGATTTTCATTAAGCTAAAGTGGAATTCATGAAGATTAAAAGGGATTGCATCATGATTCTTCTAGTTTTTTGTTTTTCCTTTAGTCTTAATGTTATGATTATGAGCTAAACTTTTGTTGGTACTTGATTTAGATGATGGGATAAAGCTTACAGTAATTTTATTTTAACTTATCTCATTATTTAGTTTCATTGAGATTCAATTATGTATTCTTAATTATTCTTGATTAATATTGCTATTGTATTATTTCATATATGATTTTATCTATTGTATTATTTCACTATTAGGTTCATATTGAATAGTGAAATTCACAAATCAATTAATGCAATCTTAAGGATTTTCACTAAAAAGAGGTTTCAATTAATCAACCGAGAATTAGTTGTTAATCATCTTGAGAAAGATACTAATATAAGATAGGAATTTATACGGACCAATGAACTAAAGATTATATTGACTAGTGGTATTATGATTGCACAAGAAGTCCTAAGGGAATTCAAAATCCATGTACGAATGTTTTCTTTAATTGTTTCTGAGTTTAATCTTTGTTCTAGTTAATTCATTGTGTTAATCTATTTTACTTTATTGTTTTAATTTTACATTTGATTTATCTTAAATACCTTAATTTGTTAAGTTAGACAATAGACAGATGGTAAGTACTAGTAACTTTAGTCCTCATGTGATCAACCCTACTTACTACTAACATTAGCTACAGTTATTCCGTGCACTTGTAGTTTAAAACGTAAAATTGTACATCTATATAATATAATTACTTAATATTATTTACTGATAAATATAATTATTTTATTTTATTAAATTTAAATTTAAATTTTATTTTAACATAAAATTATATTTAAATTAAAATTTTATTTAATGAATAAATTGTATTTAAATATTTTAAGATGGATAAAATTTAAATAACTTTACTTTAATAACTATAATATATGTTAAACAAAATAAATATTAGTTTATAAATAATATTTTTATAGTTTTTACTTATTTGATTATTTATTTTAATATTATATAATAAACTTATTATTATTTACAGATATTTTAATATAAAATTGATTTAATATTTAATTATTATTAATAAAAAAGTATAATTATATTGACACCAATAATTAAACAGATTTTCACATTTTATTTGAGAAATAGAAACTAAAATGAAAATAAAGTTTAAAGACATAAAAAAAGTTAAACCGATTATTTTTCGTGTCTACACCTATCGAATCCTGCATCGTTACTCGAAGAAATATATAATCATTGCTTCTTTAATAATCTCTTTTTGTATTTTATGCTGAAGATATTTATTGTGAGGCCCTAAAATATACCCTATTTGAAATAATAATGTTTATGAAAGTACATGTGTGATGGGAGTTAGAATTTTGCTATGATTAGAATATGAAAGACTTATGACATGAATTTTTTATCAAGTAAATTATAGTGAGTAAATTGGAATTAATTAATACCCTTAGAGGATTAAGGTAATTAAATGTATATTTGGAATAGGAAAAGTATCAAGTGCCAAGTGAAGTTGGTACATGAAAATTAGTATGACTATACCTATACTTTAAATGACATTTGGCACCTTTGGATGATTGATATGTGGACTGGTTTTATAGGTGACTAGTGGCAGCATTTTTATTAGGCAAATGGAATTACATGCATTAAGACATGTATCTTGATGCATTACATGCATTAAGACATGTCGCTTGATAACTTAAGGACACCTAGCAAAGCAATAGCTGAAGCACTCCAGCTCATTTCAGCAGCCTGCTCCCTCACTTTGGCTTCTTTCAAACAAAATTTCGTTCTCCTACTCCCCCTCTCAACTTTTGGACCTTTGTTGAAGCTTGGATCATCCATCTTTGTAAGTTATTTCATTAATAAATAGGTCTTGTGATTCTATGATTGATGCTAGAAACTGGTTCGGATGAGTAGTTCTACTAGATAGGTTTTGGTATTTTAGCCATATCTTTCTTTGTAGGTATCCAAATTGGATGAATTTAAATTTTTATTAAACTAGAAACTTATATCTACAACTTTCATGAAGGCGTCGAAATTGATTTCTGTCACTAGTTGTGTCAAAAGTTGGTTTGAACTTGAGTATCTGGAATCTGTCACTATTTATGAACAGTCTATAGTCATTTGGGGATAATTTTGAAAATGTTGAACCAAATTGCATAACATTGGTGTCAATAAAAACTTAATACATAAAGGAACAAATGTTTAGAAGAATGTTTGGCCTAAATCCTTCGTTTTTATTATCAAAATGACCGTGTAACATTGACCGAAAGTTTGTTATGTGGAAAAGCTAGAAGAAATGAAGTGTTTTCACTGAACCTGCTTTGGTATTTCGATTATACCTTGCACTGTAGATCTTCAAATGGGTTGGTTCTTAATTCAGATTAAACTAGAGGCATATTTCTACAACTTTCTTGAATAAGTTGAATTTTAATTCCATCTCTAAGATTTTCAAAATTTAGCATGAAATTGAGTCTTAGCTTAGGTTGTAGCACTACCAGGGATAGAAATCATATCCTGTGATTTTTAAATAAACTTTATTGATTTAGGCCGAATTAGACTAAGGTATCTTCACCAAAGTTGAAGCTTATTATCTTAGCTTTAAATTGGTATAAATTTTTGTAATTTTTGGATATTGGAATTGAGAGTTATGAGATGTATAACTTGGAGGCATGATCATGCATTAGTCAAAATGTCAAATGTACACAGTCTATGGTATATTGAGCATAACTCATTGAATACTAAACCAAATTGGATGAACTTGCTATCATCGGAAACCTAAGACAAAGAGGAAAAACTTTCTAGAAAGAAGTATTACCTAATTACCTCACCTTCTTAATGAGAATAATTTAGCAAAGTGGACCAAAGATGGATTGTGAAATAAATCTGGATTGAGGGATTGAGTATAATTTCACATGATCGATAATGTGATAAGATTAAGGATAAGAAACATGCATCATACATGTTCAGTATACATGAATGTGCATAATTGAATTCATAATTGTGAACAATAGTAATATATGTTTGTATTGAATGTTTTAGAGGAACCCTTAGAGTGATCTATTCCAGATATTGCCGGGACTTCGAGGCAATAAGCAAACAGGGAGCTTTTGTAAGTAATTTAGACGGTAAATTTTGTGAGTAACCTAAGATGGTCTCACCTTGATTTGTTTTGTTTATTACTAAATTGAAATTGATATTGATGAATATGTGCTGATTCTGGACATGAAGGTCCGAGGTATGGATTGATGAATGTGATATTGAAGTGCTACTTACCTTACTTTATTCTGCTTGTTGAATTTGATTTATGTTGATTGTGTTTTGAATTTCGGATAATGATTGTCCGAGGCATTTGATGCATGTTTATATCTTTGGAAGTGATACTTATATGTGAATATGATTGACTACTTGCTTTGCATATGAAATGTCTGAAATGACTTATTTTGCTTTAAAACTGTTGAGTCCTAGTTATGAGTAAATAGGCATGCCTAGAAGGGTCTGCAGCTGCTTCTGTGATACTTCAGTGTCTGATGCTTCGGTGTCTTCTATTATTGACACTTCGGTGTCTTTTGTTATTGAGACATAAGTCTCTTATGTGATATGATACTAATTATGGTATCTTCTGTTTAAGTCCCTTTACCCACTTCTACTGACGAATTAGCAGTCATTTGATTGTGTATTCTAATATATGTTGGATTTTGAAATAAACAAAATGATGTTTTGAACTGAAGGTATTGTGCATTCTTTGATACTCAGTTCTGTTAACTAAGCAACTATTCTAAAATTTAAATGTCTGCATGTGATATAACTTGATTCAGTATGATTAATTGTCAAATTATGCATAGTTTAGTTATTATTCACTAAGCTATATGCTTAACACGGTGGATTTGCCCCATGTAGGTTCTGAGCGAAGTTTATAAAGACTGGGACAAGACAACTGCAATGGCCAACGAAGTTTGAGTGTTGTTTTGAAAATAATGTTGAATTTTTGGTTTGATTTTTGGGTTTATATTTGATATATATATGTGTGGATTTGTTTGTAAGTTTGTAACAATGATACTTCAGTTTGGTTTGGATTTTTCAGCGAGTTTGTGTTAAGTACTATATAATTTAATGTATGTTTGCTGGGATTGTTTACCGAAAGTTTTTATATGCTTTGGTTTGTTGTACTGTTTTGTGTGGCATTCATACATCCTTCTAGGGGGTATGTGAGTGTTACATTTATCTTCTAATTATGATTTTAATTTGCAATTCTTATTATAAGCAAGTCTTAAATAATAATGCAAGCTTAAACTTAATTTATCACATTAAAATTATCACCAACTGAGCAATAAGAAAAAATTTTCATTTTCTCTTAACAAAATTTTGTCAATATCATTAGTTATTATTTTCTTTAATTTATGTAGTGAATTATAATCATTTTGGAATTAATACTTAACTGATTTTTAAGTAACAATTTTAAGAGAGCTTAAGTTGGCTCTTAAAATCTAATATACATCAAATAAAATTTTAAATGTACTTAATAATTTATCAATAATAAATTTATAATTCTCTAAATTACATCTCTAATTTTCAACTTTTTAAATTAAAAGATTAAAAAATTGATTTCAAATTACTTTATTTCATGGTTGGGCCAGGTGTTAACACATATTCATGGGTAGTCCTTTTGAAGAATGATGATATAACATTTTACGTTAAGGATTGTTTAGGTGTTAAAGTGTCCATGAGTAAGGTGAGAAGAGCAAAGAAAAAAAGTAGACAATGTTGTGATCAACATTAAAGAGGAGTTTGGGAAGTTTTGGTCTTATGTTGAAGTGATTAGGCAGACCAACCCAGGAAGCACTATTACATTGACAGTGTCTCGACCAATTCCAACATCTCCACCTGCATTTGAAAGAATGTACATATGCTTAGAAGCTATTAAACATGGGTTTAGGCATGGATGTAGGCATTTTCTTGGCCTAGATGGATGTTGGCTAAAAACCAAAACTAAGGGTGAACTTCTATATGCTATGGGAAGTGATGGAAATAATCAAATGTTTCCTGTTTCTTGGGCTATGGTTAAAGTTGAGTTGAAAGTCATATGGAAATGGTCCATTGAAAGGCTGAAAGAAGATTTACCTCACTTAGGCTCCAGAATTGGTTGGACTATAATGACTAACCAACAAAAGGTAAAAGTTTCACATCAATCTTGTTTCTACTTTTATTGAGAGTATAATTGTTATGAAATATATAGAGTTGCGTCCACATGCCTATTCGAATGGTTATGCTTTCCATTGTAGGGACTTGATAAAGCCATTATTGATTTGTGTCAAGATGTTGAGCACAGGTTTTGTGCTAGACATATTTATGTCAATTGGTATGGAAGAGGACATAAAGGAGAAGAGATGAAGGAGCACTTTTGGAAAATTGCAAAATCCTTCACAGTAAGGAAATTTTAAAAGAATTTGGATAAGTTCAGAGCCAAAAACCAATGCACCAATTTAGTAATAATGTCGGGCTTTCTAGAGGGAAGATTCTATGATTGAGTTGGTTGATAATAACTTATGTGAGGCCTTCAATAAGACTCTGGTTTATGTAAGGAAAATGTCAATTTTAGGGTTGTTTGTGCATCTTATAAGAGAATTAATGAAAAGAATTGTGAGAAAAAGGAAAGAGACTATCAAGTAGAAGGCTAATTTAGGGCCAAGAACATGGGAAGCAGTTGAGAAGAGTGTCATGATTGCTCAACATTGGTCAATACATCATAATGGAGAAGGAGGGTATGAGATTGATTGTGGACAAAACAGATATATAGTGAGAGTTCAGAACAAAATATGTTCTTATAGGAAATATACCCTCCCTGACATTCCTTGTGCACATGTCATATATGCTATTAGAGATAGTAGAGTTAATACTGAAAAGTACATTTCTAGTTGTTTATAGAATACTGAATATGTCAAAACATATGGGAAGTCAATTTAATTAATGGCTAGTATAAAGAACTGGCCCATTAGCAATGAAGAAACTATTAGGCCACCAAAATTCAAACAAGGGATTGGTAGACCCAAAATAGCTAATAAAAAAGGCATTGAAGAGCCTCAAAAGAATACCAAAGTAAACAAAAAGTAAAATGTTACCCACGTGTCTAAGAGGGACATAATCATTACATGTAGCCCCTACCATACAGAAGGGCACAACAAAAGAGGCTGTCATTAGAAGGGTTGAGAGGTAGTTTCTAAGTTGTTTTGTCTTTTTATGGTACAACTAGATTCTTTTCCATAGTAGTGGTAATCTTCTAGGATTTTTTATTTTGTTATCACTGTTATCAATGGCAGGTTCCAACCCAATTTCTAAATCCTAACCCAGATTAGTCAACTGAATTCCATTTGGAGCAACACACAACAAACTCACAGTTAACCCTTGAAAACATATCCATAGTTGAAACCAACACTGATAACTCAGTAAGTGCCTCTTATTCTGCCTCTACCTTTGCCTTTACTACTATGTCTGCATTTGTTGGTGCCACAACTGCTTCAAGTACTACCAACACCTCAAATATTGCTCATGTAAGTAGGAGTGTAAATGCAAGAGCTTCAGTTGTTCTCCTAACACTTGGAGGTGTTTCAGAAACAACAAATATATGTACATCTTCAAAAGCCACAGCTTATCAATTAATTTTTTATAATTGATAACCATTCTTCGTTTCCTCTTTTTTGTTCTGCTGAATTGTTTACATAAAAAGCTGGTGCGGAATGTTTACTTGTACTAGGACTAATTAGACCTTTTTCTAATAATTCAGTACATTCTAAAATAAATTCTTTTACATCTTGTTGTGTATAGGGGATATTATTTTTAATATTATTTTCTTGTGTAGGATCCTTTAACCGGATTTGAATAAGTTCTTTATTTTGATTTTTCTGTGGATCTAATGGATTTTCGTTACAAACATCATTAAGTAATGTTTCAATATCTAATTGAAGTGAGATATTATTAAGGAGATAAAACTGTAACTAGTCTAATTTTGTAGAAATAACTTTTAGTTTTTGAAAATAAGTAGTATGATAAATAGAGATCTTTAAGATAATTGACTTTTGATTTAAATTTTGAATAAATGGAGTTCTTAAGGTAATATAATGCAAGTATTGACAAAAAGGGTTGTATAATTTGAGAAAGATATTTCCTATAATTAACGGTAATCCTGATTCCTGATTATATATTGATGGAATTGAAAATATATAATTTTCAATGAGGATATTATTATAATAACTTACATACCATAATGACTGAATACTTCCGTCAGCTATGCGTACTTGTAAAGGTTTGTCTATTTTTTTTCCAAGAATTTAGTAAATGTTTTGAAGCAATACAAATGGTGGCTCCTGTATCTATATAAGCGTTTACTTTTTTATTCTGAATTACTACTTGAATAAAAGTAGCGTTGGGATTTAATTGTCGAGCCGGAGTTGCTTTCAGAACTTGATTCATAACAATAAATTGAAGAGATTGTTGAATCACTATCATAATCAGATTCAATGGGTTCTAAATTGTGTTGATAGGTTGAATTTTGTATTTGCACTTGATTTGTATTTTTTTTGTCTTTCTTTTTTGGGCATCGATTAGCATAATGGCCTTCTTCATTACAAATCCAACATCTACAAGTCTTTTTATTTTGTGGACAATCTTGTTGTTTCGGTTTGAATTGTCGAGGTTTGTATTTTCTATACTTATATTTTCTAAAATACTTTCGATTTGATCTAAATGGTTTATTTCGTTTAAATCGTTTTGATGGATATTGTTTCCAATGATAAGATTTGTAAAAAATTTTCTTTCTTTTTCTAGGATTTTCACATTCATATTGTTGGGGTACTTCAGCATTTTGATTACAACAAGGTTGTAGAGTTTTATGTTTTAATATTTTTCGTAACTGTGCTTCTAAACATTGTTCTTCAATGATTTCTTTTGTTACTAAAATAACTCCTCCTAGATTATGAGCGATAGTATGATTGTCTATTCGTTCTTGAAAACTACATTGTACTTTTATATTCATAGGATATGGAAGTTTTTGAATAAAAACATGTGTATACATTTCTTGTTCAATTCTAGTTAATGTATAATAATATTTTCTAAATTCACAAATAAATTTTTCGTTATGACATATGTCACAGATCTGCATATTATTTAAATGATGTAAAGCTTTTCTTCTATTAGCTTGGGTATTTTCTGCTTTATATAATAAAATATCCTTTCCGATAAATTCTTTATAAATTTCTTCACCAATAATTTCAAAGGCTTCATCGTCATTGGTTGTAGCTAAATAATGAGGGGTATTCTTTAGTGCTATTTCATTTTCTAATAAAAACTCATGAACTATTCCTGAAGTTTTATAGGTAATGAAATTCCATATTGACTCTTTGCTATGTGGTCCATCACCAAAAGGTTTTTCTAATTATAATAATAATTGGATTTTTGTAGTCCATTCATGTATTAATTCAACAGGATTGGTAGTACAATCAAGATTTAAAATTCCTTCAGTTTTAATAGGAATATGTTTCGGTTGATATTCGGTTGGATATTTATTTAATTTAGATCCTTTTGAGTAATAACTTTGTTTATTAAGAAAATCTGGTCTTTCTTGTTTAATTGGTTTTTCTTCTTTTATTCTAGCAGTACTTGTTTCAGGTTTATCGTCATCCATAAAAAATTCCTGATCTGATTCCCATCCATAAATGATCTCGTCATTTTCATTATCAGTTTCTATCTTTTCTTTATGCTTATCCTTTCTATTTTCAGTTTCAATGTTAGTGTGGATTTGATCGGTTAAGTTTAACGTTTGTATTAACGATGTTATTTCTGCTAATTGTTGCTGAATATTTTGTTCTACATCTTCTAATGATTCGTGATTAGTATCGATTTCTTGAGGATCATACATGTTGATGTATTAAATATATATTGTATCTGAGTATAGCCTTGTGTAAATTTGATAAGGCATATTGATAAATGTCTAAGGTGATTTTTAATTGTGCTCGTAATGTATTAATTTCTTCAATATTTGTTGTACCCTTTTCATTAATATAATTGCGTAATTTAGTTCCAGCTTCTTCTGTATTTATAGCTGCTTGATTAATTAATGATTGTATTTCTTCCTTTTGTTGTACTAATAGTGTACAATATTCACAATTATTGGGTTCCAGTTTTAATCCATTCATTAATTTTTTCAATAAGATGAATATATAATTCTATTTTCCTATGACTTTCAAGAATGCCGCTTTGAAAAGGACATATTTCTATATCTTCATGACAAAGTTGAATATAATCATCTAAAACTTTCTTTAAATTTTCTAATTTTTGATTTGATGTTAAATTAGTTAAATATATTCCTTCTCCTATTTTTTGAATATATCTATCTAAATTCGCCATGCTGGTCATTTAATAACTAGCTCTGATACCACTTTGCTACTGAAAACACGTGTTGACAATAGGGCATTATCAAACCTTTTATACCCACCACGCATCCACTAGAAGCGAACGTCAGCCGACGTCATTTCTGAGTTCATGGGTGAACCTATGGCGAATCGCGCTTGTGGGGATTCAAACTCACGACGTGGGGGCAGCCCAGTCCCATACCTGGACGCTCTGATACCACTTTGCTACCCAAAACTCAAGTTGAAGGTAGAGCGGAATCAAATTACTTAAACCAAAGCAGCAATTAAAGTACACTGTATTGCATACATTCAAATTGGAGTAAGCAATGGCATCTACCCTCTAGTAGATGAACCACCCAAGTACGAATTTCATTGGGATACAGTTAATAAACTAAATCTCAATTGTCTTGAAGGATTATTTCATCAATGCAACAAGTTAAGTACTGATACTATGCTCAAGATTAACTACAAAGGACCACAGATGATCATGCTATCTGGTTATAAGCTTCCACTAGGACATGAAGGAGTACAAATTATGAAAGGATTTTATAAATCGTTTATCAGAATGGATGACATTTTCGAATCATTATCCGAAGCATGGAAAAAAGCCATCTGTCACCAGCTACAGGACTATCCTAGTCATCAATGCTATTATTGTACTCAAACATCACCGACGCTACAGGAAGCAAAGGACGACGAAGAAATCATTTTGATTGAAGAATAAAGCCACCGACAAAGGCCACCGACAAAGTAAAAGCACAATGTGACAAGCATACAGGTCCCTCGTGACCACTCTTTGTTTAAAATGTACAGTAGCGAATCTCTCTTTTTCTTTTACTTTTCTTTATGTCTTTCAACCGAAAGACTTATCGGCCAGTTGGCCAAGCTTTTTCACTTTTCGTTTGCTATATATTGTAAGCTCATTTGAGCTATCAGGGCATGAAATAAATATCTAAGTTTACTCTCATCTCTCTCGCGCTAGTCTGAAGATTGACGTTAAGCGAATAAGGTATGAGTTTAATTAGTGTTTGTTTCATCATAATACCACTAATTTTATCATCTTACGCTTTTATTTTCTTATAACAGATCATCATGACTTCTTATTTTAATTTAAAACGAGAGTTAAAACTCAAGATCACTCAAGCTTCTACACAAATTATGAACATCAATGATAAAATTCAAGATACTATCATTAGTAATAAAAAAGCTCATAAGTTATATAAAGACCATACTTTTCAAGTATCAAAAGATCACCCTCTCTGCACAGATGCATAAGCTATTATCAATCTTGCTAGACAACAAATGGCAGAAACTGCACATCTTATCAGTTTACTCATAGAATTAAAAACTGAAGTTTGATATATGCACTCATTGTATGTAGATGCAATACAGAAACTTACTGATTAATATTATGTACTTTGCTCTTAAATTACTTCTCAAGCAATTAATTCGATTTTATGAAGCAATTGAATTAGAATATAGACAGAGAAAAATGTTCTATTTAGATTTAATCAATCTAGCTAAACAGCATAATAATCAGGAATTATTAATAGAAAGCCGAATCTTCTTAGGAGAAATTGATTATTTATATCAGTCAGTAAAATCAGATAAACGAGAAGTCATAGATCAAATTCAATCATTAATTGATTAATCATGTCATTCATATTTGATTCATTCATTAATTATTTTTTATTATATTTGATTCAATTATTACAATATTTCTTTACTCTGCTTTATATTTAGCCTTTAATATTATTTCTTTATCTCAGTTTATTATTTATTCATCCTTTAGATCTAGAATCACATTATTTTTACACCAGTTTAGATTACCCAAAAATAAGTTGTGACTTTTTATAGAGAAGAATATTTAGATTAAATACTCATATTCAATATATTATTACAGATGAACCAGAACCAATGATAGATGATCCAGTTTATATCGGTGATTATTCATCCGATTATTAAACAGACGACGAATGAGTTGTCTTATTTGTATAGATTTAGCAGAACAAATTGTTATAACCAATAATAGTATAGCGAAATATCTAGACCATATACAATATAATGAAACACAACTTAATTTTCTTGAAGCCCTTGACATAGAAATAGGAAAAAGACCATATGAAGAACGTTTAGCAGTCTCTCAACAATTATACGATCTTTTTGCTGATCAATTACAAGCTTTACAAATTATTCAAGAAAATCATAGTCTCTATCATAGATAAAATGGCAAGCAGTAGCAATCTAGTAAAACAAGACAAAGATTCCAAAATATTATATATAGATAATTTACAATTAACAGAATCTCTAGGAACTTTTCAAGTATCAACTTTACTCTCTCAAGATAAACAAAATCAAATTGCTATAGCTCAATTAGATTTAAAACCAGGACAAGATATTCATACAAAATCTATTTTTAATAAACTCTTTAATAGACAGAACATTATTTATTTTGGTATTGTATGAAATACCTGTAAGAATAGATCAATGTACAGGCAATATTAGAATTAGTCTAATAGATCAAGAACAAATTTCCAGACAATTACAAAAATTACCCATTGAGAAACGAAAAAAGATAGGATATATTCATTTATCAACAATACAAATTTTAGTAAAATCCACCTTTCAAGAAGTAATAGATTCACCCATTAGAATGGCTATTTTAGATGAACGAATGACTAATCTAAACGATCAAATTATTGGAATGATGAATGGTAACTTAGCATATGGAAAAATTAAGTTTAATACTAGATTAAAATTAGGAATACCATTAATATCTTTAGATTTACTCGATATCATTACGATTGCTTATAAATTTTATAAAATAATTTATTGACCCAAGGACAATATCCCTTTTCTATTACATATCATATTAGTTATGCTTTAACCAATTCTCATCATAGCATTGATTTTAAAAATACTGATCAAATTTATATAGACCAACTTTTTCAAAATGTAGCCAAAGTAGGAAC
>JANZLX010000003.1:24602228-24613770 GCA_025531955.1 Erythroxylum orinocense | reverse complement strand
TTATATTGTGGTTTTAATTATTGCGATGCCATGAGGATTATTTAGTAGAACTGTTCTGGTGGTGCATCTTTATCGTGGGATACTCATCAGAGCGACCTTCGGGTTTCCCGTCGAATACCCTACGATGAGGGGGCGCTACACTTTACCTATATTACAATCTTAAAAAGTCCTTTGATTCATGATTATGCATGTAACTTTTAGTGATGGAGAAATGAAATGATATGCAAAGTTATGGACTATTGTGGTCATGAATGGTGTTTGAGTGTAACCATAGAAATATCTTGTTTAAACACCTTTTGTCCAAGTCTACCTCTAGATTATTCAATTTCTAAGGATAGTGAATTTTCTTTGATCATGAGTAGAAGCTTTGAATGTTGAGTTTTTGTTTAGGTTTCGAAAGTCATTCACCTTTACTTTTGGTAATCTATTCTTAGGAAATGTGGAAAAGGAGTGATAGTTTTGGTTTGTGATTTTGATTTTGACTATTTGCCCGAGGACGGTTAAAGGCTAAGTGTGAGGGAATTTGATACGTGTTTAAATTTTGATTCATGTGATATGCTACACTTAGTGATTAATGTCTTAGAAATGTTTAAAATATTCATTTTAACTTAGATTGTAGGCATAATTTGGAAGCAAATAAATTAAAGTGAGTTGAAAGCACTACATTTAGGTCGTTTTCTGAAGAATCACAATCTTTTTTCATCATGGAGCAAGAATGATAAATACTAGGGCAAGTAATTAATGCCAAGAAAAAATGAGACATATTGTAAAAATATAAAGAAGATTAAAGATGAAGCATGCGCTTAAGAGGAAAACAGCCTGCATTTCATGTAAGCAAAACAACTTGGAAGAGGAGCAGAAGCATGAATAAAATGGCTCACAAGCCAAGTGAGGAAAACAACCAAAATGACAACGTAGATAAGAGGCAAACGTAGCAGAAACGCAAAAGTTTCACACCAAGACGCAGTGTTACAAAAAAATAGAAGGACATGCATTAAACGCATGCGTGCACGGCGTTAAACGCATACGTTAGGCGCTAAACACATGTTTTAGGTGCATGCGTATGCTGCGTTAAACGCATGTGTTAGGCGATAAACATAGCGTTCAAGAGGAAAGAGGGGGAGGTTTTAAAACAAGCATGAACAAGAGGGTGGTCCATCATCTTTATTCGTCACATCAAAGCTACAGTTTGAGGAGGAGGCAGCAGAAGAGAGTGCGAGATAGGGAGTGAGATATGCCTTAGACCACCATCTTTATTTGTCAAATCTATGAATAGGAGAGCAGTAGCGTGAAAGATAATATAGGTGGAGGCTCTAACGATTATTATTCCTTCTTCTCACCACCAAAACACATGGAGAAGATGACTTATGATTGGAGCATGAAAATAGAGATGGAAGGCCAGTTTTTCGATGCCGGTTTAATGAAAATATCAATGTCAAGTCACGGTTAAGTAATTTTTATCATTTTAAGGTTGTAATTTCTTTTCGTTTTGTTGTGTTGTTGGTATTGATTTGATTGGTTTTGGGATGAATGATCTTAATATGTTACTATGATTGTTTTATTTCGAACCTACTGCTAAAACATTGAATGTAATTTTTAATTGTTACTTTTGATGTTTGTGAGTAGCATCTAACTAACTTGTAATAGTTAGAAACAAAATGACTTAGGTTAGATAACCCGAACGTGTGAGGTTACTGCCTATATTGATAGTTTTCCAATTCATAATGCAGCTGCCAAATTGAATCTAGAAATCGTATCCTAGGTTATTCGGTAGTTAGGTTTTATTAATAATTGTATCTTGATTAAGCAAACATAGGGAAAACTGAGATTTATAAAGCGTTCTATTAGTCTCAGATCAATAGTTCAAAAATTGTTCTAAAAACCTTAGAATGATGGAATATGTTTAATCATGTTTACGCTGAGATTGACCCTAGAATCGAACCTTACTTATACTTGACACTTTTCTCATTTTCGATTGCTTGTTTTAATTTGTTTTCGATAGTTTACTTTTACTTTAATTTCTAAATTGGTTAAACTCCAAACAACCCCCTAATATATTTTCCTTGCTTCAATTAATTTCGTTACCAAAATTAACTGAACATTTCCTATAAATTCGTTCCCGACCATAACTACAAATTTTAGTGTGCAGAGTCAGGTAAATTTTGTATTGCACTCGACACGCAATGTCACACAACCTCCAAGTTTTACTATCAATAACAATGAAAACAAAGTCTATAGTTTAAGAAAAGCTCTCTACGAGCTAAAGCAAGCTCCGCGGGCTTGGATAGTAAGATTGATTCATTTTTTCAAGACAACAGGTCCACTAGAAGTGAAAATGAGCCTACTCTTTATCTGAAAAAACAAGGTAATGAAGATTTTTAATAGTTTTCCTATATGTGGATGACATGATTTATATGGGTTCTTCAAAGTCCTTAATTGATGATTTTAAGTCTAGTATGTTGAGAAAAAATGAGATGACAGATTTGGGCTTATTGTAGTATTTTTTGGGACTTGAGGTTATGTAAAGTAATGATGGAATTTTTGTGTGTCAAAAGAAATATGTTACGGATTTTTAAAAAGGTTTATCATGGCAAACTGTGAAGTAGCAGTCATACCAATGAATATAAATGAGAAGCTACGGCGTGAAGATGAGACTGAGGAAGCAAATCCTACACTTTTCAAAAGTTTAGTTAGGGTTTAAACTATTTAACTCATACTAGACCTGACATTGCTTTCTCTATTTGTATTGTGTCTAGGTTTATGCATAGCCCTACAAAACAACACCTTGGAGCAGCAAAAAGGATACTTCATTATATAACAGGAACTATGAATTTTGGTATTTGGTATAACAAAGTACCAAATTTCAACTTAATTGATTTCACTGACAGTGATTGGGCAGGATATTTAGATGATCAAAAGAGCACTTCTGGCAACTTTTTCTGCTTTGGTTCTAGAGCAGGGATATGGAGTTTAAATAAGCAAGAGACACTAGCTCTTTCATCATCTAAAGCAGAGTATGTTGCAGCAACTTCAGCTTCAAGACAAGCCTTATGGCTGAGAAAACTCCTTACTGATTTTAGTCTTGAGCAAAAGGAAGCCACTAAGATATTTTGTTATAATTAGGCCGCAATAGCAATTGCCAGAAATCCTATTTTCCATAGCAAAACCAAGCATATTGATGTTCACCATCACTTCATTTGAAAGCTAATAACTGATGACAAAATAGTGTTAAAATTTTGCAGCACAAATGAGCAAACAACTGTCATTTTTACAAAATCTCTATCACAAGCCAAGTTTCATTTTTACAGGTTACTGTTAGGAGTATGTGATTTTGAATCAAGGGGGAGTGTTGAATAAATATAGTTGACTGATTCAAAAAGTTATTGCTACTTTATTGCAACACGTTTATGTTAGTGGATCCTAGATGTTATTATGTTAGTGGTTAGTAGTCAATATCAGTAGTTAAATATTTTAGTAGAACGTGGTATTGAGTCCTGTTTTCTAGCTCTATTGTTATTCTTAAGGTTATTTAAGTGTTGTACTGGAATCCGTCATTTTCAAGCTAAAATAAAAATTGTTCAATTTCTTCTACATTTTTTCTTGTCTCTCAAATCTTATATTTTTGTTATCCTTTACTAACAATAGTAGCAGTGACCTATAATTAAACTTCATTCTCTCTCTCTTCTTTTAGTTGTTGACAAGCACCTAGTTAGTTAGAAATCTAGAGTTGGTGCGATTTACTGTATTTTTGTTGTAGCTTCAACTATAGTAATATACTCAATTATTTCATTTCTAAAAAAACGTAGATGATGAAGTAGGAATCTGGGAAATTAATTACCTTGGAAATAGGCATGTTAATGCCAGCAATTGTAAAACTTGGAGAGCTAACAAATAGAAGACCAAATGAAGATGGATATGGACTTAAGGTTGAGACTTATGGTTTCATAAATGGGCAGTATTGGATAGTAGAGAGGAGCATCATAGACGGATGGATAAGGCAAGAACTATCTGGTTCAGTCGGGTCTACTAAAGGCAACTGAAGTCTCTTCGGGTTCGTCAGGTTGTGTTAGGCAATGACCCGACCTTCCTGGACCCAAAAATAGTCTAAGCAGTGATTCGGGTCGGCTTAACGTTTCTTTAACCAAAATGTACATGGCAACGTCAGACTTTTTTTTTTTTTTTCCTCATTTGTAAATAATTTTTTAAGGAAAACATGGGAGAGATCATGTTCTCCTTGAGTGTTACTTAATAGATGAGCGTGAGTAACATGGGGGCTTTTGGTTCATTCATTTAGAGTCGTAAGTATAATGTTGAAATTGGAATCATTAGCTCTTGTGAAACACATAGTTGATGACCGTATGTAACATGGGCTACTTTTAAGGGGGCGAAAAAATCGATCTTCCAGTCAGGGATCTAAGCAAAAGAAAAGAACAATTCTAATATTCAAAATTGATGTTTTACACAAATGTGATTAATTACAACAATAAATAAGATAAATTTTGTTGTTTCATACAGAAAAATCAATGGACATAGTAATTCACAATATTTTAAAAACTGGATTGAAAATTAAAACTAACAATAGATATAAAAATTAAATGTACTTGGAAAAATTAAAATAGGAATAAAGAGTTAGATAATTTTTTTCTATAAAAAAGATTGAAATTAATCTAAGAAAAAGACTTTCAAATAAAATTATTTTTAATTATAAAAATTAGTTAGTTTACAAAAATTAGCTGATTAATTAATAAATAGATTAATTTTTAAATACAAAGGTTATTCATGTATGCCAAACTAATAAATTGAACGGTTCAAAAATTTAGCGATTAAACTAGTTTATTTTTTAATCATTAATAAATCATGATATGTTTATCTCATATGATATGAATTTCTTTTATAAGATCATATCATATGAATTGGTAGTTCAACTTTATTACCGTCATTATCGTTTAACATTCAGATGAAATCCTACGCTAACGTAAAGTTTGGGGAGGTTTGATAGTAAACAACTTTACCCTTACCTAAAATATTTTAATTTTACTTTTATAAATCTAAAGTTTAATTATTTTAATTTTAAATTTTTACTGAACCTAATTGATTTTTTAATAAATAATATAAGAATTGCACCAAACTTGTAATGAGTTAAGTATATATTAACAAAAAATCGACGGTATCATTTATACAAATTAGAAATAATATCTATAACATAGTATTTATATCGTTTATGATGACATATGAGAAGAAAAATGATAGTATTAGTCGGATGATTTGACAACATATGGTTCTGGCCAAATCTTTAGAAGGAATATCGTACTAATACCAATACTGAATTTGATTTTAGTAGAGTACTGTACAATATCGAGCGACATTTTAAGTAATTTTTAATTTTTAATTTTATTTTTTTAAATTACAAAATAGTTTTTCAATATATTACAATGTATAATTTAAAATTTTACACCGGCTTTATCTCCAAAAATTATAATCATAAAAATTTTAAATAATATTAATTTATTCATTTTTCTTAATATTATATTCTATATTCCACATGTATACAGTAACCACAATTATTTACTTAAAGAATAATTTTAAAGTAAGTTTATATTATTAATATAATCAAATGGATACTAAATATAAGAATCTAAATCATATAAATTAACAAAAAATAACAATTACAATTAAATTAAAAGTAATACAAACACCATTAAAAGAATTTATTATGATAATTCTTAATTTTGACAATAAAATACTATTATCATAATTATAATTATAAATTAAAAAGATAACTTTTGTCATTTTAATTCTATTTTATAAATTAATTAATTTACAATAGTTTAAAATTTACAATATATAATTTATTTTCAGTTTACAAAATTTAAAATATACATAAACAATGAAAAGAAATGGATATCTATAACCTATAAAATGTTAAAATTTAAAAATAATGAAAATTTTAAGGTAAATTTATATTATTAATATAATCAAATAGATGCTAAATATGAAAAAATCTAAATCATATAAATTAAAATACGTTCGTTAAAAAAATAATTACAATTGAATTAAAAGTAATACATACACCATTAATTAAAAATGTTATTGTAATAATTCTTTATTTTGACAATAAAAATAATATTCTCATAATTATAATTATAAATTAAAAAGATAAATGACTTTTGCCATCTTAATTAGAATTAGTTAATTAACAATATATTAAAATGTATTCAATAATTTAAATTTTACAATATACAATTTATTTTAATTTTTACAAAATTTTAAAATATATATTTGTATAAGTAATGAAAAGAAATTCATATCTATAAACTTATAAAAAAGAGAACGAGAGAGTAGCAGTGTGTTGGGGTGGAGAGAGAGGAGGTTTTAAGAATTTTTTTTACAAAATATTCTCAGAGATTTGTATAATTTATAGTACCAATAAGTATTTTAAGTACCCATTTGGTGCCAAGCACCAACCAGTAATTATATACCTAATTTTGTACCTTTTTTTTGGTTAGTATCGACTAATACGGTACAAAATACATAATATTTTTTAGTTGATGAAGAGTAAAAGACAATAATGCAAATATGAGTAAGGAGTGGTCATACTTAATATGAATACAAGTATTCACTTTCATTTTCATTCTAGTATTATGATTTTTTATTTTCCTATTATTGTTATTCTTAACTTGTAAATAAATAAGAATTCAATTGTAGGTTTCAACTCACTCATTTGTATTCAAGTACTGAGTATATATATATACACATTTACATGTAAACTGATCCTAGCTATAATCACGCCTAATATTTGAAAATATATATTATTCTCCTATAATCTTGCAACCGTTTTTTTGATGAGCTGTTGTTACAATCTTGTGTAGATATTCACGTTGCTGAGATCACGCAAGCAACGAATATTATATACCTTGGAGATAATATTGTACAGCTAAGATATTGCTAGCTATGACTAGCGATGGATACTGCTAACATAACTAAGACTTAAAAATATTTAATTAAAGTCGCTAATATTTTTTAATTAAAGTCTTCAACAAAGGCTTAAAGTGATAGATTAAATCAATTAGGAAATGATTTAGAAATTAGGTAGACATCATATCAGACAATTCTCCTCTACAAGTTGGCATGATCAGAATAAATTTCACATTACCAGGTCGTATATCAAAAATTCAAATTCTACAAATAAATAGAAGGTAATGTCTTGATGAGCAGGTAAGGCGGAGTCTAAAACGCCAGCAAAGGTTAAGTGGAGTGATAGTTGTCGGTCTAAGAGGGAAGGGGGATTAGGAGTTAAGCATTGAACTACATGGAATCAAGTTCTGTTAGGCAAACGAATTTGGGATTTGTTTACAGACAAGGAAGCATTATGGGTGAAGTGGGTACATACTATCATTCTGAGGAGGCATAATTTTTGGAGTGCTCAGCCTACCTATACTAGTTCTTGGAGTTGGCGTAAGCTTTTATCGGTTAGGGATAAGTTGGGTCATCAATTCAGGTTTCGGATTGGGAATGATATCTCTACTCTTTTTTGGCAGGATCCTTGGCACCCAAGTGATATATTGAGGTCCTTGTCTACCCCGCGAGCGATCAACGGCTCGGAGCTCCAACTCTCAGCTCGAGTGCAGGAAGTAATACTTAATGACAATTGGAGATTAAATGAGGTGTCTTTGGATATTATCAGGTTCCTTGCACCACCAGGGTATACCCCCCAGTCTTCCCTTCCAGATCGTTTGGAATGGTTAGCGAGCCCTTCCAACCGCTATACCAATATTTCAGCCTACAACCTATTGAGACCTCCCTTACCGGAAGTTCCATGGTACAAGCTGGTTTGGTCTAAATATAGTAAACCTCGCTGCTCGTTTACATTATGGTTAGCCTTCCTACAAAAGTTGCAAACCAGGGACAAATTGCCCTACCTCTACACTCCCAATCACTGTTCTTTGTGCCTTGCAGCTAATGAATCCACGGACCATCTTTTCTTTGCCTGCCCCTTTTGTAAACTGATATAGGACCAATGCCTTACCTTTTTCCAATTGCCAATCCTTAATCTTTCTAACCTTTCCACCATTTCCTCCTGGTATAGAAGTTCTAGTACCAGATTTCTGACCTTACCTTATCTCCCTCCCATTTTATCTCATCTGGCAAGAACATAATGCAAGAACCTTTAGGAATGAAGCCTAGGAGGTAGAGCGGGTGTATTTCGGGGTAATCTCCCACATTAGGGAGCTTCTCAGCCTTTCTCCGTGAGAGGAGGTAATTTTGTATTTTTATTAGTAAGCTTTTGTTGCTGTCTCCTTCTGTGCAGGTTGGATCTCCTATGTGTCTGTGCATATTTCGACGGCTCCTAGTTGTATTTCTTCACAGTGTTAGCTTTTTTAGAGCCTAAATCTATTTATAATAAGTTTTAGACATTTTAGTAATTTAAAATAAAAATTTAATTTCTATTACCAATTGGGCTAAATAATATCTAATATTTTATATTAATCCTTATTTATTAAATATATTATATGTAATATTAAAGTTTATCAAATTTGAATATTAAGTCTAACTTGATTAAAGCACATTCTCTCTTTAACTCATTCTTTGTGTGTGACCTAATAAGCTCTCAAATATATTGATAATTTATAATGAGCATAAATTATAATCATTAATCATATTTAGGATTAGATAAATTAAAAGGCTAAAAGCCCAAATTAAGGTTTAACCTTTTTGAGTTTGATCATTTTAGGACTTAAACTTGAAACTTGCTCAATAAAATGCTAAAATTTTGCAAATCTGCTTAATTTAAGAGTTTTTTGGATGAAAATTATGACGTGTTTACACGCGCCTTTACATGCAACAATGTGGCACCATTATCCTTTTTTTAAATGCCACATATATAAGAGTAAAAGGTTTTAAGTTTTAACCCTAAAATTTTGTAAATTTTCGTAAATTCTATAAATTTTCTAAAGGAAAAAAAGAGAAACCAAAAAATTACAAAAAACCCTAAAATCCCATCGTCGCTCCCCTTTCTAACGCATCTTTACCGCCGGCCATTCCACTCCAATCTTCGTGCAAGAGTTGTATTGCTTGGATCACGCATCTTCACCAAGGGTTGCCCTTGCCTAATCCGTGCTTTATCTTTCGTTGAAGGGGTTGTGTTGGTTGGTTGACGCATCTTCACCGTCCCCCAATATATGCTCCAGTCTTCATTAAAGGGGTTGGCTTGCCTGGTTTACACATCATCTCTTAAAACTAAGGTAAGTCCTAGAATTAAAGTATTAGCCATTAGACTTAAGAGCTGTAAAAATTTGATTCTGAGAGGTCTAAGGTTAGAGTTGTTGGGCCACATTTCTGGAGCCCAACAATCAAACCGGAGTCAAAAAGCATAAGTGGATTCCTTGTAGGGTTATTTTCAATGAAATCTCTTTAACCCTCTTCGATTCATCCCCGCTCTCATAACATCTCAAACCACAAAGGCGAACCCACACAACGAAACAAGAAGCAAATAAGAAGATCAAGAAACGAATGGAAGGGATGGGGGTATACACAAATGAAACCATAGGATTGCAGATACTAAATGTAAGTGTTAAAATTTTTCATTCTTACTTAATATTAATTAATTCGTACAACTTAACAAACATTTGCATTTTATCTACAGCCTGGAAGGAGAAGTCAGAGACTACTAAACCTTGGGTAGAAATCAACAAAGAGGAAGGACGTTATTACTGCGCATGTGAATCTACGTTAACAATGTCAAACTGCATCTTCAAAGAGAAAGGAAAAAAAAATGTAAACTTAACATTTAATTGTTAGTGAACTTAACAATATTGTGATATTTTTGAATTGAACAACGATAGATTGTAAGGATGTTGTTAGGATTAATTTTATTAAGCAATGAATGTAATGACTTCCAATTTTAGTTTGAATTGCATTTCTTATACGTTTTTTCCTTTTTGTTGAAGTTCATGAATGGGTTACCGAAGGTGATGGAATCTTGGTTGGAGTTGTCAAATTCTCTGCAATGTGTTGTATTTTTCAAGGAAAGTTTAAAGTTTATGGATGGAAAGAGATGATCAGATTTTTTTAGTAAAGTGTTGGTTTCCTTTATTTTCCAATCAATGTGCATTGCATTGGTTTCCTTTATTTTCTAATCAATGTGCATTGCATTTCTTTTAGGTTTTTTCATTTTCGTTGAAGTTCATGAATGGTACAACATGTACATTGTTAATATAGCCTTCGTTGGAATTATAGGTCTATTAAACATCTTTGTCTCCTCATCAATAATTTGAGGACTTATAAAACAACTTAACAGTTGTGTTAATCATTGGATTGGAGGTAAAATACGGATAACATTTTTTAGAGTAGTCAATTGCTGCCTCTTTTAACTCCTTTTGACTATTAACGAATACTCCATCTCAATTGATTAAAGATCCTATTTTGTCACTAATCTTCCTTACCAAATATTGAAACATCAAACATCTTTAGGCTAGTACATAAAACATCAAACCTGTTTAGGCTAGAACATCAAATTAGTAACACAACAGATGTTAAAACATCTAACACTTTGCACTTTCCAACATCAAGTCAGGTGAAGAACATTTACACATTGTTCTAGTACATCAAACCATTTCCAAGTAAGGCTTTAAAGGTACAAATATTGCCTTTTTTCCTTCATTATTTAGACTAAAAAATATAAGCAAGCCATTTCCAACACTTTGTTGAATGTGTTTCATAACTAGTTCTCGTGGCAACTAACTCCTTCAACTTCAACTTTTTTCCAATCCTTTCAGCTTGTAAAACATCTACTACATTGTCTCTTAACTCTGTCACGTTTGCCTTCAATAGATTATTTTGATGATATAACATCTTCTCTTTATTTTTCAACTCTAAAATAATATGTCTTGCTCTTGGACAACATCTTTGATCATGTCAAACATTTTCACTCTACCATTAAAGAAAAAGCAGCAATTCGTTAATGAAATATATGAACATATTTAGCTAAAACAACATAAAAATGTACCAAAATTACCGAAAAGAGTTGACAGTCATAAAACTTTCTTTTTGGATTTTCTTCAGTCCATGAAGTCCATCTAGGTGCTTTCAATTTACAGTAACAATATTTGACCTCTCCGTCATAGTCCCATTCAACTGGGTAAGTTGAAGAAATCAGCTTGTATGACCTTATATCAAGCTTAGAGTGAAGGCACAATCGAGAGAAGAAAAAGAGGGTGAAACATGTGTTCATAAAAATCGTTAATTTTAGGGTTAAAGAGTTTCTCGTTTAAGTCAAAATATAACCGAAGTTAATTAATTTTTTCTTAAATTTCACTGGCCTGGATAATAAATTAGGTCTATTAACGTGGCATTTAAACACTAATTAACCTGCATGTAACGACGCGTATAAATACGTCCTAATTTACGTCCAAAGAAGTCTTAAATTGAGTAGACTCATGAAATTTTAGCCCTTCATTGAGCAGGTTTCAAGTTTAAGTCCCAAAATGATCAAACTAAAAAATGTTAAGCCCTAATTTAGGCTTTTAGCCTAAATTAAAAAATT
>JANZLX010000003.1:24575644-24599446 GCA_025531955.1 Erythroxylum orinocense | reverse complement strand
AATAATAATAATAATAATAATAATAATAATAATAATAATAATAATAAGAAGAAGAAGAAGAAGAAGAAGAAGAAGAACAACAACAACAATAATAAGATAATTAATTTGGTATAATAAAATTTATAATAAAAATAATAATAAGTAGAAAATTTATAACAATAATTAATAATAATAATAAAAATAAAGTACAAAATTTATAATAATAATAATAATAATAATAATTAATTTTGTATAATAAAATAAATAATAAAATAATAATAAGAATAAATAAGATTAATAATAAGTAGAAAATTTATAATAATAATAATAATAATAATAATAATAATAATAATAATAACAACGATGATGATGATGATGATGATTAGTTTAATAATATAATTAAGAATAAAAATTGATAATTTAATAATAAGTAGAAAATTTATAACAATATTTTTTAATAATAATAATAATAATAATGATAATATAATGATATAATGATAATGACATTTTTGTCTTTTTGTTACTTAATCCTTTTTTATTTCAAGTTTATATTTTCAAACCAAACAGTAGAATGAAATTCTTTCTGTATTCTATTCTCTAAACCAAACAAAGTAATAATTATTCTGTTCCATTCTTAGGAATAGCTATTCTGTCCTATCTATTTAATTCCTTAAGCCAAACAAATATCTTCTGATACTGTTGAAGGTAATCCTAACTATAGTCAATTAAACGCACCGTCTTTCATTAATCTTTTTAACATGAAGTGACTATAATCCAAAAAAAATATATTATAATAGCAAAATGGTTTGTATAATAGAAGACATACCACTTCTGACTTTTGTTTTTGGGTCACATCCTTGTTTGGTTTGATTCAATGACTTGATTGGGAACAGATATGAAATATGCTCGTAAATTAATGCAAGTGTTGCCATGACTTGTTAACTTGCTTGAACTAAAATGGTATTGAGATCTTTTCCTAATTTTTAGTTTGAACATTTTTGCAACACTTATTGAAAGAAATAGGATTATAAACCTTAATCTATTAAAGTTTTAGCGTAACTACACTCTTAATTAATTAACATTCATTACTGATATTAAACCTATTAATTGCATATTCAATAAAATTATAATTATTTTATTAAATTCTAAAAATGAAATATTGTTCTTTCTTATTATTTTATTTTTTTAAAATATGTAAAATATTATAATTATGAATTATATAACTCGTTAATTAATTAGTAATAAATATTAGATTGCCTATGATAACAAATTTTTTTCCTAGATTTATATCCCAACAATAAATCAATTAAAAAAGATAACATATTTATTTAATTTTGATTTAGTAGCCGGCCATCATAATACTTATTTAACTCTTATACAATAATTTTTTAAAACAACTTCTCTACTGATTAAAAATAAATTTACATATTATTACATCTCCTTAGATTCAGCGTCTCAGGATTTTAAGTAGGTGTTGTTATTATAACTCTTCTATGATGAATTCAATTGTCGTGATTGTGTAAGTGTGGATTTAAGATGGAATAAATTTGTATATATGTCTTCACATAAAAATGAAGAAAGTTTACTTTAATGTTAAAAAATTAATTTTATTTTAAACAAAAATACCTATTTATTTGAGAAAGAGCTATTAATTTAATTGTTTTTTGTTTTGGGTTTTCAAGATTCAAAATTTCAATTAAATGTGTTCATTATAAATAAAAAATTTCTTAAAATTTATAATAATTAGCAGTCTGAATAATGACTGGGAATCAGTTGTAAACGTTGAAACCATAAACTTGAGAATTATAGTAAATTTTGACCACAATAATCACATGTTTTTCCATCACCGTCTTCGTGATGGATCTAGACCGTGGATCAGAGTCTTGGACGGTGGTGGCCGACAGTTGCAACTCATTTCATTAGCATCGAGCACACAGAGACAATTCCGTTTAAGAGAAGAAACAGAGGGAGTAGACTTGGCTAGTGGCCACGAATTGGCGCGAAACCAAAGGGAAGCAAACCGAACTCGAAGGTCCTCTTGAAGAATGTCTCGTCTTTGTCTACAATGCTATCCATCATCGTCAAATAAACACCTGTTTCTCTCCACTCTCGATTCTTTCGCTTTCCAATTCCGAAAAATTTTAACTCCTCTGCCATTTTCTTTCCCAAGTTTGATCCACCTTTTGATTTCGGTTTTTTGTTTTTGTTGTACTTCTACCATTTTCCATCTGAGCTTTTCTGCTCAAGTTGGCTACTCTGGAAGATGGAATTCTTATTATTACTCGTTGAGGAGGGCCAATGAGGCCACCATAGAAAGAGATATTGTATTGTTATGTATGAAGGGTAGAATTTTGGAACCGGATGTCGATGATTTGATCTCTATAGTTATGAAGGTGGAACAATTTTGACAAGGTAGCCTTGGATTGTCAAAAAGATAAAAAATGGTACGTGAAGAATAGCTTGTAAACTATAGTGCTTTTTGTTTGAGTAGGTCTATATTCGTCAATTTTGGCTTTCCAATACGGATTCGGGAAAGTTTTCCTTTTACATCTCTGGCAAATATGCTAGATTTTTCACTAGAAAAGTAAAGTTTGAAAGTAGTAGTTATATGGAGTACCTTACCGCAACTGCTTTCTTTTCCTGTTTGTTTTGCAGTGTAACCATTTATATGTGTATAGATATACATATATATAGATCATTGAAAGTTCAGATAGAGAGATGAAAAAATAAAATATTTAATTTTGTTGAGCGTTTTCTTGAAATGTGCTGCACAAGCATTCTTTTATTTGTTGAAAACGGAGTTCAATGCGGATTCATGACAATCTTGAATATTGTAGATTGCTTGTTTATTAGTGCTAAAATATTTGAACTTCAATTAATGTGATTACTATCATGCATATGGTTCATATGTTGAATAAGTATATACACATATCCAGTTTATTTTCTCTTTATATCTGCTTCTGCAGGGAACTCCGGTGAATATCATCGTAGGTTCTCAAGTCTGGGTCGAAGACCTAGAATTGGCTTGGATTGATGGATGTGTTACAAAAATTAATGGAAAGGATGTCCAGGTTGACACATCGACTGGCAAGAAGGTAAGTTGGATGCTATAATTTGCCTAATCTGTTGAGTTTTTTTCCTCTTTACTCCAATTCAATAGAACATTTTTTTTTGGATAGTTCTGATTTCTGAATGCAGAAGAGAAGTTTGATTTTATCAGTTTATCTTTTTAATCTCTACATATCACAGTTACATTTTAGGGGAGTAGTTATAAGCACTGCCAGACTGAGAAAAAAAATAACTTACTCTGAATACTGAACCGGTCAATTACGATAATTCTCCTTTTATAAAGAAAAAACAATATGAATACTTATGTTATGTTTACGCTTTTGAAAACATTGAAAGAGACAAAACGTAAATACAACTTGAGAGTACAAGTGCTCAACCACAATGATATCCATGTTTATCCTTGGCATCTGACTATGATTGATTGCTGATATATTCTTTCCCATTTTGTAACTTAAGGTCACTGCAAATTTATCAAAAATATATCCAAAAGATGTGGAGGCTCCACCTGGTGGAGTTGATGACATGACAAAACTTTCTTACCTGCACGAGCCTGGAGTTCTGCAGAACCTGAAAGCTAGATATGAATTAAATGAAATTTATGTAAGTTTCCTTTTCCCTTGGTATTGGTTATACACAAGTTCTTACAGCATTGCAGGGACTTTTTTCTGTAGGCCGAGATGGAGAAAGGAGCAAATTTTCTTTCTCTAACTTTCTATGTTGATGATCTCCTGAATATAGTGAACCTTACAACTCTTTTGCAGACTTATACTGGAAATATTCTTATTGCTATCAATCCATTTCAAAGACTTCCTCATATATATGATGCTCACATGATGCAACAATACAAGGGAGCACCATTTGGAGAGCTGAGTCCTCATGTTTTTGCAGTTGCTGATGTAGCATACAGGTTATTCCCAATCTCAAATTACCTGCTATATATGGTTTTATTAAATCATGGACATCTTATTCACTAACCATCTTCACAAAATCAGGGCAATGGTCAATGAGATGAAAAGCAATTCTATTTTGGTCAGTGGTGAAAGTGGTGCAGGTAAAACAGAGACAACCAAAATGCTTATGAGATACCTTGCCTTTTTAGGTGGACGCTCTGGTACTGAAGGACGAACAGTGGAACAGCAAGTTCTTGAAGTATGTTTCATAACCTGAAACTTTTTCTAACTCTAGTAAAGTTTCTCTGCTTAATGTTCTTCAACTGGGAATGTTCATTCAGTTTTCCATTTGATAATATTCTCTTTCTTGCAGTCAAATCCAGTCCTTGAAGCATTTGGGAATGCTAAAACTGTCAGAAACAACAATTCCAGGTGAAACAATTGACTTGGAAAGAAAAGCAGGATACTTGTTTATATCTCTATACATTCAATGTGTACACGACTCTGAATCTAATCTTCCAAAGCATAAAGGAACAATTATAATGACTTTTTTTTACTTCCTGCGTTACATAGAAATGCCAGACATATAATTGCCAGAGGTTTGAAGTTGATTTGATCCTATAATTGATACTGGTGCAGCCGTTTTGGTAAATTTGTTGAGATCCAGTTTGATAAGCGTGGAAGGATTTCAGGAGCTGCTATCAGAACTTACCTCCTGGAAAGGTCTCGTGTTTGCCAAATATCAGATCCTGAACGTAATTACCACTGCTTTTATCTCCTTTGTGCTGCACCTCAGGAGGTAACTGTCTATTGAAGTGGCAAACTTTATCACAGTCCCTAACTTCGGTAGATTCCAACCTTTCCAGTCTGTTCTAGCTAAAGTTGATATTGTTAACAGGATGTTGAAAAATATAAATTGGGACCGCCGCAGTCATTTCATTATCTTAACCAGTCAAAATGCTTTGAGCTCGTTGGTGTAAGTGATGCCCATGATTATATTGCTACAAGAAGAGCTATGGATATTGTCGGAATAAGCTCAAAGGAGCAGGTATACCTTCTAAAAGAAGTCATGATGCTGAATCTTATCACTAGGGACATCATCTTACTTCTATTACTCTTCCCCACTTTGCTTCAGGAAGCAATTTTCAGAGTTGTTGCTGCTGTTCTTCATCTTGGAAATATTGATTTTGCAAAAGGAAAGGATGTTGATTCATCAGTTCCAAAAAATGACCAATCTAAATTCCATCTTAAAACAGCAGCAGAACTACTCATGTATGATATGTACTGTCATAATGTAATGTATATGCTCTTACTAATGTTTGTTTACCTTAATAGTAGACTTTGCTTTATTTCAGGTGTGATCCTGTAGCATTGGAAGATGCCTTATGTAAGCGTGTAATGATCACCCCAGAGGAAGTTATTAAGCGAAGTCTTGATCCCCAAAGTGCAGCTGTTAGTAGGGATGGTTTAGCTAAGACAATTTACTCTCGCTTATTTGACTGGTAAAACCTTATGGTTTGAGATGTCAACAATTTGAAATATGGCATTACATGTTAATGAAAATGTTGGTTTAACCTACATATTTGCTTGTTGATAGGTTGGTGGATAAAATTAATAATTCAATTGGTCAAGATCCCAATTCAAAAAGTTTGATAGGAGTTCTTGACATCTATGGCTTTGAAAGCTTTAAGGCTAACAGGTAAATAAGTAATGAAAGCTATTATCTTTTAGATACTGGAGACAATTTTTGTTGATGATTTTTGTAAACGTTCCACAATATCTGAATATGCAGTTTTGAGCAGTTTTGCATTAATTTTACAAATGAGAAGTTGCAGCAACATTTCAACCAGGTAATGAATATTGATCATGAGCCACCCAATAAGGTTTCAATCATTGATTTTTAACTAAAAAGGATTTTTTATGACTTTCAGCATGTTTTCAAGATGGAACAAGAAGAATACACAAAAGAGCAGATAAATTGGAGTTACATTGAGTTTGTTGACAACCAAGATGTACTGGATCTGATTGAAAAGGTTAATTGTATTTTAGCCACATTTCCCTCTTTCTAATTGATACTGATATGCTAAGCTTTTGTTTCTATTTCGATTTCAGAAACCAATTTCAATATACTCACAAGATTTGACTCTCTCTCTCTCTCACTCTCACTCTCTCTCTCTTTCGCTTCTTTCTATATTATCTTTGAATTAAGATTGCCATTATTGGGATCTTGCAGAAACCTGGTGGCATAATTGCCCTTCTTGATGAAGCATGGTATGCAACCTATTCAATTCCAGTGTTGTGTTATATTTTTAAGGGAAGCGACTAAATAGATGGTTTTCCTCCTGGCTTTCTTAAGATACAAGAGCTTGTGGCTTTCTTAAGATACAAGAGCTTGTTACTTTTAGCTTTGAATGAAGATTCATTGGTTTGGCTATTTTTGTTAACTATGTTTCCTGTATTTCAGCATGTTTCCGAAGTCAACCCATGAAACATTTGCAAATAAGCTTTACCAGACATTTAAAAATCACAAGCGCTTTATCAAGCCAAAGCTATCTCGAACAGATTTTAACATTGCACATTATGCTGGAGAAGTAAGTTATTTTTGCAAAAATAATGGTTATATTATGAACAAGTTCTTATTTCAGTAAGATTGTGTTGCTTGCATTTGTTTTCAGGTTCTCTACCAATCCGACCAATTTTTGGACAAAAACAAGGACTATGTGGTTGCTGAGCACCAAGATTTGTTAAATGCATCCAAATGCTCTTTTGTAGCTGGTCTTTTCCCTCCACTACCAGAAGAGACAAGCAAATCTTCAAAGTTCTCTTCAATTGGTTCCCGTTTTAAGGTAGTTTTCTTTCTGTTATTTTTGAGACTATTGTACTTATCTTATCCAGATGCACCATGTAAAGAACTTTGTAGAAACACTTAATGCATTGTTGTGGTTCATTAAGTAAAAGAGCTATGTATTGTTGTGGTTCATTAAGTAAAAGAGCTAATATGTTTGGTATTAATTATGCAGCTACAACTACAACAATTAATGGAAACACTAAATTCTACTGAGCCTCACTACATCAGATGTGTGAAGCCAAATAACCTGCTAAAACCTGCAATATTTGAGAATGCAAATATCATGCAGCAACTGCGCTGTGGTGTAAGTAAAATCTACTATTTTATAATTCTTTGGCGGCATTACCTTTCTTCTTAATATTTTTGTTAATATGTTGCTGGTCATACATCTTTAGGGTGTTTTAGAAGCGATCAGAATCAGCTGTGCTGGATACCCTACTCGGAAACCTTTCTTTGAGTTCATAAACAGATTTGGTATTCTTGCCCCTGAGGCTGTGCAAGGGAAGTAAGCATCTCATCTGGACAAAGAGTGCATTTCATTGCAATAATGTCTCAATTGTGAAGCCATTTGTAGCTCTTTCTGAATAAACTTGAATTGTTGTGGTTTGTTGTGGAATATCTATGTCTACAGCTACGATGAAAAAGTTGCTTGCTCAAAGATTTTGGAAAAGAAGGATCTTAAAGGATTTCAGGTATAAAAGCTATCATTTTTGCTGCTGTTTCTAGTATAAGAAAAATCTGTGAAATTATTTCAGTAGCATTTTCGGATGCAGATGCTCTGCAGAAGTACATTATTTTCTTGGTGCATGCTTGAGATATCGCCTCATTGCATTCAACTTTCATATGTCCAAATAAATGAGGTTGTTGATGCTATTAATTGCATTGGACTTGAAATGATATACAGATAGGTAAAACAAAAGTATTTTTGAGAGCGGGGCAGATGGCCGAATTAGATGCAATGAGAGCCGAGGTACTCAGTAATGCAGCAAAAACCATCCAACGGAGGATAAGAACTCATTGTGCCCGTAAAAGGTTTATTGCATTGCGGAAGGCTACAATATTTGTGCAATCAGTATGCAGAGGTGATTCTTTTGTAAAAGCTAAAAGCATGAAGCAATTTTATTGCCATATATTATCTGTATAAACAGAAGCATGGACTTCTAATTTCTTGCCCTCTTTATATTATCTATTCTTTCTTTGTTTTTGTATAATCAGTTTCTGTCATTTACTTACATCAACAAGGATTCACGTGATTTGTAGGAAGACTGGCTTGCAAAATTTTTGAAAGTATGAGGAGGGAGGCAGCTGCTGTGAAGATTCAAAAGCAAGTCCGAAGATATGAAGCCAGACAAGCCTACAAAAATCTCCATGCCTCTGCACTTTTCCTGCAGACTGGCTTAAGGGCCATGGTTGCTCGGAAAGAATTTAGATTCAGGAAATTAACTAAAGCTGCAATTTTTGTTCAGGTTATATTCTTGATAGGATCAGACTACTTTAACTGTTTTGTTTCTCAATACAGTCAGTTTTCAAGTACAATGATCTCTTCCTTTTATAAAACTTTCAGGCTCGGTGGCGCTGTCATAAAAATTATTGCTATTATAAGAGGCTGAAGAGAGGAGCAATTGTATCACAGACCAGATGGAGGGGAAGGCTTGGCCGAAGGGAGCTAAGAAAGCTAAAAATGGTTAGCAACAGGACAAGCTTTTCCTGTAAAAGTGACTGAAATTTATTGAGTGCATGCCCCTGAAAACCATGTTGCATGAATTATTTGAATATGCAAGAGCATAAATTGATGGATAGCATATAGATGTGTTCCATATTGCACAGCTCCTTCTTTGTTTTTAATCTTTCTTGCTGAATGCTTGAAATCTGCTTCATTTCCTTTGGAGTTTTGACAACTGCCTCCAATGTTTGCAGGCTTCAAGGGAAGCAGGTGCATTAAAGGAAGCCAAAAATAAACTTGAGAAACAAGTGGAGGAACTCTCTTGGCGTCTACAATTGGAAAAACGTCTAAGGGTTGGTTTTCATCATATGAGGATGGCAATCAATGAGCAGAAGACTGATAAAAGTTGTCTATTCCTTTAGGACTTGCATGCCAATTTAAAACATGCCCTAGTAAAGCATTATAATAATTCCTTTTCCAGCGTGATAACAGTTGATAAATCTACAGGAAAATTATCAGAACTGCCTTATTCAGTTATCACAACATTTTCATCCTTTAATATTTAACTGATTCCCCTTAGTCATATATGCTCATTCCAAGGCTTCAACCCTTGCTTTCAGACTGATCTAGAGGAAGCAAAAGCACAAGAAGTAGCAAAATTTCAGAATTCAATGGAAGAAATGCAAAAGAAATTAGAAGAAGCAAATGCATTGATTGTCCAGGAACGAGAAGCTACAATGAAAGCCATTGAAGAAGCACCACCTGTTATTAAGGAGACCCAAGTACTTGTTGAAGATACAGAGAAAATTACTTCCCTAAAAGAAGAACTGGAAAATCTACAGGCAAGAATCTTCCAATAATTTCTACATGCTTCTATTGTATCAAGCATGTGATACCATGTTTCATTCAATTCATATTAGAATGTCTGTTAGCTCTCATTCATTGTTCAAAAAATTTTCTTTCCATTCTCAGATTGCAAAAAAGGTTCTGTTCTTGTTGAAAACAGAAGTGCATCACAATACACTAGATCGGTCAGCATAGTTTTCACGTCTTGATAGAAGTCAGCTTACATGCTAAGACCACCAGTGAAATATGCTTTCTTAAACCAGTTACAAACATTGATAGAGTTGTATTTTCGTTTGAAATGGCCAACATATGTCTGACTGCGACTGTTTGTTTTCATTGTGAAATCCGGGTTTTTCATGCCTATTGACTATTGAGGAGAAGCACTAACTGAATAGCCAGTTTTAGAGATCAAGACATCATATCATAAGCTCAGAACAAATAGTTAATAAAGGAGAACAAGGTTAGCATGAAAAGATATTATAATTGGACACACATCTTTCTTTTTAATGGAAACATAGTAGTGCATGGTATTGGTGTAGTTTGTGACTGAACTTAATGAAGCAATTGCTTTCACGTGGACATAGTTGGATGTTAATACCTATCGGAGGAAATTCGCGGGTATCTAAGGAAATTTGCGGGTATCTAAGCTAACCAAAATTAGATATTTCCGAAGTTGCATCTTGTTTGCTGACACTAGAGCATAAAATTAGCATCTCACATTGTTGCTCTTTGCATTGGTTTCATGTCTTTACAGGCCTCGTTGCAATCAGAGAAAGAAAGAGCAGAGGATACAGACAAGAAATACAATGAAGCCCAGAAGATTATTGAAAATACACGTAAGAAGCTGGAAGAGGCAGATAAAAAGGCTCAGCAACTCCAAGAATCCGTTCAGAGGTAGTTTATTAAGAACAAAAGTCTATCTAGTGATATGTCTTTGCTGAACTTGATTACCTGCAAACTTGTGAAATTGAATTTGTCCTGTACATTTCAAGAAATCATTACCTCTTCTAATTTTTCTGATGCAATTGATCTCCTGTTACACTTGTCTAATTAGATTAGAGGAGAAGCTTACGAATTTAGAATCAGAGAATCAAGTTCTTAGGCAGCAGGCTGTGTCCATGGCTCCCAATAAATTTCTTTCAGGACGCTCCAGATCAATTATGCAGGTACCAGGATCAATCAAATCTATACTTTGGTTCTTTTCTTTTTTTCTCTTGGAAGAGAGTATGATAGTTTTTTTTCTTGTTCAATTGACAGAGGGCTGATAGTCATATACCCATTGACAAGACAGGTTTGGTGAGTATACCTCATTTAAATGCAAACTAATATTCCTATAACAAACAAAAAAATATTTTATTTCTTTGATTTCTGAAATATTCTTCGTCCTTCCTTCTGCTGTTCAACTCAATAAATGCTTCAGGATCTGCATAGTGGTTCAATAAACCAAAGGGAAGAGGGAAAACCTCAGAAGTCATTAAATGAGAAACAACAGGAGAACCAGGAGCTACTCATTCGTTGTATTGCACAGCACCTAGGCTTTCAAGAAAACAGACCAATAGCTGCTTGTATCATATACAAATGTCTTCTTCAATGGAGATCCTTTGAGGTTGAGCGAACTAGTGTTTTTGATCGAATCATTCAGACAATAGGCCATGCTATTGAGGTGTGAAACTGCAAACCTTATGTTCCAATATTTTAATTCTTTTTAATGTTTAGTTTCCAACTTTAGAAACATGCTTTGACACTCTCTTAAAACTTGGACTACAGACTCAGGATAACAATGATGTTTTAGCATATTGGTTGTCAAATGCCTCAACTCTGCTGTTACTACTGCAACGCACATTAAAAGCTAGTGGTGCAGCAGGAATGGCTCCACAGCGTCGTCGATCATCATCTGCAACTCTGTTTGGAAGAATGACCCAGGTAATTGGTTACATGGAAACAGAAAGAAATTTATAAGATTGATTTCTTTAATTGATTAAAGTTTGTGTTGTTGTCTTCATAGAGTTTCCGTGGAACTCCCCAAGGGGTCAACCTTTCCTTAATAAATAGTGGTATCAGTGGTGGAGTGGACACTTTGAGACAAGTTGAAGCCAAGTACCCAGCTTTGCTTTTCAAACAGCAGCTTACAGCATATGTAGAAAAAATTTATGGAATGATTCGGGACAATCTCAAGAAGGAGATTTCCCCTTTGCTTGGATTGTGCATCCAGGTAATTTATATATGTGCCTACCATATTCTCTGTTTTGTATGCAATAAAATGCTATCCTTCTATGCAAATATTTCTTGTTTTAATTTACGCTGTTAGCTGTATGTATGACATGACTGGAATAGGCTCCAAGAACATCCAGAGCAAGCTTAGTTAAGGGTGTACGTTCAGTTGCTAATGCTGCAGCTCAGCAAGCTTTGATTGCTCACTGGCAAGGGATTGTGACAAGCCTCGGAAACTTTTTAAACACTTTGAAAGCAAATCATGTAAGTTAAACTTCCATTTTGTTTTGTTCCTTCATCACAGTTTTCCTACTCTATGCTCTGCTTAGACAATTATGATGCTGCTAAGAACCCTTGTTTTGGAATCTAAACATTAATCTCAATTTTGAAGTTGACTCTACTTTTGGTTCGCACAATGGCTGGAAGAATTAGATCAGAAGTGAATGGAAAGGAGTTACCATCCTCTGTATGCTTATTTAAAAGATGCAGGAATAAGTTGCTTCATCTGATTTGTTTTCCATGCTCTATATATCTACTTTTGCTAGAAGACCAGTTTTTCTATAGCACTTAGCAAAGCCCCTCATTGTTTTATTTAAATTCCATTCCATCTGAATATGTTGTCTGGTGAGTACTGAAATCCTAGTCCGGAGAACTTTCAGTATCCATACCTTTCTGCAGGTTTATCATTTGATAAAGGAGTTCTGTTCTTATCACTTTTCTATATTTTTTTTGATTCCTTTTCCAGGTACCACCATTTTTGGTTCGTAAGGTGTTCACTCAAATATTTTCCTTCATCAATGTTCAACTGTTTAACAGGTATTCGACTTATATTCCTCTGTTGTACACGTTCCTGTATCCACACTTTGTGTGTGGCTTAAGTTGATTTGTAGTTTTACCATAATGCTTTACTAAGTGGTTGCATTTCTATTTATTCGGCAGCCTTTTGTTGAGACGAGAGTGTTGTTCATTTAGTAATGGTGAATATGTCAAGGCCGGACTAGCTGAATTGGAACATTGGTGTTATAAGGCAACAGATGAGGTACTTTAGAAAGTTGAATCCAATGCGCTTTGTGGTTCTAACGAGTTTATGTACTAACTGCATAAAATAATATTTGCAGTATGCCGGTTCAGCCTGGGATGAGCTGAAACATATAAGACAGGCTATCGGGTTTCTGGTACATTATCAGTTGGTTGTCGATTTACTTTTCTTCTACTTACATGCTCCTATGGTTACGGAGTTGATAAACGTCCTGTAATTTATCATTTCTGACATAGGTCATACATCAAAAACCAAAGAAAACACTGGATGAAATTAGCCATGATCTATGCCCAGTGAGTAATGTATTTTAGTTTGGATACTAGATTTTACCAACTGCCATTTTTGTCTGTTGTAACCAAATTAGTTTCTACACTATAGGTTCTCAGTATTCAGCAGCTGTACCGAATAAGTACAATGTACTGGGATGACAAGTATGGCACACATAGTGTGGCCCCTGATGTAAGTTTAAGGGCTACCTTTGTCACTTGGGAACAGAAGCAAAGGTTTCGTGTTTTTATCTATAAATGAGTAGCACATCCATTGGGCTTATGAACATTCTCTTGCAGGTCATATCCAATATGAGGGTGTTGATGACAGAAGATTCAAACAATGCTGTCAGTAATTCTTTCCTCTTGGATGACGATTCAAGGTTAGCATCAGTATCAAACATGTTCGTTCTTGTTTAGTGTTTCCTTTAATTTCTCTTTCATTCTTTCGCCTTTTTCTACTTGTTTTAACAAGAGGCATAGTCTGGCATTCCTGCTAACAGTCTACTAGAAAGTATGCATGGCAAGATTTCTTAGCAGGAAAAATGGTGCTTAAGAGTTGCAAGATTATTGTTACTTTTCTGTCCATGATTCCTACTACCATATTGCGGGGAGGTGGATATTTACTTTATTACTATTCGAGTTTAAGCTGATGATTGAATATTTTATGTGTTGTTATTCAATCCCAAAAGAAGGAAAAAGAGGAAAAAAGAAAAAGACAAGAATCACTCGTTTAGCTAACGAGTGAAGTTCAATGAGTTTCATGGTTACAAAATCTTTGCAAAACAGCTTTTGTACAACTTGATCTTGCAGTTACCTGACTTTCTTTTTTCTTTTTCAAATTTGATGCAGCATTCCGTTTTCAGTTGATGACCTATCAAAGTCAATGGAACAAATTGATATCTCTGACATTGAACCACCACCTCTTATTCGTGAGAATTCAGGCTTTAGCTTCTTGCTGCCCCATACTGATTAAAAGGACAGGATTCTCTTTTATTTGTCTCTCTTCACCGACAAGCTGTAAATTCATTCTGCAAGCTCTTCAGGTGCTGATATGATTTTGGTGTTGTTCAGCATTGATTATTAACTTACTTTAGATTCACCATCTTTGGAATTTTTAGAAGTAGATAGTTCATTGTTATAAGCGGGGATGAAGTTGCTCCCTTTCCAAATGTAACTATTTCTTTCTTCTGTTTGTACAACTAGACACTGTTTTTGAGAGGAAAAGAGTTGTCAATTTCTCTTACATCATACCCAAAAGAACAAAATTTCAGAATGACTACATGTCATGTGATACCAAGAACGAATTCAAGTCAAAGGGCACGGCGATAACACGAATGAAGAAGAAGAAATGAAGCTTATGGGTACACACATGCAGAGGAAAACAGAGTCGAGAACAGAACAAAACAAATGCTGATTGTTCATCACAAGTAAAACTATTTACAGAACAAAATAAATGCCGATTGTTCATCACAAGTAAAAACTATTTACATAAATCACGACAATAGGAATATGGTAAAGTAAGCTTCCATTATATCATAATCACACTACTCTGTCGTGAAGGCAAAGTGGGCCAAGCTGGACTGAAGTAGGGTACCACCCTGCTGTGAATCTGATCCCATAATATGGAAGGAGTACGACCCTGATAACGAACAACTTCAACTGTTTGACTAACAAGGTCACACACAAAAATGTCTGACCCAGTTCTAATGAAGACGGATTCAGTGTTCTGAGGAATGAAAGATAGTATCTGAGTTTCTTTCTTACCCAAATGAAATGACGCCACGACGGATGGATTCATTTTCCACATGATTTTAAAATTCAATCTATATCTCCTATTCCACCGATTTGTTTCATACACATTACTTGACGTACATTCACTGGGTTCCCTTTCAAAAACCCATATCTCCAAGCCTGACTTACAGCTCCAACCATACTGCAGAAGACCATCAAAGGACTCCCCTAAAACATGCTCGTCAAAATCATTTGAACCTGGTAGCTTTAATAAAGCTATCTGCTTCCCCTCATCACCTGAGTCATAGATGGCTATCTTTCCATGTTCAGCAAACCAATAGACGACACATTTAATCACTGTGGCCACTTTCCAAGGACACAATGATAAAGTTGAAGAACAATGGAGTATGGAAAAGTACCATGTGCTAGTCTTGGGATTGAAAGTTTCGATGGCTACAGTCTTAACTTCGTCAAGTCGGCGTTCACATTTTGCTCGAATGACCTTGTAGCACATAATGTCATCAGCATGGTCCTCTACGAGGAATGCCATACACAACTCATCAAAATATAATCGAGGACGAGGAAGCTTGTAATGTTGCTTGGTAAAAGGATTCCAAAGAAAATAGGTCTTTGGGTGCCGGCCACAAAGAATAAGGCCATTTTTAGAGTCAATGAAGTAACCAAGCTCTTTGAGGATCCCAGAAAAATTTATTTCATCACCCTCTTTACTCGTTGACAATAAAGAAAGGGCAGGTTCAGATGGTGGCCGGCGCAGACCATCTCGAGGCCTTCCAAGGTATAATGTATTGCATGTAAAAAACCCCAAAAGAGAGAATTTAACTCTCCACTTCCTTGTGTAATTGTGACGAAAAGAAGAGCTGCAAATAAAGTGAAGCCATCTCTTTGACACAAGGATCAATCTAAATACTGTTTCTGGAGGCAACCTAATCAGGATTTCACACAGGATGTCATCAGAGCAAAATCCAGCTTGAATGCTGTCAATGGTCGCCGTCTTTACCCTCAAAGCCATAAGTTATAGTTAAATCTGTGATTAAGTCCCAAGTTTCAAGCATCTGTAAGAATTTATTAAAAAATAACCAAAAAAAAAGTCATCCCATAGTGTAGCTGCCAGAAGGAAACCAGATGCAGTGATACAGATAACGGCAATCTAGTGATGCATAGGGGAAATCAACTTGTGTTTTTATGTTAGGAATATTGCAGTTCTACTTTCACTCTCCAGTTTATTCTATGTACAAACCATACTGAACAGCCAGACTAAACATAGATCCTTAGCTGTAAAAGACATGTTGGACACTAAACACCCAAAGACCAAGAGCAAAAGGTAAGTATTTATGGTTATTGATCGTGGCCACTTAGGACATGTGCGTAACTATCCAAAGATTGATCGTACCTGATCTAAAACAAGATAGACATGTAATGCAACTTAAGGGAATGGCTCTCTTTTTCATGGTTAGTTCCATTCCAACACGAAGAAATCAAATTAAGGCATCTTTATATAATGATCGAAATAAGAACCACGCAGAAGTAATGCAAAACAAAACAAACTATCCAAATAAAACCCAGGAATATTAGAACATTGACAAAAAATAAAAAGCGAGAATGAGAAAGGGCAAATCTTTCATCCCATTTCAATTCCAAAATGCCACATTTTCCAGAACCCATATACAAGCATACTTAGTCATATAAACTGGAGAAACAAGATGGAAACTTGTTAAGAAACATCTTAGTTTATTACATTTAAAAGACCCCGGTACCGAGTTTAAGTAGAAACCTAGCTGAATCTGGAAATTTGAAGTATTAGGGGAAAGAAAAAAAGGTCAAATACAACTGTTACTTCGACTGTAGAGAAATTATAAGAAAAAGAAGAAACCGAATGCGCTTACTAATACTAGAAAGGAGAATAAAGGTGGCGAAGGCTGAGGAATGACTACCCTCCAAGCCAGAGGGTATAACATCAAACTCACTGAACTTCGTTGTGTGTCGTCGTGATGTCAAACTCAAACTACTTTTAGCTCGAATCCTTTTTATATTTTCATTGTTCTTTTTTTTTATTTCGACTTTTAAGGACAGTTTGTTTTCATACTCCCTTTCCTGCTGTTTTTTTAATTGTTTTTTAAACTAAATTTTTAATAAAAATTGAAAATAAAAATAAATTTAATCGATTTTATAATAAAATGTAAAAATTAAAACATATTTAATTTATGATCTTTATTTTATTTTATTTAACTTATTTTTATCAAATTATATTCTTATATTAATTAATTTTTTATAATTATTAAAAATAAAAATAAAATATTCAATATAATAATATTGATTTTATATAATAAAAATATATAAATCATATTAACTCGTAAGACAACATAAAACAATTCTTATCCTTTATATTTTCATACTTAAACATCGTTTCACAACCACTATAATGCAAAAAAAATTAAACTTTAAGAGATGAAATGCCTTAAATATTAGGGGTATATCATAAATATTCAGAAAATAATATACTGCTATTGTATTTTAACAAAATTTCTCCAACCTAGCCCAATCCGACGCAAAGTTAATAGGCTCAACCTGAATTGATAAGGCTTTGGGTTAGGCTTCGGTTTTTTAATTTTCAAAATTTCGAACTTCAAACCCAACTTCAACTTAAGTTGATAAAGATGGCAACTAAGCTTGAGCTTGGGACCGACCGGACTCGAAATCAATAGGCTAGGCCCAGATTGACCAACCCTCAGACCATGCTCGAACTCCACTACCAAGCTTGACCCAACAGAGCTCGAGCTTCACCTTTATATGCAAAACAATGTTGTTTTGTCAAAAATAACATTGTTTTAACATTTTAAATCGAAAAAAAATTTGGTCGAGCTAAGTCGTGCTCGAGTTCAGGCCTTAGGCCAGGCCCAAGCCCAATCTGATTCATTATCATCCTTATAGGCTACGCGACTCAATTAGTCCAAAGTTTGAATTTTTCATACAGGCAAGTTCAAACTAGAAGACAAAATTTTAGGCTGAGCTAGGATTTGGGTCAATTTGAGCCTAATATGCTCGTTGCCAAACTTATGCTCTTATACAGTAAGATGAGGATAAATGGTTTTAACTTTGAGCATTATATATCCATAAAAATACTTAAATATACTCATATAATTCGTACAAGAAGCAAAAAACCCACCGGTAAGTTTAAACCAACTTTGCTGCAGATAAAGTCTTTTAGATGATGCATTGATCAAACATCAAACAATTCTTTCGCTGGTAAAGTCTTTTAGGTCATGTGTTTACCTTAGCAATGAAATCAAAAGTGGCACCTATCATATAAAGAAAAATTTGTGAAAAAGCTCACCTAAGTTATAAGATTCTACTCCATTTAAGATTAGAATAGTCAATCACTTTTCTCTACATAACGATCTCCAGAAGAACAACTCTAAACATATAACAACCCTTGTGTGTTTAATCTTAAAAAATGAATGAATGAAAAAATTAAGGCATGTGTGTGTACCTATCCAAAGATTGATCGTATTTGATTTAGAACAAGATATATAGACTATTAGTACGTAGAGGGAACCTTATTACGTACCCCAGATCTACGTGAAAGGATCAGAAACAAAAGTAATGTAGAATACCTGGATTCAGCTCCATCTCTGATTCTGATGCCATTTTGAGCTCTAAACAACTTCGAATTTCCCGAGTCCTTTAGTGGAACGTGCTCACCGACTCACGGGTAAGACCTTTCTACAGTTTAATCAAATCCCGAACTTCCCTAACGGGTCAGGAATCCTTATGCTTGAGAACGTTCTCTTGAGTAACTGCAAAAGACCTTACCTTTATATAGCTTCCATATCGAGCTTTCTCATCATAAAACCGATATGGACCCGGTCCACACTAATCGGGACCCATTTTTCACCCAGACTTCGACCCATTGATTTAGATTATATATTGGGCCACTTAATTATCTTTATCTGGATCAATTGATGTAACTTAACCGATAATTTATTTAAAAACCAAAATTGCAATTAATGTTAGTCCAACTTTATGAGACATTGACAAAATTGCCCCTAAGGATAAAAATGTCTAACACTCAACTCTTGTTACTGGAAAATGAGATTAACAGTTATGCTTTACAATATTTAAAGCCTTCCATAGTATCCCTCACTAACATGAAATACAATTTCCAATCTTTCAAACCAAAACATTTATTTTTTCATAATTATAAACTTAAAACTTGCAACGGTAGGCCCTACGAACATGAATCATGAATTCTTGATCTTTCAAACCAAACAATTTATTCTTTCACAATTATAAACTTAAAGCTTTGCAATGGTAGGCCCCCACAATCATGAAACATGGTTCCACAAGGGTCTTTAGGATACAGTCTTTTGGTTTATAACAGTCTCTGAAAACATAACATAATAGTCATCCCAACAAATAGATGTATGCAAGATAGTAACCCTATAGCCTTCGCAATCCCTTACTTATTACTAGAAAGAGATCTTTAAATCGATTAATTCAAACCTAATCAACGACAAGTTGAGAATATCATGAATTCTAAGTTTTACTTTAATGCAAATCAAAATGTCATATAAAAGCTATGATACCATATGTAAATTGATATTATAATATTCTTGACAAAAATTCAAGTCGAGAATTCGCCCAAGATGATCTATTACATAATTGATTCAACACCTTCAAATCCTAAGATTCATATTATAAACAAAAAGAATGAAGTACTAACCTTGATCCATGCTTAATATGTGTAATCCTTTTCTGATTATAAACACCTTTTCTTCACAAAAGCTTTATCCACTCTCTCCTTCCTTTCTTCATTCTTTGTCAATGGTGTAAGAATGTATGTTTCTTTGATATTTGTTAACGTTAATTGACTGAAGGGATAGGGAAGGGTTTTATTAATTATCCCTAATGATTATAATTTTCTTTACAAACCCAATAACCATTATTTTGGGCTTACTTCATATTAGAATCAAATAAAGTAATATGGGACATACTTTATGATTATTAAATTATTCTAACAGATTCCTCCTTCACATGTCCACTATCATGAAAATTTATTATCAAGGGAAGTCTGGAATGATGGTAGGTAGTGCTCTTGTAGTTTTTCTAGAGCATCTTGCTATTACAATCTATAATGTTTCAAATGTTTAGGTAAAGTTTTATAGATTGCAGGTAATACATTATGGACATTAATGTTTATTTTAGTGTTCTACATTTGTACGATGTGCTCTACAAATTACAATGCCATCATATGCAATGTTATGAATTACACTAAAAGTTCACAAAGTGATCAAACTAATTAAGTAAATTTTTTTATATAAATAGTCATTTTTTCATATATCCATACATATTGATTGTATTTGATAAGGTTTATTTGATTACTTGAAAAAGTTTGTATTGCATTAAACTTATAATAATATATTATTGAGTTTGTCCAAATGAAACATACAGTATACACTAAGTTTTTAATTATTTGAATTCTATAATTTATTAAGCATTTATGTATTACAACTATTTCTCTTCATTCAAATGATTCTTCCATTTAAGAAGATAAACTATAAAGCATAAGAAAGATATAACAGATTATGTCTTAATTTCATGCACAATGACTATTTCTAACAACATTAAGACCACTATTCCATAAATTGAAAGTATTAAAAAATATCTTAAACATGTGGAAGAACATATACATTCTATAAATAAGTCTCTTGTTGGTATACTAATGAATGAGTTGAAAATCATAAATTTTGATGGGTCATGAAGTATGCAACAACATATGCTCGAGATAACAAATATTGTAGTAAAACTAAATAACCTAGGCATGACAACTAATGAATCCTTTTTAATGTAATTTATTATGAACTCGTTATCACTTGAGTGTAAACCTTTTCAAATTAATTATAGCACTACTAAAGATAAGTGAAATGTTAATGAATTGTCCAATATGCTCATTTAGGAAGAAACAACGCTAAAGAATTAAGGAGTTTATTCAATTAACCTTGTAAATTAAGGAGCCGAAAAGAGTCACAAGCCAAAGGCTAAGAAACTTAAGAAGAAAGTGACTACTAAAGTGACACAGGTTGTTGCTATTATTAACAAGAAGGAAAGAAATAAATGTTTCATTTTTATAAGAAAGAAGGAAATTATTAGAAAGATTATCAAAACATAAGGCTTGGTTTGAAAAAAAAGAAACATCTAACCTTTTTATATATTATGAACTAAACTTAACTAAAGTTCCTTATGATACTTGTAGTTTGATTATGGGGCTACTACTTATGTTTATAATATAATGTAGGATTTCTTTCAATCCAAGCCATAAATTCAATTGAGCTTTCTATTCTTAGGAAACCATAAGAAGGTCCCAATTAAAGAAGTAGGGACGCATTGTCTAACATTAGATAATGGTTATCACCTAAATCTAATACAAACTCTTTATATACCTTCACATTTTAGAAACTTAATTTTTTATTTCAAACTTGATGAAAGTGAATTTACTTTGAATTTTGGTGATAGTTGTTTTAGTTTATTTAAACATAATTCCATTATTGGTTGTGGAATTCTTATGGATGGTTTATATGAATTGAAACTTGATGTTAATTTTTTCGAAACCTTATTTTTTATTTATCGTACCATTGTAATTAAGCGTAACATGATGAATGATGATTCTGCTTACCTATGGTATAAACATAAGTGATATATCCAAAAACAAATATTAGAAAGATTGCTAAAGAATAAATTTTTTTCAAATTTAGATTTTATTGATCTTAATATATTTATGAACTATATTAAGGGAAAGCAAACCAACCATAATAAAAAAAAAAGGAGCCACAATGAGTGCTCAGCTACTTGAAATTTTACACAACGATATATGCGAACCTTTTAACACTCCATTATTCGATGGAGAAAAATATTTTATCACCTTGTAAATGATTTTCACGTTATGTATATGTCTATTTACTTAATGAAGAATCTCAAGCTATGAATGCCCTTAAGATGTTTATAAAGGTTCCTAAAAGAAAATTAGACAAAAAAGTGAAAATTGTAAGAGCTGACATAGGTTATAAATATTATAGAAAATATGATGAATCAGAGTAATATTCAAATCCATTTGCAAAGTTTCTTGAGAAATATAGCATATGTGCATAGTATAATATACTAAGCTACCTCAAGAAAATGATGTATAGAAAGGCATAACAGGACATTAATGGATGTGGTTAGGAGTATGATGAGTAATTCCTCATTACCCAAATCCTTGTTGATGTATGCACTTAAAACTGTTACATATTTGCTAAATAGGATTCTTAATAAGGCAATCCTAAAACCCCTTTTGAGTATGGATTGGAGAGAAACCTAGTATAAGGCACCTATATGTTTGGGGTTATCTAGCAAAAGCACAAGTTTATAATTTACATGAAAAATATAAGATTCTCAAACAATTAGTAGTTACTTTATTGGTTACCTAGAGAAATCTAAAGGTTATATGTTTATTGTCCAAATTATAGTCCAAGAATTGTTAAAAGAACTAATTTTAAGTTCATTGAAAATGGTGAAGTTAATGGGAATGTTCACAAATGTGAAGTGAATATTAGTGAAATAAGTGTTGATGTTCTATTACCTATAAATGTCCCAATATCCATATCTAAACCAAAATTTATCCTAGTATTAGAACAATAAAATGACTATGGAAAATATTGGAAGAAGCAGCACCTCATGAAAAAACTAACAACCAACTATCATAAATAAACTACTTAGAATAACTTTAAATAAACCTAAAAGAACAAGAAGATCAACTATTAATGATAATTATGTGGTTTATTTTCAAATTTTAGAATTTGATTATGGAATTAATAAGGATCCTGTTTCGTTTTCACAAGCCATAAAAAGTGATAAATATGATAAATAGATTGATGCTATGAAAACTGAGTTAATTTAATGACATAAAGAATGTCTAGGTCTAAGTCCTTATTGATTTTCCAAGAGGTTATAAGCGAGTCTTATGTAAATGGGTCTTTAAGACCAAATTGGAATGACAATATTGAATGACACAAATCTAGACTTGTTGCCAAAGGTTATCCTCAAAAGGATGACATTGATTATAATGAGATTTTTTTTCACTCGTCTCAAAGAAAGACTAATTGAGAATAATTATGGCATTGCTTAGTTTGATTTAAAGTTATGTCAAATGGATGTGAAAATTACCTTTCTAAATGGAGATATCAATGAAAAAGTCTATATAGGAAAACTTGAAGATTTTCTAGTAGAAGGAAAGGAACACTTGGTGTGTAAACTTAAAAAATCAATATATGGTCTTAAACAAGCTTCCCAACAATGATATATTAAGTTTAATGATATCATAACATCTTTTGGTTTTCTAAAAAAATACTGTTTATCAGTGTATCTACTAAAAGATTAGTATGAGTAAGTTTATATTTCTAGTTGATGAAACTTTACTAGTTGCTAATTATTTAGACATATTCTATAAAACTAAAGATTTTATCTTTTAGAATTTTGAAAAAAAAAGGGAGAGGCATCATATGTTATTGGAATTTCAATATGCCAAAATAGATAACGAAGAAAACATACTATATTGAAAGAATTCTTGAGAAATTTAATGTGAAACAATGTTTATTAGGGATAACCCTAATACAAAAAGGAGATAAATTTAGTCTGATGCAATAGCCAAATAATGACGTGGAAGATAAAGAAATGGAATCTATTCCATATGCTTCTATTATTGGTAATCTGATGTATTTGTACACATGCACGAGACCTGATTTCAACTTCACGGTTGGAATGCTAGGCAAATATTAAAGTAATTCCAGTATATTCTATTGAAAAGCTGTAACAAAAGTCTTAAGATACCTTCAAGAAATAAAGGGCTATATGCTCATATATAGAAGATCTAATATATTAGTAGTGATCAACAATTTTCTTCTTAAAAAATGACAAGTATTATAAAGGTGTTAAACATAAGTAGTTAAAATATCTTACTGTAAAAGAGGAAGTTGAAAAAATAAAGAGTATATATTGAACATACTATGATAGATCCAAAGTTATGAATACCGTATCGGACTTAGTACCGGATTAAGTTCTAGTACGGTACTGTACTGATACTGGTCAGTACTGGATACTGTTTTGAGTAATTTTTTAAAATTATGAAATAATCCCTAAAATTTTTAAAATTTACAAAATAGTCCAAACCGAATAACCATGAACCAAACCAACACAAATGACATTTA
>JANZLX010000003.1:24534152-24546364 GCA_025531955.1 Erythroxylum orinocense | reverse complement strand
TCAGTATTCTTTTGATGTTAATGAATTATGATTTATGTATGGATGAGGTTGAGAGGATAAGTTTTGATCATGAATTGATAATTTATATAAGTGAGATGTGTTAGTGGAAAAAAAAGAGACGAGAACTGTGTTAAGCAAGGAACCGCGCTCACGTATCACAGTATTTTGTTAAGTAAGAGTTGGATTTCGGAAACGGGGTCCAACACTATTAGCAAATACCTTTAATTATTATCCATATTTATGCTTTTAGTAGGCTAAATTCAGTGGAAAATTTTCATCAAGGTACTCTATGTAACTATTTGTATTATGGTATCACAATGTTGGCATCCATCGTTCATGTTGCTATTAAAGTTTATAAGACATTAGTCAACTCAAAATTTCATTACATTTTGTTATCTATATGATATCGACATACCTCTAAAACTTTGTCATCAAATCCTCAATAAGGAATAATAATATTGTATAATAGACATATAACTTTCTTTTTTATCCTTTTAAGAACTCTTCTCAAACCTAACATGCATTCAAGAAATTTGGTTTACTAATTCTTAGTAGCAGTAATAATAAAAATGGTCATTTCTAAATAAAATAAAATAAATGTTAAGAAAACAAGCATTAGATTATATATTATGAAAACCAAATAAGATTAGATTCTAATTATATATTTGGATACTGCCACTATTTTATTATTAATAATAACCCTTGCTACTATTATAAAAAGATTACTTTAAACTCTCTAGAGGGCTAGGATCCCATTGAAATTTAGTTGATGTTGAGTTTGCTTAGACCATTAGGTGACAACTTTATTAATCACATCTCATATGACTTATAGATTAATTAGGTGACAACTCTTTTCAAAACATTTCTTATATATTATTCTTGACCTTGCTTTTAAATTCATATGATCATAAGTTTGCTAATCCAAATCATACAAATTTAGTTAAGTATGACCTATTATTATAAGAATAAGGTTAAAGCATCCTTAAGTTTGCTTAATAAACCTAATAATAAACAAAACTCTAGTTTATTCTTATAGTAATGGAAGGACATAAGAACACAATATTTTTTTAATATTTAACGAGGAATTTGGTTTTGATGGCCTCATTAAACAAATATTATATGTAAACTGTCATAGAATTTAAACATGCAACTCCTCATGCAATTATAATCAAATCCTAATTATGAAACATTATTTGGTTCGAATTATCGATATAATCTCCGTAATCATAAATAATGTTTCCAACTCTTTGGATAATTAACTTAAATTAAACTTTTGATTCCTAAATAAATCAAAATCCTATTCCAAATAAAAATTCAATTTAATTTGGAAATTTTCAATTTTAATTTAAAACCATTTCTAATTATCTTGACTCCTTTAATGAATTTCATTGACAATAATTTTTAACAAGTTACTATTCTCAATATTATAATTTAAAAAAACTTCCTTTTAAAATTTTATAAGTAACATGTTCTAATTCAAATAGAAAACTATAATATTATTAAAATAACCTTTCCTTAATTAGAAAGCTTCTACTTCTCTTAGGAATGGAATTCTTCCTCTTCTCCTTCTCTCTTGCTTCTGGTTTTGCAAACTACTTACAAGTTTTCCATTCTTCATCACCTTCTTGCTTCGTCTGCTTGCTTAGCACTTCTCCTTTGATCCCTTTCCCCACTCCTCTTTTAACATATTTCTCCTCTTTTTCATCCTTTGCCTTCCTTTTTCCCCTAGTTTCTTGCTTATTTCTTGCTCCCCTATTAACTCTCCCTTTAAATTCTTCTTCTTGCTGGATTAAGGTAGCTCCGCTCGGGTCTCTAGAGGATCCTTCTCCTCGTTACTGCTTTCTCATTACTTCCTTTGTGCATTGTGGTCTCATCCTTGTGCCCCAAAATTTACATAAATGTGAAAAAATTGCATATAAATAACAAAATACCCTTTTGCCCACACTTATTTCATATGTTCACTAATTTGCCAATCATGAAAACGAACAAAAAATCAAAATTAATCACCTTGCAAAATCACAAATAAATAATCTATCGCACATAAATAAATAAATTAACATTAACATTAAATAATTGTAAAATTAAATAATAATCTAATTAATAAAAAATTGAAATTAAAAACATTTTAATTAGAAAATAAAACTAATATAATTATCAAGTTATGAATTTAACCCTAATATTGAAAATAAAAATCCTAACCTAACAATTACACAAAATTAGTGAAATTAAACATTTAATTTATCTGACCAAAATTGAAATAAAATTAAACAATAAAAAACTTCAATTAACTATAAAAACAACTAATTAATCCCAATTTCACACAAAAAAACATCACAATTTAACGATTAGTGAGCAAAAATAGCACAACTCACAATCCCAATTGTATTTCATCCAAATTTCACGCAATCATCAAATTGAAACAATAAATCAAATGGGTAAGGATGAAATTCAACTATTGAACCAAAATTAACCACAAAATCATGCAAAATTTCACTAAATCTAAAAATCCTAACCCTAGCATTTTTGGGGTGAAAAAGTCCTAAAAAGTGCAAAATGCCAAATCATTCATGCATAAACAAGTAAAAATTGATAAGAATACTTATTGGGATGTCATAAATTGCAAGAAAATGTAAGAAATTGGTTGGGAGATTGAAAGGGCGATGATGGGAGAGTGAGAGAGAGAAGAGAAAGTGAGAAAAATGAAGGGTTAGGGCAAATTTAAGGTTTGTCGTGGACTTTCACAACCGTGTAGTTAACTGTGTAGGTCATTGACTTGCAACCTTTCAATGACTTACATGGTCTGTTACATAGGCGTGTATCTAACTGTGTAAGTCTACACGACCGTATAGCTCCCTGTACGCATGTGCAACATGAAAATTGTAATAAAAAACTAAAAAATTTTGCACTCAAAGTTACGAAACTTTGACATGCACGCCATAATTACATGCAATTAGTCAAATTAAATCATAATATCAATTGGTTTTTGAAAGGGAAAATTTGAAAGAGTTAGTGTTTTTTGCAGATTTAGACATTTTGGTACATGAGCATGTATTAAAATGTGTAAAACTACATGTCTAAAGAGCATGTAACTCTTTATAAACATGTGCAACTTTAAAATTATATCAAGCCAATCTAAGTGAGATCTAAAAACTATGTCAAGGTTACTATCTTTTTTAGCAGTCAAGTTTTCAAAAGATCAAGCCAATCTAAGTTCAATTAAAATGCTTTTAACGACACTCTCTTATACGACTGTGCATGGCGTTCCACGTAGTACTAGATAGCTTCACAGCGTATGACTCCTTCTCTTCATCTTCTTTTCCTTCTTCTTCATTGCATACTTTTTCAATACTCTTCCTCCTCCTTAGTTGGTATCTCTTTGACCAAGGGGTATTTTAGTCCTACTAGCTATCACACCTTTTACTATGACCCTTTCTTTCCCTTTTTGCACCATCACCTTTTCAACCTTTCATAAATGTCAAAGCTGTCTTTCCACTTCTAGTTTTAACTCTAACAAATGCAGTTTTTACCTGACCCTAGGAAGGATGATTTCCTAACTCAACCCTCCCATATCCTTCCTGAACTTCAAGTTAACCCAAAACCACTAAACACCGCCACCATCAGACCTCCATTAGTGTTAAACCCCCAAAAGAGATGGAAGTAAGTTGTTAGAGATCATAGACCTTCTAAACTTAACTTCAACCCTCCTAAGGAAATAGATGGGAAGCTCATTGTCTGTCCAAAACTTGAACTTCTTGAGGAGGGGGTATGAAGTTAGGAAGCGACATTAGTTGGTTTCATCTTTGACTAATGTCACCCTTTTCCAAACATCAAAAATTGGGCTCATCGAATATGGAATACTAAAGGTCTGGAAAATGTCTTACTAATAGAGGAAAAGCTCATTTTATTCACCTTCAACTCAGCATCTCAATCTCACAAAATCTTAGAGTAAGGTCTTTGGAATGCTGGGAATCAACCATTATTTTTACAAAAAAGAAAGTTGAGTCTCAAGCTTGAATTTATCAAACTTCAGAACATTACCCTATGGATTAATTTCCATAATGTCCCCTTGGAATATTGGACAACATAGGGGTTGAGTGCCCTTGCTAGCTTCGTTGGAACACCTCTCTTCTTTGATGAAAATATGGCTAAGAAAAAGAGAGTAGGTTATACTCATATCTATGTCAGTGTGACACTTACCAAGGAACTTCAATCTAAAATACTTGTCAATAGACTAGGTGAGTTAAGCCACTTATGGGAGGATAGCATTGCAGTTTCTTACCAATGGAAACCACTTCTAAAACAGCAAAGGAAAATCTAGAAACCCATAAAGAAAAAATTCAAGACAAGTAGTTACCTACCTTGAGCTTATGGGGGAAGAGTTCATTGAGAAAGAAATGGTTGACACTACCTCTATAAGCAATGCAAATGTTGAAACACAAATAGAAGCAGAGAGCCCTCTTAGAAAAGGAGCTAGTGCTAATCCTAATATTGCAGTCCCTAATTCCCCACTTGCAGATTTTATAAGTGAGCTCTCTCCTTTAGTTGACAATACTAAAATAAATCCACTAAGTGCCAACAATCGATCAGATGAGTCATTGGGCCTTTATACCATAACACAAACTACTACCATAGACTGTCAATCACCATGCAACCAAACCCAAAAGGAAGATGTCACTAATCATAAGGAAGTTAGTATGCCATTTCAAACATTAGAAAAAAGGAGATCATAGAGGAGCAATAGCAAAAGATCCACACATAAAAACCTTTAATATATTAATTGTAGTATGGAATGCCTTAGTATTGAACTGCCTTACAAAGCAAGCTGCTTTAAAGGATTTTGTTAAGAGGGAAAACCCTCTAATAGTAGGACTACTTCAGATAAAAAATAAAGCGAGACAATATTTGCAAGTTAAACATATTGTGATCAGATTGGAAGCAGGTCAAAAATCATTCACACCATGCATATGGGAGAGTCATTATATGTTATAGGGTTGATGAGATTAAAGGGTAGATTGTCTACTCAATATATTATATTATACACTTGAAATATCCATTTTGCATAAGAAAAGTGACAATATAATTTCTTTCATTTATGCCAGCAACTTCAGGTTCCAAAGATCCATAGTATGGAATGATCCAGTCAATCTTCATAGAGACCTATATTTGTCATGGTTAATATGTGGGGATTTTAACTCCACTTGATATTTGTAGATTGCAACGTGTTTTTTTAGGGTAGTTTAGTTTGTATTTAGGGGGCGTTTAGTTTGAGGGTTTGGGAATGAAGGAATGGAATAATTGTAAAAGATAGTGTTTGCTTTGTGGTTTTCAATTCTAAGGGAATGAAATTATTCTATTAAATTTGGAAATCTACTAAACCCTCCAAAGGGGGTAGGTATCAAGTTTTCATTCCAATCTAGTGGTTACTATTTTACTACTACTACTACTACTACTACTACTACTACTACTACTACTACTACTACTACTACTACTACTACTACTATTACTACAAAATTTAATGATAATAATAACTTTAGAGAGTTGGTGGTTCTTCATGCATGAAGGAGCACCAACTCCATGCACAGTATGTGCATGACTACTATGGGTAGCTAGTCACCTTGTGACTATCAATACTTCAAAGCAACATAAATATAGCGAAGAGCAGTGACAAAGTAAAGGATAGAATAGTAATCGTCAAATAATCATTTTAATTTAAGGGATATAATAGTCATTTATTATACATTCCATTCCATTCCATTCCATTCCATCTATCTTTCAAACAACATTTGACTACATTACATTATGAACCGTTCCATCTCTTCCAAACAACATTTTACTGTATTACATTCTATTCCATTATAAATTGTTCCGTTCCGTTCCGTTTCATTCTATTAATTAACATCCAACCAAACAGAACCTAAAAAGTTGCCTAAGTCTGAATATACAATAACTTTGAGAATGATAGATGTGCTAATTAAGTATGTTCACTTTATTCTTTTGTTTCATTCATATTTAGCACGTAAGGTAACTTATTTGTTTTCCAATTACATCACAAAATTATACAGCATTCCAGCACAAAGTTTCAAAGATAGAGATATCCAATTTTTAAAGAAGTTATTGAAAATTTTGTAAAGTGCAAGGAGTGTCATTGACCCTATTCACTTTTTAAGGCTTCTTGTGAATTTGCACAGTATGTGCATGTTCCATATTTATCTAGCAATTCAAAAATCGTAATGATGGATGAGATATTGGAAGATAGGAAAGAAACCATTCAGTTATTTATCAAAAGAAAGAAACCATTCAGTTTGTTAAGATTTACAAACACTTTCCATCTTCCAATAGTAATTCAATCCGTTTCGAAAAGGACAACAACAAGCGGTGATCCGTGCCAGGTGCATGGTGAGTCATCGGTAAAAATCGACAGTGCAGATATTGATGCAATGGTTGTATGTCAAGGAGAGTGACGTTTGACTGAGAATTCTTAAAGGACTTTCAAAATCGCTATGTAAATAAATATCAATCTTGCGGACAAAATTGTGGAAATAGGGAATCATGGTTGTTTGATGAAGGAATATGTGCAAACATAATAACAGTTATTATGTTTAACTAGACATATGCCCATAATAAAGAGCCAAAAATAGCTCAAGATCCAACGGTCAAAAATGAAGTTCAAATTTCCTTTTAAAAATCCAATTCCTATATCTCTTCCTAATTTCTATCCAGAGTGGATATTTCAAAAGTCAAAAACGGCATTATTTTATCGAAAATCCAACGGCTGAGGATATCTTGTTTCCTTTTTTTTGGAACCCCAACCTAAAAATATCCCACAAATAAAAATCAATTCCTCCAAAAACAAATTAAAAAATAACATTTTCTCTCTCCCTATCTCTCTCTCTCTCTCTCTGGGCTACAAAATGGAAGCAAACGAGAGCCAACACCACCACCCTCTTAGCTCTTACTTCACCACTACCACCGGAGCCGTCGTGAACACCACCGGAACGGCCACAATTCTCTCGGGGACTAATGGCCTTGTGGCACCTAACAACAGCATCAGCAGCAGCAACAACAACAACAACGCTGACACTAGTGCTGCTGTTGGTGGGGCGTCTATGTTGTACCCTCACTCAGTGGGGCCTTCATCAACGGCCGTAACGAGTGCTCCAGTGGAGCAGCCGGCAGCGAGGAGAAAGAGAGGCCGGCCAAGGAAGTACGGTACGCCGGAGCAAGCTTTGGCGGCGAAGAAAACGGCAGCGTCTTCGAATTCTCTCGCTAAGAACAAGAGGGATGCTGCTTCTTCATCATCTCCTCTTTACTCGGGTTCCTCAAAAAAATCACACCAGCTGCTTTCTCTTGGTGGGTTTTTTCTCTTTCTTCTTGTGTTAGTCGATTAACTTGTTAAATTTGGTTTATTTGTGAAATTTACTAGAAAGTTTAGTAGGCCGTTTTCATCTTGTATTGAATGTGAATGGTGATATAGCCTTGTCTACGAGGATTAATTGGTTTTGAATGAAAGAGAGAAATTTGTTTCCGGTATGTTTTCTTGGTTGCTTTCCCTTGATTGTTATTTACTAAAGGCTTAGTCTTTCCATGGTTCGGTAGCAACTTTTTGAATTCGACAGTTTAGCCTTTTTGGATGTTTAATTTCTATCTTTCACGAAAACGGTGTTGGATGATGCTTCAAAAAGGTTATGCCTTTTCTCCGTGGTAGGGCTGGTGAGGGTGTTATTAGTTTATTACTTTGCCTTTGTTGGAGGAGAAGTGAAGACATTGATGTTTATTCCTGAAATATCTATGCCTTGTATATGTTTTAGTATGCTCTTTCTGGACAGTAGAGTGTGTAATCTCATATACCTTAAGCTGCAAGTGACTTGATGTCAATGGTGGGGTAATGAGTATTGTCTTTATATTTTGCTTCTTGCTTGTTGATTTTGTTCAAGTTGTCTTGCATATTGCAGAGGTCTTTTCCATTTTGAATGGATGTTTATATCATATGCTGTTTCAGCTTGGCCTTTTACATGTAGACAGCTATGTATACACCTCATCTGCATATCTGTTCATGTGACTTTGGCCTTCTCAAGATCCCAGCTGGTTGCTACAGATAACGTATTGTCAAAATAGTCTTTAAAAGCTTTCCGTCCTTGAAGTGTCTATGCTAATTTTTTATGATTTTTCAAGATTCTCATTGTTATATTTGAATTTTCTTGTTCTTATTCTTTTCATTATTTAAGGCTTATTTTCAGTCATGACACTTCCATGAAGATTGTAAGCTGTCATTTTGATCGACTTTATAATCTCTTACTTGGGTTTTAGAACAATTTTTCTTCTATTTAATGGTTCAGGGAATGGACAAGGTTTTGCTCCACATGTTATCAGTATAGCTGCTGGAGAGGTATGGAGACTATACTTTAAAATGATGTTGCTATTTATTGGTTTTGTTGTTATTTCATCAGTGAGGAGTCGACATACCTAGATTTCTAAGGGCAACGGTAATGCCTTCTTTTCTGGGGTTCACATCAGACTTCTCACTGATGAAATATTTTTTTCAGCTTTCATTTATAAAAATAGTTGTGTATGAGCTTAATTCATAGCCTCATAGGTGGATCATGGATTTAGAACCTTCATTGACTGTGTTATGCAAATGCGATTACTGCATATTTTTTTTACCCAACTAACCAGCTCAACTTTCTGCTACTGACATTGTTGTTCAACGTTCCAGTGAAAATAAGATCTCATTTCTCTTCCACCCTTACCATCATGCATTGCCCTTTCTTTCTATTTGTGTTTCTCTCTGCACCTGTGTGTTGTGTGAATTTACTATTGAGTTTTATTAACTTTCTTGGATGGAAGTATATGATTTGTATAATATGTCATTGTTTCCCCCTACTTCATATGTTGATATGGTATATAAATTTATTGATTGGTCATGTCTATAGTATTAATTCTGTGATCACCAAAGCTTGTAGTTTATGGTGATAAGTAAATCACTTATTTTGATGATATATATTGAAATGTAAAAAGGTACTTATTGTCCCAAATCCATCACTTGAAGGATATTCGTAGTCATAACATGGTGGCTTAGATTTTAGTTTCAGGAAAAAAAGGTTACTAATCTTTTTCGTGGTTGGCAGTACGTTGTGAGTGGATTGAATAATTATGTACCTCAAATAGGAGAGGTAAATATATTGGATTGGCAAAATGGAATGATGTAGGATGGGATGTTTCATATTCTAGGCTTTGGTTTTCTAAACAAGGTGAGAGGTAGTCTTGAATTGGAATTTATTTTGGCCGTTTGTAGTCATTAGATGCTAATAGCTGAAGGTACTTCTCAAGTTCTCATGGAAACACGACTTTCTAAGTTGATTAACAGCTGTTACTCTTTTCTATTTACCAAAATGATGTAATTTTATGCAGGATGTGGGGCAGAAACTTATGTTCTTTATGCAACAAAGCAAGCGTGACATGTGCATTCTTTCTGCCTCTGGTTCAATTTCAAATGCATCTCTTCGTCAGCCAGCAACATCAGGTGGCAACATTACATATGAGGTATTGTGCTTCTTTTTTCAATTCAGAACTCTATTCTTTATTATGTGCATTTCATGTAGGCCCCATATGTTTGGGAAAAAACAGAGGATATAAGCATTAAGAGAGCCTGATAGCAACATATCAGCAAACAGAATGCTTCGTAAAACATAGGGCTTATCCCCCCTGTTTTTTCCATTGAGAGAGCCTGATAGCAACATTTCAGCAAACAGAATGCATCATAAAACATAGGGCTTATCCCCTCTGTTTTTTCCATTAAGAGAGCCTGATAGCAACATATCAGCAAACAGAATGCTTCATATGGCTGCTTGAAGTTGTCCACTGTAATTAATTGTGGCCTTAATAATCTCAATATGTATTCAATTACAAACAGGGTCGGTTTGAGATTATTTCACTCTCTGGATCTTATGTACGGACTGATATTGGAGGGAGAACAGGTGGTCTCAGTGTGTGCCTTTCTAACACTGATGGTCAGATCATTGGAGGAGGAGTTGGTGGACCCCTGAAGGCCGCTGGTCCTGTGCAGGTATCGAGCTAGATATACAATTGCTTGAAAGAAAATATTATTTATGGAGGCAAACTGCATTTGGGAGCAGATGTATGTTAGAGATGCGTGCTTGTGTAGTAGTGATGTACATAAAACGTCTATAATCTTGAGATTATGCTGTTGATTTTTTAATGTGTTAGTCAAATATGTTCACAGGTAATTGTTGGTTCTTTCTTAGTTGAAAACAAGAAGGATATCAATATCGGTATAAAAGGCGATGCTTCTAGTGGCAAGTTGTCATCACCAGTGGGTGCGGCTTCAGTATCAAATATTTTGTTCCGCTCTCCTGTCGAATCTCCTGGGAGAAATCCTGTTGATCATCAAGCTATTGTAGGAAATTCTTACATAATTCAACAGCAGGGGATGCATACAGCACCATCAAGGACAGTGGATTGGAGAGAGAGTCTAGATGTTAGAGCTACAGTTGGTTATGAGTTGACAGGTTGGATTTGTCTCATATTTTCGTCTCTTTCAATTTTATCCTTTAATTGGCGGGTTTAGTTGACTAATCAACCATGTTTGATCCACTAACACTACTAACTGGTGAGCTTTTTTCCCAGGAGCAACACTTCATGGAGCACACCAATCTCCTGAAAACGGGGACTATGATCAACTTGCAGAATAGTGAATATATCGAGTTTCAATGCAATATATGGTCATCTCGCTCTCTTTTTATCATTCTTGTTGCGTCTCTTCCCCCCTTCCTCTCTCGATAGTACACTGCGGTAGAAAGGTAGGTATTTTGACAGGAGAAACCACGTGTACAATCATTTTCTCGTGAAGTGTAATATTTGTGGTGTCTGTATAGATTAGCAAGTCCTTTACCCCTCCTGTAACTCATGCTACAAGCACCAATCTCAATAATTCATGTGATCTTTCCACACCTGTGAAATCATTTATTCATAGTTCTAAAATTGCTCCCATTGTTTTGCAATTTAATTTTGTATCAAATTTTATTGTTTTCATTACTTAGTCTCCCATAAGAGGCTTGAAGTGAATGCACATGCAGATTCACTTTGGACGAATTGCAAGAATGGATGTTAAATTTTGGGTCGTTCATAGGCCATGTTTGGCAATCAGCTGATAGCTGATAGTTGAATCTATCAGCTGTTAGCTGATAGCTGATTATACCAGCTGGTTTGACTAGCGAATTGTATTAGCTGTTTGTTAAAGATGTTTAGTAAAATTAACTGTTTAGTATTAGTTGTTTAAGTGTAAAATGACTTATAAAGATATGACTTAAAAAAAATAAGAATATGAATATTATATATTTTAATATTTCAATTAATATTCTTATAAGAATTTAGATTTTAGATATTTAATTTTACAAAAATTAAGTTTATAACTTTAATAAAAAAACACAGAACATATAATAATAATAATATTATTATTTATTTATTTATTATTAATGTTATTATTATTATTATTAATGACGATGGTGATGGTGATGGTGATGGTGATAATGATGGTGATACATCCATACATAAAATATAAGAATCTAAATAAAGTTTAAGTTTAACAACACATCTCAAATAGAGCAAAAAAAATAAAAATCACCATTTAAAGTAAAAGTTTATAACAATTTAAGAACGACGTCTAGCAGCCATTAAACTAGACGCAATATTATTACAAATAGTTGTCATTTCCCGAGTTCTTTGTTCTTCAATGTCTTCTTGCGTAGAGTTAACTTCAACATCTTTAAATACATCTGGAGATATAAATTCAGAATCTTGATCGATGATGGTAAAAGCTAGATTGCCAATTGTACTTCTTCTAATATAGTTATGCAACGCAAAAATTGCACAAATTATTCTATTTTGATCCATTAATAAATACCTAGGCATTTTCTTCAATATCTTCCATTGAGCCTTAAGAACATCATCCTCTCAATACAACTTCTCAATGATGAATGAGCTCGGTTAAAAACTTCTCGAGATCTTCTTGGATTTGCACCACGAAACTCCGATTGATAATATCTTATCTTTGGGTAAGGTGTCAAATATCCTTCTCTTTCTGGATAGCTTTTATCAACCAAGTAATATTTACCTGAATTTTCATAGAAGCAATATAATTAGTATAAATGATATCATAAAAAGTCTAAATCATTAATAGCAAATCCTACAAATCT
>JANZLX010000003.1:24511307-24524178 GCA_025531955.1 Erythroxylum orinocense | reverse complement strand
TGCTTTTCATTTTTGTCTTTCTCTTTGTTTATCATCAAAACTTAAGCAATAAGTAAAGTCAGTTTTGACTTAACAAACCATGCACTTTAGCACACCTGTGCATTTCTGTGATACGTAGCAAATTCTAATTATACACGATTTGATGCATGACCATTCATAACCCAAAAACTTATAATTCAACTTAAAAGTGGCATTTAGGGGGCAGAAGAAAGGAGGAGACTTTGGGGAGGTGATTTTTAGACATGGAGTTGTTCTCTAATTGAGATTTTGGTCCAGAGAAGTAGAAAACACAAAGAAATCATCAAAAAGATCCATTGGAATAAAAGATTATGCCTCTACATCACAAGAATATTCGATAGAAGACAATCAGGACGATTTAGACTTATGATTCCATTATTTTCAATTCATTTTTCTTTCATAATACATTTGATTTCCTATTTGATCATGTGTAACTAAACATCCAGTTAGTATTTAGGTTAAATGAACCTTATGTTAATACTTTGATATGATTTAATTCTTTTATTAATGTGATTAGTTGTTTGATATATTGTGATCTAATTATGTGTTTTGTTTATGATCTAATAACCTGAGATATTAGATTATAATTTGATTTCATACATAGAGATTGATAAATCCTAGTGTAATTAGATCTATCCATTGTTTTAAAAGCCGGATCAGACTGGCCGGTTCAACCAGTGACCGGTCAGCTATCTGGTCCGGTTCACTCCTAAAAATCAGTCTCTAATTGAACCAGTGAGAACCAGTCAAAACCGGTTAATTGACCGGTTCGACCACTAGTTTAATGAATTTTTTATTTTTTATTTTTTAAATATTTTTATATTATTTGGTACATTTTTGTATTTTTTTAATATTACTAATATTATATATAATTAAATATAATTATTGCATAATTATGACGTCACACCGGTTCGACTGGTGGTTGAACCGATCAAACTAGTGATCAGTAAGACCTCCGGTTCGATGTTCGGTTCGGGTTTCAAAACCTTGGATTTACCTTAATTAGAAGTAGTTGATTGCAACTCCAAAGATAGGATGACGTAAATCTTCCAAATTAAGGTCAATCCTAATAAAGGAACTCATAAATCGGTAGCGCAATCCTATAAGTTTTAACCTGAGTAATTCAAATAGAGACCTTAGGATTCATTATTAGTAAACTCAAGGTCAGCTATTAGCATACCATAGGAATCTCCAGGGTCTATACATCAACAAAACAATTACATAATAAAAGATCAATTTGTTAAAGGATTAGGGGGATTCAAACTTAGATACCATTTTCTGATAACGATAGCTTTCTAAGTGAATTCCATTATCTTTGTGTTCATTATTGTTTCTTATTTTATTTTATTTTTTTCATTTTAATTTCTTTTCACTAAAAATTTAAAATTAATCCGTAGGTTAGATAATAGGGGAAGGGTAAGTACTAATATTTATAGTCTCATTGGGATTGATCCATACCTATTGGTATTAGTTACAGCTACGTCATGCACTTGCAGTTATTACAATTTTGACCAACTCACAAATTAGGTCAATCAACTATTAACAACTAAACCTCAATTAATTAACTGAAATCTCTTTCTAGTTAAAAAACCTAAAATTGCACTACTTGATTCATAAATTTCACTATTAAGTTTGACCCTAATTTAAAGGATTTATATCAACCTATCTTTAGGTTTGCATGCAACTTCTTCTAGCTACGGTAGATATATTTACATGAAATGATTTCTCAATCTCAATCTTATGAAATCAAACATTGGAATAATATTTTGGATACATCAATTCGAGAATATAAACACATAACTAAATCATAATAAACTAATAAATAAAATTGTATAGAATAAAAGATTATATCATACTATTCATCAGACTTAGGGTTCATCACACCTAGGCACTAAACAAATTAGTTCCTAAACATAGAAAACAAATCCATAATCAAATATTCAAAATAAAAAATACAAATTAAAGAATTCATAATCTATATCCCCCTTTTATCTTTAATGAAGTCTTCTTAAAATTTGGATCGTAGGTTGCTCTCTAAAAGATCTCGTGATGCAATATTCATATTTTCCTTCGTCCTTAATTGATACTTGTTTCTTCTTTGCTTTTCTGGTGTCTAACTCGACTCCAAAATGCTTTTTTTTTCATTGTAGCCTTCATAATTTTCATTTATAGCAAAAACTTCTGGCATATAGGTCATAATGTATCTAAAAAATCCTTTGAAATCGTAACTTTAAACTATTGCAAAAGCTTACACTGGCAACATACACGACCATGTAAGTCAACGTACATAGGCGTGTATCTTCACTCGAGCATAAACAACATCTTCGAAGCTTCACACATTTACAATAACTTATATGGTCCCTATACACGGCCATGTACCTCTAAAGTTGCTCCAAATCTTTGTTCTGTCTTAATTTCACCCGAATTCTTCTCCTTTTGGTTTATGAAGACAATTATCACCTATAAACACATTTGAAGCATAATAAGTACACAAATGCTATAACACTCTCAAGTAACAAGCAAAATATACTAAATGTGGGTATTAAATATAGTTAATTATTTTTTTAATCAGCAAATGCATAGGTACAAAGTTTCATTTCATAAAGATATACATTGAGAACAAAGAGGTTGATCTTTCTTATGTATTTTCACCAAAGGACTAAAGTTTGAAAGCTTTTCAAAATTGCACACGTGGATTGGAATCATAAAAAAGAATTAATTTTAAGGGAGGAAATTAGAAAATGGAGCAACTAGTTAAACTTGATTCATGTATTTTTCATATGCATGTATCTCTACATTAAAGAACTTATAATTTCTAGGAGTTAAGTTGAATTAAATAAGTTCTTTGTATCTCGAGTATTATGAGGTATCTTGTACATTTTTAGTATAATACCTCATTTACTAGTGCATTTAAAGTTGGTTCAGTCGGATTCTGCTGGGGCTGAACGCACTGTTTGGATCCATAATTCTGCTTGACTTCGGCTAAAGAATACCTGCAAAACAAATAAAGGCACACCGGGGATTGATTCCCGGAAGGCCCATCCGACGGTCAAGTTAGTCTTTTTGAGGAAGTTTTGGCTGCTGAGAACAGAGAGAAAGCTAGGGTTGTAATCTCGTACCTGTATCATGGTAGAATAGTACCTTATATATCACGTGGATGCTAGGTTTAGGTCTTTACGTAGATCTTTGTGTTTGCATGGGAGACTAACGCCTGATAGGCTGTGGACGTGTGGAAATGGGCCTGGGCCTGGCACAGCCGACCCGACCAAAGTTAATAACATAATAAAATGATATTTTATTTTCAATATATTTATCATTAAAAGTATAATATATTATAAATTTATAAGACAGAATAATTTCATATGTTTTTGGTTTGTAATTTATTAAAATGCAATAAAAGATTTTAATGCAAATTATTTGAATGAAAGAGTGGTAATAATATTAGAGAATTTAGAAATTTAACAATGATCTTAATCAACTATTTTCAAAAATATAATTTTGATATCTAGATCTGTAATCAACTAAGAATATTTGGCTTGACGGGCGTCTGATGCCGATCTGATTAACTCTATCCGCCTCGCCGCCGCGGCCACCACCATCATTAACATCTAACCAACGGTGGCCCTCCACCGCGTGAGGGTGGTCGCTTTGAACATAATTAGAAAGACAACCATGAGCGACGACGAAGCAGAGGCAGAGTACCACTCTAAAGACTTCGAGTGGGAAACACTAAGACAAGAAATCGAAACTAACCCATCTTACCATTACCACTTGCTGGAACCATGCCAACGACAGCAGCAACAACATGAAAATCAACTTTCGAAGATTGAAGAAACTGAGAGTGAAGATTCTAAGGCTTGGCAACAGTTCCACGGGCGTCACTCTTCCGGTAGATTCTTCAAGGTTTGATCTTTTTTTTTCTTATAAATTTTAGTTTGATATTCCTCTTCGTTTATGGGTTTCTGACATTGTGTTGATTACGTGAGTTTTGTAGGAGAGAAGGTACTTGTTGAAGGAATTTCCTGAATTGGTGTCTTGTAGGGAGTCCTCTAAGGTTCTGGAGGTTGGTTGCGGGAATGGCAGTTCTGTGATTCCTATCTTACGGTAAAACATAGAAATATCTGAAAGTATTGTCTTTTGTTTCAGAGTATATGAAACCTGTCTTGTCTTGTTTTAGTTCAGTCTGGTTACACTGATTAATTGAGGTACAGGGTGCCTGTTAGTCTTGCAGTTTGTTTCCATGTATGTTTTTCACTTTTTAATACAGCCCCTTGCGCTGGCATTTTTTTTTTCTTTTGGGGGTTGGATGGTATTGTGAAGAAGAAAGGGCTGCTGGGAGGTGCATAGTGGGCAGTTTTCAGATGATAACATATATGTAGCGGCTTAATTTGCCAGTACGTCAATTGCTTCTTACGTTGAGATGGAACTCAGGGTTATTCTATGGATTGATGATTTACGTAGGCTATGTTTGGTTGGAGGTTTTATTAATGAAATGGAGCAGAATGTAATAATATTCCATTATTTAGGAGGAGGGTTTATAATAGAATGGATAGAATGGAATAGAATGAGATGGATGAGGAGGGTTTCGTATTACATTCCATTCTATCCTAAACAGTAAAAATGAGAAACCTCCGATTTGGAGGTTTTAGGATGGAATGTAAAATGATAAATAACTTTTTTACTATATTACATTGTAAACTCTTTTTCCAAGCAACATTTCACTATATTACATTATGAATCCTTCCATTCCTCCCAAACAACAATTTTCTAATATTACATCAATTTACATTCAATTCCGTTATAAACCATTCTATTCTATTGAAAACCTTACGTCCAACCAAACATAACCTTATTCCTATATGTTATGGAGTGCTCATTTAGCCAGATGGAAGTATATATTTTCCACTTCAATGTTTTTCATTCCCTTTTGGTCTACAGCTAGATATTAGTTGATCACCTCTAAAGAACCACGATTTTGGTGTCGCTGGGATGGGAAGCTTTTGGCTTATTAGTCAGGTGGTTGCAGCGTTGGAGACAACACTTGGAAACTATTTTCATAGGTTCAGTTTTAACTCATCATTGGCAACTGCATGGGTTGATTCAGTTATTATATTCTAAGTTGTTGTCATCACCTATTTGGCACCTATGTTGCAGCTAACATGATGCAATTCATGGCATTACCTAATAGATATTAAGTTCATCTTGTCTATGTTACCTACAACGATGAATCCTCATAATTCATTCCGATGTATTTTCATTCTTTGCCTTAAATGAGCTGCTTCATCTTTCTGCTGTCATCTCATGACTAGCTATTTTTTCGTACAGCAGCAACAGGACCATCATCGTTTATGCTTGCGACTGTAGTGATAAGACTCTTGAGAGAACTAAGAATATTGTGGACACTACCCAAATCTTTGGAGTCCAACGTCGCTTTAAGTCATTCCTTTGTGATTTTGCATTCACTGGGTTTCCAAAGTGGTTAGTCTGTGATTCTTGCAGAGGAAGCTGCGGTGCTTCTGAGGTTACTGGTTTGTTCTTAAATTCCATTTGTTTATAAATTGGATTAGCATCACCGGTGAATACTATTTAATTTGGTAATACTGTATGTTTATTCAGATGTTAAACAATGCGGTACAGTAGATATGTTGGGTCCACACTCTTCAAAAGAAAGGGATTGTTGTATTGGTGGGGTTGATTTTGTTACCTTGGTAAGCCCTTTTCTTTGGATCTGCAAAGTCAAATATAGAGTCATGGAGTATCTGGTTGTGCCTCCAGAAACAAGGAAAATATGTAAAACTTAAAGTTTATACACATATTTTCACATTGACGGAAGTGATAATCTACTTGTGATAATATATGTATGTTCACCAATCTTTGAATGTCGTTAGGAGAAGGCTATAAAAAAGTTGGAAATGGGATGTGGATGGATGGTGGTTATCAAATCAATTCTATAATAGATGATGAGCCCATGGCAAAACTTTTATTGTTCAACCTTTGCTAGAAAATGAACCATAGGCTTATTGGTTTGGTATTTTTGTTATGTAAAATGAAGTCTTTTCTTCATACGAATATTAGAATCAACTAACAAAACAAATGATACAATGTAGATACCTATGGGTTTGTTAGTTTTTCTGCCTTTCAGTGCTAGAACTAATTTTAACCATATTTAAACTTTTAAATTGCTGAGTTTAACTTGTTGATATTTGTTTGGTCCTAAACCAGTCATAAGATTATTTTATAATGGTTGCATTCTATGGTGTCCTTCCCGTTGAAGATCATGTAGATTTAATATTAATATTGAACTACAGTTTATTTGATATAGCAATATTTTGTGTATATGATAACAATAAACATATTGTACTTATTATAGAATATTGTATTGCCCTACTATTATGAATAGATGGTATAAACCTAATGAATGATACACTTCATAATCATTCGTGATCTTTATTTCCATTAATTGAGGCTTTATAGTCGAGCTCAATTTAGATAATGTATACATTCTCAATCCCCACCTTTCTTCACTTTCAATTTCATATGGTATCAAAGCTAATTTCATATGGTATTAGAGCCAAGTTCTATTTTTAGGGATATGAAATCCTTTTCTTTCTTCTTTTTCAAAGCATCGCTAACACTTTTTGTGTCTTTCTTTTTGATAGTCCATTGAGAGCATCAATTTCTTTTTTTGTTTTCTCTTATGGTAGCCCATCTACCATTGAGAGCGTTTTTATCTCTCTTTTGTCTTGGTAGTCCATTGAGAGTATCATTACCCTTCATTTGTCTTCTCTTATGTTGAGGGCGTCATTATGTCTATTCTATCTTCTTTTCTTGTAACCCATTGCAAGCGCTATTGTTTTTCCTCTATGTGGTTGATCTGTAAGATGAATCCTTAGGAAAGAAATATACAAGGAGAGCAATTAGGAGCTGATGGTGGTAGTTGATAAGGAAGTTATCTTACGTTGCTGTGACAATTATCTTATGTTTTTGTAATAACTATCTTATTTACACAGTATTTTTCTTATTTATGAAGTCTAGTTTTAATAGAATTCCTATTCTATTTTAGTTCCAAAAACTCATATGTATTTAGCCATTTATAGGGCATTAGGATGAATAACAAGGTAGTCAAAATTTTCCAAAAAAAATAGTTGACAAAAGGCTTGCTCAAAATGAGTTTTCTAAGTAGAACCATTAGGCCTAGAAAGGGGAAGAACTCCAGCAAGGGAAAAGAGGACTTTCCTGTGAATTGTCCTGTGACTAGATTCTACATAAAAATATATATCAATTTGGTGTCAAAGCTGGGTGTTATGGACGACTCTCCAAACGTCTCAAGTCAAATGGATGTGTTCATAAGAAACATCGAGTAGAGGTTGTCAACAATGGTGAACTGCAAATAGTCCAGCGAAAAGTCCTTGGACTGAAAACTAGAGGATATTTTGTGAGAGTTGAAGGGGTGCGGTAAGAACAGTTGCACCTATAGGGACCACAGGAGGAAAGAAGTTTTGGGCTAGCAAGAGGGATTATTGTTCCTAGGTATTCTAAATTAAAATTTCTTTCATATGATGGTACTGATGATTTGTTTCTTTAGATCCATAAAATGTGTGTTAGAAACTCTAGCTTGAGAGGCTAGAGATCCGAATATTATTGATCGTAAAACAGTAGAAATACTGCTATTACAAGTAAACCGATGATCACCCACTAACCAGAGCAATGGTTGCTCCTCAGGGAAAGAATATCTTTTTTCATTGTCACAATACACTCCTCTCTTTCTGAATCCCCTCTCTCCTCACTCTCCCCTCCTCTTAGCTATCCCTCGTACATTCTGTTATTCCTTGTGCCACCTCAGCCCAATTCTAACTAACTCTGACATCACCCTCTTTCTTTCTACGTGAATACACCCTCCATATCCTAGGCTTAGTATTATTGCTATCATTGGCCCTAACAATGTGAGTAGTTCTTTGAAAATCGGTGAACACCTGAAGAAGAAAAAGTGAGGCTGGTAGTGTTTCGTCTTAATGGGAAAGCAAGAGGAGGTGAGTATGGGTGACATTCACCTAGCAATTTCACCTGAGGTTCGATCCTCCTATAAGCCTTAACCCCTTAGATGAATTGGACAACTTAAAATAGTTAGGAAAGATGGAGGATTATTAGAAGGAGTTCCAATCTTTGCTGGCCCAAATTATAGAGCTCACTAACAAGCCGCAAATTAGCTTATTCATTGTTGGTCTTATGAAAAAAGGAGGAAAATTGCAGCTGAATGAAAAAAGGAGGAAAATTGCAACAGCCAATCAGCTTAGGATTTGTTATGAATTTGGCCTGCACTTTATGAAAAGAAGTAGAGGAGCAACTAGGTTGTCTTAAGGAGGAATCATAAGGCAACACCTGCTTGGAGCAATCCGAAAACATCTACTGAAGAACTATAGGGAAGGGAAATTCTGGGATAGCATCCAGTATCTGCAGCACAAACAAGCCTTTCTTTCAGAAGTAAACAAAGACCAAGATGGATGAATGAAGGGCAAAGGGGCTTTGTTTCAATGGTGATGAAGCATTCTCTCGTGGAAATAAATATAAGAAGCTGTTTTGGGTAGAATTGATAAAATCTGGAGAAGATGATGAGGAGGAGGCTTGCTGAAAATTCTGTGAAGATTTTGAGAAGATCCATCTTAAGTTTGGGCTTGAGGAAAAGTGCTTTGTCCAGAAGGGGAGTAATGATATGCAAGATGCATTCTTAGGGAAGAAATATACAAAGAGAACAATTAGGAGCTAATAGTAGTAGCTGATTAAGGAGTTGTCTTATGTTTTTGCAGTAGTTATCTTATTTAGGAAGAAGTCTATTATCTTCAGAAGTTTATTTTTAGTAGGAGAATAAGTTAACAAATTTCTTTTTCTTTTTTTGAAAACGAAATGAAATATATTGAAAGAAGAAGCCAAAGGTCTAACATAAGAAAGGCATTAAGATGAATAAGATGGCTGTCAGAATTTTTCTACGAAAACAGTTGACAGAAAGTTTGTCAAAAACAATTTTTGTAAGCAACAACCATAAGACCTATGAAGGGGAAGGGGAAGAACTCTAGCAAACAAAAAGAGAATTTCCCTATAAATCGTCCTGTGACGAGATCTTGTGCAAAAGCACATGTTAGTAGTTTTAGGGTTTATCCAAAAGGGAAAAAACAGCGAATAAAAAGAAAAAAAATTCAACAAGAAAAACTAACCAACAAAGAATCATTATACAAAATTTTAATTAGACATTGAGAACACCTACTTACTATCTTGAGAGGAAATGTTGAAAATCATAGAGATTTAGTATTTAGAATATAAGTATAATGCATTCCATATGGAAATATGTGCGTGTTTAATAATAAAGTTATTTAGATACTAACAAGCAAGATTGTGTTTTCTTATCATAGAATATTGTCTTACTTTTATAAATCTAATGAATAACACCCTTAAAAACCCTTTGTGGTCCTTGTGTCCTTAAAATTTAAACTTTACAGTTGCGATCATGACAAATCAACTTATGGACTCTTCTCCTGTGTTTTGCCTTGTATATTTAGATAATATTCCAATAGATCAGGCTTTTACAAAATTTGCAAACTCTTTGGTAATGAATTGCTCCTTGCCGTATGTTCTTGCCAGATATTCACTTTATCAGCAGTACCAGTTCAAAGGATGCCAAAAACTGCAATGCAGTGCTTTTCTGTGTTGAGGCCTGGAGGCTTGCTCTTATTCAGGGATTATGGTAATAAAAAAAACAAGTATTCAACTACTGCCTAACGAATGTGACATCTGAATATGCTATTCAGGTGTCTTAATTGTCAGTTTTCATCTGTTATTAATTATGAAGCTCTACAATTGGTGGCACTTATAAATTTTCAGTTTGATGAAACTTAGGGCTATATGACATGACGATGCTGCGCTTTGAACCTGAGAAGAAAGTGGGATTTCGAGAATACATGCGATCAGATGGAACTCGTTCTTATTTCTTCTGTTTAGATTTTGTCAGGAATCTGTTTGTGGATGCAGGCTTCATTGAGGTAACCAGCTTTTATTACATTACCATGAAAATTCATCATTCTAGTCCAGTTTCTGTACATAATTATACATGCCATCACATTCCATTTGGCTGGCAGCCAGGGTTCAGTGACTAGAACTAAAAGAAACTCACAATCTTGTTTACGAGAACAATTATTTTATGGTTCACTTTCTTGACAAGTATATGCATCTCTACGTCAACTTTGCATGCAACTGTATATGCTTGAGAAACTTTTAGATGAACTGTAGCGTTTGGACTTGAGAGTTTAAAAAAGGACATCTTCTTTGGTTGATGATGTTGCTTCCGTACATGTAGCTGGAGCTTGAGTATTGCTGCATTCAGTCTATAAACCGCCGAAAAGGTAAAATCATGAGAAGGGTGTGGGTTCATGGGAAGTTTCAAAAGCCGATATAAAGTGGTAGTCAAGATGCTTATTTTAGAAGATTTCAGAGCTTATGCCTGCTGGTTCTACAAAGATGGTGTTTTGCATGGCACCAAAGTAATGTTCAATTTAATTTTAGATTTCAAAGTCGCTCATTTGAAAGAGTGAGTTGAGAGTGGGTATTTAAGAAAGCATCCCCCAAGTTTCCTGTTTCAGTATTATTGAGATTTGTTACTATGAATGGAAAGCTTGGAGAGATGAAAGGTGATTATTATTATTGTCCTTAAAATTGACTGTTTTTCTCTTAATGCCCTCCCAAGTTTTTACTAAATCTATGATGTAAACCTTAGAATTGTCTGTAAATTCAACGGGACAAGTTGCATTTGAACATGACATAGCTGCCTGATTCGATAGCGTCAGGTTCTTAAACCCCAGTAGTGATGTTTTGCCTATCAGAAAAAATGATGTTGCGGTTGACTTTGCTACTAGTTAAGAGGCTCGTCCTATCCCATGCTGTGCGTCATCACATACCTTAGAAACAGTTATTAACATCGTCAGGTGAAGGCATCTCTGATATTTCCAATTAGGAGAACAATTTCTAGTTCTTTAGGATTTTTTATTTATTGTCAAATTTTTTTAAAATTTAATTTGGTGATTATTTTTTTAAAATTTGTATAGAAGGTTGTTTTTACTAATGTTATGTATTTACTAAATGTTATATGGATATTCATTTTGTTCATCTATTAATTATATTAAAAATAATTTAATTTAATTTATACAAAATTTAAAGGTCAATTGAATTTTAAAATTTTAAGATGCCTCAAAATCTCCTTAAGAGATTATTACTTGGGCATTAAGGAAATGAAGCTTAAAGAACCTTCTAATTTCTTTTGACTGGATAGTCTTTGCACAAGAAGTCAGTCGAAGACCGTAGTTTCTTGTAGGGATTAGGTCACCCACCACTAGATTGACCAATGTAAGTGCTCTGAATTTCATCATCCAACTTGTGGCTGCCAAAGCTGACTAGCGGATACAATATTTAGGATTTGGCTTCACCTTTTTATGAGAGGTTTAGTGGTATCAGAATTCAGAATTACTATGTTAAGCTTGAGTTTGCTTAATGCCGCGAGTCCGAATTCTAGAAATACGTGGACTTGGGACTTGTAAGCCCTATGTTTTAAGGTCTTACATTTAATTTATTGGCTAATTTCTTAAATTTAAACTGAACTTAAAATTTATATATAATTTATTAATTTTAACAAATTTTGCCAATTGCCCGGATGCTAAGGCGCGTATGGGGTGTTTGCATGCATCACTCTCTCCACCACCACACCCCCACGAGTCACCGCCATCTCTGCATTTGGTTTTCTACAGAAAGGCCGACTTTGTTAAACCCCTAAGTTCAGATTGTAGGATCGTGCGAGTGTTGGCGAGCTTTAACCAATGTTTAGCACGCAAGTCGGCACGAGGAAGATGTGTTGACGAGGAAACAGGGCAAAGTCTCGAGAGTAGGCGAGATTCGATACGTGTAGGCGCGCATTGGCGGAAATCTTTGACGAGACGTAAGATTCGGATGCGAGGCCGCGCGGAGTTAGCAAACTAAGTTGTGCGAGAAGGCGCAAAGGCATGTGAGATCCTGCGAGGATGTGCGAAGGCATACGAGCGCGACGAGGCGCTTAAGCACTTGACTTCGGCAAGGGAGGTCGAAGGTAGGTGAACCGGCGAGGTTTTATGCTAACTCGGTTTGTGACTTGAACCAACGAGATTGCACGCATGAGGGAGGCATGCGAAAACACTAAGGTATTGATGGGTGAGTGAGATCAAACTTGGTGCGAATTTTGGTAGAGTCTCGGACCTTGTGGAGATTGACTCGACCCAGTGTAGCGCCCCATTCCTAGCTGACTCGCACTTGACATCGAGTGGGATATCCGAGTCCGAGCCAGTGGAAGTGGCGTGCTAGAGCGGTCGGTCAGTTCTGTTCGGTACAAATTTCAGTCAAATTTGAAATCCGATCGGCACAAGCTTAAGCGGAAATCAAGACACTCAGTCATAGTCGGTCAGCAATACATTTCGTAAAACAGTACATGCATAGGCGGATAAGAAATACTGCTCGGCCAATAGTATTTTAAAACAGTACATGCAAGTATTACCGATCGGTACAATTTCAGTTCATTAATCAATCAGTCAGTTCATTGCAAGCATACAGATTCCAGTGGCCAGTTAGGGCCGAACACTAATACAATGGTTCAGAAAATTACAAAGTACTACTTAGACAATAATAACCACATACAAGAGACAGACACAACTGATCCCGACCACTAATCTTCACTTGAATGCAGTAAGTATACTCCCGTTCGCCGGACGGGGTATTCTTCAGAGTCCTGAAAAATATTTGCAAATTTTGATGAGATTTGCGAACTCAGTGAGTGACCATCATCGAT
>JANZLX010000003.1:24497456-24511207 GCA_025531955.1 Erythroxylum orinocense | reverse complement strand
TTCTAGCAATCGGTCATTCAGACCTCCTTTTGATCGATCACAGTCAGTCACCATGTCATTCTATCGATCGGTCTTTCATCGATCGATCATTCACTTAGTCTCCCAGATTTTCATTTTATCTCGAGCAGTCGATCATAATTCTTATTCTGTCGCTCAATCGGATTTCTAGTTCAACACATTATCGTTCTATTGATTTATTCAGTCTTTCCTATCGATCGCTCGGTAACGCGATCGCTCGGCCTCACCATTCACATACGACAGTGAAGTCGATCGGTTCTATCGATCGACCATTTCAATATCAGTCAATACAATGCACATTTAATGCACAATAAATAAACACATTAATCCCTAATGCGGGGCCGGGATGTTACACCCAGGCTAGGACTTGTTGTGCGAAGCATTGGATCAGACTAACGGACTTGTTGTGCGAAGCATTGGATTAGACCAACGGACTTGTTGTGCGAAGCATTGGATCAGACCAGTGTGCTAGTGGGCTTCGGTGAGATCACGCTCCATCATCAGCGGATAGAGATCACGGGGAGATCTTGGATGATGTGGCTATAACTAGGAGTTAGAATTGCAGTGAAACTCAACATCTGAAGATAGTGGAGATCTTCGCGGATAAGGATGTTAGTATTTTAGATAGTGTTCTAGATCAATGTAAACTCTATCTTTATGTTATCTTGTTAGATTCTATCTTATCAATTAGAGTCCTATTTGGATGGAGCTGTCATCCAATTGGTTCGTGAGATCTTATTTGATAGAGATAGACGTGATCTTAAGTAGTTCAGATTTAGTGAAAATCTGTGACTTTAAGCTAGGATGCCTATATATAGCTTATTTAAGCTCTGCTCCACTCACTTGATCAAAGAGAGCATTCTTTGTATTCTTTTGAGAAAAAGTAATATAAAGTTGGTCTTTTGACCGTATCTCTGTGTGTTTCCTTGTTGCCTATATTCTTTATTGCTTCTGCATTGTTTCTTCGAGGGTGTGTGAGGTAAACACTTTGAAGGTTGAGAAAGGCTGAATCTTACTTTAACGGATCTAAGTGAGATTGTCGTGCAAAGGGTGTGATTGCGAAACTTAGAGCGAAAGTTCAAGTCTTCAAGATGTCCTTTGTTTCAGTCTTCCTTGAAATTGGCATTTGGCAGCGATTGCTTTTGTCTTTTCTTTGTTTTGTTGATTCCGAAATTTGCTCGTGCATTAATGTGCTTGCAAGTAGCTTATCTCATTTTGTACCAAGATTGGCCTTATATGATTGCTTCTGTTCTGCTGGGACTTTATCTTTCCCCTTTCTTTAAGGTCGAAGGAGAATAAATTATAAAACAGATTTAAATACATAGACACACACACACGCATATATGGTAAGGTAATATTGAAATAATTAATAAATCTCATATAGACAAAAAAATAAGGAATTTATAATCTTAAAAAGTTGAGTTAAAGTCTGAATTTCTTCATATATAAATTATTTTTCTCTATTTTAATTAATATTTAAAATTCAAACAAAACTTTGGAGTAAGATATTTTGCATATTGTGGATAAAATATGAGTCTCTGTTTAAATTTTAATAAAACATTAATCAAGCAAAATGAATATTTAAATACTTTAAAAATAAAGAAAATTGAAGTTATTTAATATAAGAAATAGCGATTAAAATAACTAAATTAAAATATAATAATTTATATAAGAGAACTTATTTATAATTTAATATTTTAAAATTTAAGTTATAAAGTAGATTTTTTATATATAAATTACTCATTCTTCTAAAATAAAAATAATTATAAAATTTAAGTTTTAGTGAACAAACATTGTGATTCCAAATTAATAAAAACTTAAAATAAGTATAATTATAAGGCTAAACTTTACAATGAAGGTATTGACAAACAGTTTATTAGCTGTTTTTTAGTTTATTGGCTAAAAGTTAACTTTTTGACCATCTTAAAAAGTTATTGATGTGTTTAGTGAATGATTTATTAGTTAGCTTATTTAACTCCAATAAGTTAATATGTAATTACAGTATTTGAGGTTAGTTATTTACCTAATGACAATATTACCTTCCACTTATTCTTTACTTTTGCTTTTTGTATTTTTAAAGTTGGCTTTTTTTAACCATACTGAAGTTTGGAAGAATATAATAAAGGAGCTAATTAAACCTTTTAATCTTTATTTAATTTTATAATATTAGTTTACATTTAAAAATACCATAATATTAAGTTTTTAAACATAAAGATTCAAATCAAATTAATATTTTTAGTATATAACTACTATATATTGTATATGTGTTACACGATAATTATAGATATTTTAATTTATTAAATAATAAATTTATATATATTATATGAAAAAATACTAATATGATGTAGCTCATTATATCATTCATATTAATACAGAATTCAACGTTAGATGATGATGATGATGATGATTATTATTATTATTATTATATTTTTATTGAAGTTATAAACTTAAGTTTTGTAAAATTAAATATCTAAAATCTAAATTTTTATAAGGATATTCAATGAAATACTAAGAAATAAACATTCATGTCTTTATAATTTTTTAAAATCAAATCTTCATAAATCATTTTACACGTCAACAGTTAATGCTAAAGAACTAATTTTATTAAACATCTTTAATAAACAGCTAATAATATTTACTGATCAAATCAACTAATATAATCAATTATCAATTAATCATTAATAGAATTAAATAACAGCTAATATAATTAGCTGTATGCCTTAATATCTCAAATTCAATGTAAACCCTTGGCCGTTGGTTGGAGCTACGATCCCTATGCCCGATTGATTGTACATGGGTAGAATTTTTTGCCTTCTAATTCTGTGGGCTTATTCTCCATCGTGGCCGTAACGTCTTTCCTCATTTCGGCCCCACTTTCTCTAACCTTATACTCAAATTCCCAGTGCTTAGCTCAGATAATGACAAATTCTCAATGCTTTAAATCTTTCGTAATCAAATGGTGTTGAACTTTTGACCCAAAAAAAAAAGAGGTGTTGAACTTAATAGGATCAAAAATAATAATAATGACAAATAAAAATCTCACTAGCACCCGAGATTTGGTAATACATAAATTTACTTTTAACTAATAAAGAGGTTATTTTTAAATAAGATTTAGATATCACAATGTAAATAAAAGTAAAATATACTAATTAAGAAGAATATAACATTCAAAAGAAAATTTAAGTTTATTTTGTTATGAATTAGATTTTAATTCTCTTCAATATTTTAGACAGAAGAAGAAGGATGTTTTAATCGTACAACTTAATTGGCCTAAGGGGTAAGCAAAAATATCATAAAAACAATCCACGTTACTCCTTATAAATCATATTTTGTCTTTGATTTTATAAATATATTTTTGTAAAATATACAATTATTACGTATTAAACAATAAATAAGATTTATAGCGTGTTCTGATATATAAAATAGGAATATACAATTATTCGTTTTCTGTTTTTACCTTAAAAAAAAAGGTCTATTGTTTTTGCCGTCAACTTTGAACCCTGTGCAACTGTGTAAATATAAATTCATAATTGTTACACTAATAGTTATCTTTTGTTTCTTTAAGTAGGTAGATAATGTGTGAACTAAATAATATTATAAAGGGACCATGCTCGGGAAAAGAGAAAGATAAGTTCTATTTCATTTGTCTAGCATACTAATGAAATTGATGTCCTGTACATGTGTTGATGCTAACATGTTTCTGCTGAAGTTGGGGCTAGGTAAGATAAGGCATAAATAAATGGTCGTCCTGGAAAACACAAGAAGTTGCTAAAAATAGATAAGCTAATTAAGGTCAGTTGTCTGAACTATGATGCCACCTCCAAAACCATTCTCTTGGTGACTTGCTTGAACTACTTTTATACGCAGGAATGGTTTTAAAATACATTTGCTGCTTTGTTTGGTTGTTACTAAACGAAAACAGAAAAAAAAAAAAAACTTATTTTAATGGCCTGGATGATCAAAGAAAACAATTGTGTGCTTGTCTTTGGTTTGTTCTACAAAGATTGTTTCTTTTCATTGATTGGTCCAAAGTATAACTAACACACCTGCTAATGAAGATAACTTAAAATCTTAAATCAAAGCTAGCTAGTTGCCGAGTAGCTGGTAATGACATCAACGTATCATTATATAATATCGGAATATGTCAATCAATCACCAAGTTTATAGACAAGTCAATGATATTGATTAAGTAAGCCAATATGATTCTTAAAATAAATTAGCGACACACATCTAACAACGTGGCAGATTGCAATTGAAGAGTAGGAAGAACTATATTGTACATAGCAAATGATGTAGCCTAACCTTAATAAAAATATTAGGTCAAGAGGCTTCTCATCTGGTCGGAATCGACGTGTATTCCATCACAGATGCACGCGATGAATATATTTATTTTACAAAAGCATTGAGGACTTAAAAAGTGAGCAATATTGTACAATTTCAACTGATGATGCATGATTCCCCATTATTCTTGTTATTAAATTAAGTGGTTGTAGTGAATCATGCTTTATTAATCATATATAGATATATATATATTTAATTAAGTTTTTATCTAGTGGTTTAGATTTCCTTAAAGCCATGGTTCTCATTTGTTTGTGGGTTCGTACATGATTGGTTCCTTCAACTTCCAAACATTGTAGGGCTTGGAAGTGTTGGTGAAACAACAATTCAGAAAGAGAAGTAGAACTGATTCAAAGAATGGAGGAGCTATTGCTGATTATTTTAATCAAAAGCCATTTTATTATTAATTATAACCCAACATGGGAATCAAAGTGCTCTACTGCTTTTCCCACAGAATGTTGAATACAAGTAACCAGGCAGTAGGGCAACAATATTATATTATTTAGGGTTCATTAACAATGACATGTGAATCCACGTGAAGAGGGTCCTTTATGTTGCAGTAACTCTTGGATCCTTTGAGTGAAGAAAACATCCTTTCCTGGACATTGTGGAGATCTTAACCCCAAACTTTGGCTTTAGTGCCTTCCTCTTTTCTTTTTCTGTCAGATTACTGATCTTAACTCGAATTAAGTAGCATTGGCACTCATTTTACTGTATCCAATTCCATGTCATAAACTAATTACTCAAGATTATGAGACAAATTAAACGTACGTGTCACATAAGTATAGGTGATGATCTGTTTTCTGCATCGTTTCTGTTTTCCAAGGGATCAGAAATATTATTCATTAGTTTCTGAAAAGAAAAAGCAACTAAAGGCAAGTTTGGTTCCATGCTCCATGAGAATGGATGTGTACACACCTGTCTTTCTCATATTTCATTCCCTTATAAGGCCAATGCACATATGCATTTGTACGAAGATATGGAAGTTAGCTCTTGTAGGAGCTTCTTAGAGCTAGATTGGAGTAGGATTAAATTTCATTGACTTGGGTTTTTCTTGAAGTGTTCTAATTATTGATAATAATTAGGAAGGGTTAATGCGACAATACCATTGTATAGTGGTTTTGGACTTATTTTTGTAAGCCTCTTATATTTGATGATAATTAAAATAGACCCTTGTTCTAGTATAATCTTAATTATAAAACTATTTGTAGCATACAAGCTATTATCTATCAATTGTATTTTCATAAAAATTTACAGAGGACTTAGTCTAATTACTGGCATAATATCCAAAAAGAGATCTATTTGATTAATTATTGAACTATAGGAACCTCTTGAAGTTAAATTCTAAAACAACAATATCAGAAAGACTTTCCCATTTACAAGCTAAATGAAGCAAAGAAAACAACAAAACCACTACTTATGGTATTCATCAGATTAAGCTCTTAATTTGAGAATGGTTCAAAATTATTTAAAAGCCAAAATCTTCAAGGATCATGCATATATAAACATAGATCTTAAAAATAATTCCTGAAAGCCAGAATTTGATATTCATAAGGTTATTTGATTGATTCAAAGTTGTATAACGTAGGAGATTTAGACTATAGATGAAATTATTTCTGCTATATATCTGCTAGTTACTTCCTTCACCGAATCAATTTATTTGCTTGACATACATTGTCCAATAGTTGACTCAACTACTTCCTTCAAGTTCGAAAATGAAAGTAAAAAGAAACTGAAACAGACAAACTCTCTCCTTCGAGTTCATTACATGGTCAATGCCATTGGGTCATCCTCCATTTCATCGTTTTCTGATTAATTTCCATTAGATGATTAGACTCTTTCATCATATATAGTCTAAACAATGTCAGAAGAGAAACAAGACAAGCCTCGTTTATTAATATTTATCATCCTCCCAACGGTAGTTTTGCCTCTTATCATTTAATTAAGATGGCCTCAAAATGATCCTTGGACTAATAGATTGGGACCCATACCTGATATATTAAAAATGTAAATGGAGAATTTCTATGTAACTTAACCCGAGCTAGCATTTTATTATTACGTTCGATTGGCTACGAGGATGCTTTATATCCTTTAATATAGCTCATGTGAGCAAAGAAACATTAAATTACATAAGAAATTTTAGGAAAGGAACAGAAAGGTTACTCTTAGACTACTCATATGGTGCGTAGTTAAGATTAGGCAAAGGTCTGATAGAAACTAATACTGCATGAGAAAAAATGTCTAAACTGACATAATTTTCTAGTTGAGTAAGTCAGCAATTATTCTTTAGGATATTGATATACATACATACAGAAGATGGAAGTAAAGAAAATAAAACCTGCTCAAGTTTTAACTGACGTAGGTTTCTGCTAATGGCATATAGAAATTAAGCTAAAAATGAGTATAGATAATTCTCTAAGCAATGGAATGAAGATATGTAATTCTACAAGCAGAATCAACCAAAAGACGTATACCTATTTTGCAAAGAATACAAATACTTGAATTTGATCAGTCTGTTTTCCTGTTTTATTTCCTAGAAAAGTGCTTTTTTATGCCATTAGAGAAGCCTCTTCTTACTCTCTCTAAATGTCCATAGCTCTTTCTAAGTGTCAACTTAACGCATCAACAAAGCCAGAATGATAATCGCCCTTGCTTTTTAACAAGATATCAAACAGAGATAGATGTAAGGAAGCAGCAAATTTATTGTTTGAAAGCAGTTGCGATATCCCCAATTAGTCTCCCAGCAAGAAGTTGGAGTAAAGAAGAAGGAAAGTTGCACTCTTAAGAATAAGTGGATACACATGGTCATAGCACACCAGGAAATTTACAGAATACGAATATGGTTATTCATTTCTAGGTTACCTGGTCGTTCCTCCCAAGTTCCAATCATCACGACTATAGCCTTTTAAGCTAGATGAATCTTGACTCTGCTGCTTCTCCTTTCTTAAAATTTTCCCAATTTCTGTTAATAAACGTTATCGGTCTCATCTTTTTGTTTCTGATTGCTAGCTAATAGGGTGGCCTTCCATGAGGCCACCCTCCATATCCCTCATGGCTCAATTGTCCCCCATTAGGCATCAAATTTGGAGGCAAATTGAATACCGGCATTGATGTTGCCGGATCCCCCATTCCCCCGCCACTACCATCACTGCCACCACCTCCGAGCTGCCCTTGGCCACCCCCACCGCTTCCACCTTCTTCTTCCTCCTCCAGCGGTAACCTCTCATAAGTAGCATTTGAGAAAGTCGCTGCTATCAGCATAACAGGCCCTGATGCCACAAGTGATCCCACCACACTACCACCCACCACCTGCCCTTGCCCTCCGGCGAGGTATATAGTCAACCCGGTTGCTCCTGGAGGCGCTGGTCCAGGCAAGAAAGCGCCAGTCAGTGACAAAATCTCAAACCTACCATGAAGTGCCATGACAGCTCCAGGAGCAGAAGGTTGCTTAAGAGTTACATTGGTGACCATGCCACTTCCACTCATCACACAAACTCCTCTTTGCCTCTTCCTTGCAAAACAAGCTAAACTCTCAACAATATCAGACCCATTAGCTATTTCCATTACATGACTTTTGAGGGCATTAGGGCTATCTCTAGTGACAAAAATGGGAGGTTTAGGTTTGTTCTTGGATCCCGGTGGCCGGCCCCGTGGTCGGCGTGCTGGCACCTCTATAGCACCTTCTTTAGGCTCGTCGCTGTGTTCCCTCTCTTCTTCTTGCTCTTCTTCTCTTCCAACACCACTCTCTGTTGCTTCTCTATTGGTGTTGGACATGGATATACCTAGATCTGGCTTCTTCAATGGTGACGATGAGCTTGTTGATGTGTCTATTCCTTGAAGACCCACGTGGCCCGTCCACCACGGGTTCGCCATGGTTGTCAACACCAAAATAAAGAAGATTAATGAGCACAGATGGCCTGCAAGGTCAAAATTTTGTCTCTTGAATCTTCTGGGAAGCTGAAGATGAGCTGATTCTAGATATAAACAGTAAACATGAATCTAAGCAGGTGGGGAAAGGACTGGTTTTGGATGAAACTAAGACAGGATGGAAAGAATGATCAATAGCTGAAAGAAGAAAGAGAAAAGAAGAAGTGAATAAACTTTCTTTAGAAAAGCAAGGAGCAAAACCGAAGCAGCAGTAGTCGTTAGCGGTTCTCAAGTGTAGAAGAGAATGAAAGCTTTGAAACTTAGCCTAGAGTGCTTAGAGAATCATAAGATTTGAAGAAGAAATGAAGAGAGGGATTATATAGTTCAGGTTTATCTACAGATGTAACAAATATAAGATGGGAGGGGATGTTTCTTGAGTTTCCTTTCGACATAGGGAGTATGACCGACTTACGTAGCCCTGTCATTATTATTATATTTTAATCTTATCGAGTGGTGGACTCGAGGCATGGACTATAAATTAATATTAGATGAATAAAAACATTGGGTGGGCAATTTTGTAGAAAAATGAACCTCAAATCAGTTGATTGTATTAATTATTATAAATTATATATTTTTTTAAATGTATTTTTTGCTTTTAATTATAGTTATTTATTTATTTTTCCTCTCTCTCATGTCATGTCCCCTTATTTCTTAAAGCTTTTCTTCAATAAACCCTAGGTAGTTTGTAATATTCATCTACATTTTATATAAATAGATTACTAGGCCTTTTTACGGCCCATAAATTTTAATCTTCACTAAAGTGACATAAAATTACTACTTTATATTTTTATATCTTAAATTAAACTTCATAATTTTTAAAATCTCTAAACTTTGAGACTTATTTTAAAGTAAATAAATCTAAGAAGGATGCCACGTAACTATTGAGGACAAAAGCCTTGTGACCCTGAGCATTTTCTTTAATTTTGGATAAGCTTTTAATTTTTATGCTTTGGGGCATCGTGCTGGCAAGAGATGGAGGTGCACGTCCTTGTCTTACGAAAGCAAGTGGTGTTTTGTGAATGAAATTACACGTTTAGATGGTAATGTTGAATGTAGTAGATTATTATAAACATGAGTAAAAGATTGAGGTAATTGTCAGGACGTGATTGGCATCCTTTAGTGGTTTCTTAATGTTGTAGTACTTCGAGTCCTCTTGTCTTTTCTCGTAATTTTCGGTCACTATTGTTTTTAACTCCCATTTCTTTTCTTTCATACGGAAGAAGTTAATTCCTTCAATTCAACATTAATTGGCTAGGTATCTTTGAAAGTGCTAAGCTTTTCTTCTTCTTGTACACAACTTTAATTCCTTTCCTTAGTAAGCCACTCTTACAATCATTATCTTCCACGTTCCATGCAAATACAACGAGCCTTATAATTTTCACAATTTTATTGCCACCGACTTACATGTTACTAAGATAAATTTATTCAACTTGAAGTTTATATGATTACGTGAGACAAGCTCAAATTTTCATTCAATTTATCATAAAAATTTGAAATATAATTACAATTCTATCTTGCATGTAGATCAAAATAGATCTATTTAATATGCTAAAGATTTGGTAAATTATACTTTAAATTTAGGATTTTAATTAATTTTGCAATATTGGTTAAAACTATAAATTATATTAATTAAATATCAAAAGTTTTAGTTTATTACACATATAACCATTACCATTTACTTTCTCTTTTGATTCTTTTTCAAACTAGTTAAAGCAAAACCAAGAAAATAGACTCGTGATATTCAACCAATCTCAATTGTTAATGGAAGAAAGGAGAAGTAAAAAGCCAATAATAAAAAACGAAACAAAAGGTTCCAAAAGATTAAGAACAATTGTAGTCAAATATGGAGCCTAATTAAAGCTATACTTAGACAATCTTCATGAATTTCAAAACATGCTAAGAGTATTTTTAATACAATTTGCAATTGTCACTAGAATCAGACTTTTTTAAAAAGAAAAGGTTAGGAAATTCTAACAGTATAAATATTCTTTTCCCAACAATTATTGATCAATTCTTCCTTTTCTTTTCATTTTTGATCATATGAACATTCTTTATTCCTTTATTTGTAGACTTCAAATGATATTGAACAAAAAGGAAGACATGAAGAAAAAAGCAAGAAGGAACTAAAGAAGAAATAAACAAATACAGGAACAAGAAAGAATGTAGGAAGAAAACAAAGAAGGAATCAAGAAACAAGAACAATAAATAAGAACAAATAAAAGATAGGTATAACCTAATTTTTGAACAAAAACTCTGATGCCAAACTAATTTGAACCATAAGAATAAAACCTTGAACCCAACACACTTAATTTATAATCAGGCAACAAGGAAGCCACAACCAAATTAAGGATAGAACTCTTTGATCTAATGATTATATAATCATGAACTAAAGGTATAAAAGAATTTTGACTCATTGTTTTGGAAAACTAATTAAATTCATAATTTGATAGCTTGATAATTCCTAAAAGTTCTTTGAAGAACCAAAGACAAAACTCTCACAATTGTATTAATAGTCAAAGATGTCTTAAAACTGAAAAGAAAAGGTCTTTAAATACTAAATACCAAATTAGAGTTTTCAAACTTAAATACAAATTAGGGTCTTAATTAAACACATTCATGTTAACTACATACATTTTAATGCCATCATATACGATTTAGGACATGTCCATCTTTAAGAGTATATATCCTTGTTTAACTCTAAAAGGTTGGGCATGGTTTAAGATACAATGGTAGTTAAAGACTGTAAATCCATTTGTAACTTTTGAAGATAGACAGTGTTAAGTCAAGAAGACTTTACTTCTATTAATTTTGGTGACAATCAAATAATAATAATCTTAGAAATGTATGAATTGTTTTGATAAGTTTGTTAAGTGCGCAGAAAAATGTAAGTAACACTTAGTCATCACAGATGAAATGCAAACAACAGACGAAGCGCAAAACACAGATGAAGCGCGAAGCACAGATGAAGCGCTTTTGTCGATACAAAAAGGAAGGTACTCTAGAATGTCAGAAAGTTAGTTAGTTAGAGTTATTTACAGGACTCAACTAAATAATGGTTTCTAGAAGCAGTTTCTCAAGAAGACAGTTGGAGACTTAGGCTATAAATACTAGTCCTAGTTGAAGACTAAAATAACGTTTTTTTACAAGAGAGAAAATAATGTTTGTATAATACTTTAAAAAAATTTTGTATTCAAAGTGTGAAACAAAAAAGTGAATACTACTGTAACGAAAACTCAAAATATCTTTCTTAGAGAGAGAAAGAAAAGGCTAGAGCCTGGAAAGGCTAAGATAGCGAAAAGAATACTTTGTGAAAGAGACCAGAAGAGGCTCTGGAAGGGAAGAAAGAATATTTGTAAAGTTGAAGAGTATAGTGAAATCTCAAACAAACTCTGAGGACTGGACGTAGTTCAAGGTTTAGGGTGAACTAATATAAAATCCCGACATCTATTCTCTAACCATTATACTTTAGTTTTCTTGTTGTTAGACGAGTAGATAAAATTACTTGTGATTCAAATACTTATTAACTTTAGTAAACTATCTTTGGAATTCATTATAGTTGTAAAGATATTCAAGAAATCTCAAAAGATTAATAATTTGGAAAAGATTACACCATTCAGCCCCCTTCTTGTGTATTTTATACTTTACGTGATTCCTATATTAACAAGTGATTTACTTCAGTTGGTATCAGAGCTCGGTTTCCAAGAACTACCTTTACAAAGCGAGGACAAAGATCTATAGTTGAATCACATGTTTTTATAGCTGAAGGTGCCTCGGTCACAAGACCTCTTGCATTCAATGGTGAGTATTATCATTATTGGAAGGACAGGATACGGTTCTTTATAGAATCCACACATATTGATCTTTAGGATATCATCTAGAATGGTCCATACACACCATTAGACGATGAAGGCAATATCATTCCTTGTAATGGATGGTTAGCCGATCATAAAGCTCGATTTCAATTAAACTCAAAGGCCAAGTTATTTTTGAGTTGTGTCCTAAGCAGAAGTGAATATGATAAGGTTCGTGGTTGTGAAACTGCAAAGGAAATGTGGGACACATTATCCATCACACATGAAGGCACAAATCAAGTGAAAGTGTAGCACCCCACTCCCGCAATGACCCGAACCTGACATCGATGGTGATATCCGAGTTCGTGCCTCGCAAGGGTGGCGTGCTAAATCACTCAATCATTCGAAAATTGGTATATTTTTTTTGAAACACAATATGCGAAAGACCATAATCAAATAGGGCATAAGCCGTTTTCAATCACATGAGGTACTTTACAAAATTTCCGTATGGCCATTTGGGCCCTTTCATAAATACAAACACTTGAGTCGTTTCAAAACACAAAGTTATACAAAAAGATGTGGAATATACAATTCAATACAAAATAGAGAAATGTAATGCAGACGCGAACTGGTCCCGACCTCTATTCTTCACTTGTATGCTATAGGTATACTCTCGTTGGCCTAACGGGGTATTCTTCTGATCCTGAAAAATAGTTGCAAATTTTGGGTGAGTTTTGTGAACTCAGTGAGTGACCATCATCGATGGCTCACCCAATCACATAACATGTAATTTCACACATCTCACTTTATTTCACATTTCACATTTGTTCACATTCCATACACTTAATCATTCATTTTATACATATGCAATGCGCATGAGACTCACTTTCCATTTGTTATTGTCATTATGACTGAGTGCCTTTTTATTCGCTCATATCCCTTAGTGGATATCGAGCCGTAGCATATAAAGTCTCATATCCCTTAGTGGATACCGGGTACAGTCGCATTCGAGCTTGAGGCTCTAATCACACTCTGAGCTTTAAGCTCTTTTCACATTCTGAGCTATAAGATCCTTTTTCCTGGTGACTCCGATCATAAATTCCTTTATCTTTCATGCATTCATGCAATGGAATGCATCACTCACAATTGTACATCCCATTCAAACACTTTCTTATTTCATCGGACCTTAGTCTGACATTCCACATTGTAGTGGAGAATTCACACTTTCACTTATATACAGTTACAATTGCACATGTCTAACACATTTAACAATCACATTCACATACAATTTTCGCTTCAATATCTCATTCATATATCACGTTCATTGAACCTTCATTTTCCAAAATTCAACAATCATGACACATTCACAATTAGTCATAATCACTTAATTTATAACATAAACAAAACAAACAATAAAGTAAGACCATCTAGGTCTACTCACAGTACGCTCTATTTTAGCATTTGCTTCCGAAATTAGGGAGCGCCTGAATACGGACACTTAACCTGCATAATTCATTTATGCAAGACACACATTGCACACTCATTAATAATTACACACATATAAACCTTTATTTATGCCCAAATGTATCAATGGACAATATACAATTCATGCTCAATGACAATCCTGGGTATATGTTCTAATATACATTTTATGCTCATTCCCTTTTCATAATTCAT
>JANZLX010000003.1:24469997-24486418 GCA_025531955.1 Erythroxylum orinocense | reverse complement strand
TCTTTTCTTCTTCTTTTTCTCTTCTCCCACGATGCTTCTCTTCTTCTAAGCCAAGACACATTTTTATTCCTATTTTTTCCATTTTGCCCTTCACTCACTTGGTTCTTCCAAAAATAACCCTCCTTTATTTAATCCAAAGTTTACTTACCTAAGGCCATTACTCTAACACCTTAATCATACACTAATTTAATTCTAACTTTGGCATCACAATTAAACTCCAAAAATTAATCCATCAAATCTCATAATTTATTTAAATCATGCTTAATTCATCAAGAAAATTTCTGGGGCCAACAGAAATTGTTGGAGTATGGAATAGAAACAAGAGTTGTTGGCTACCAATTTGGTTATTAACTTCCCAAAACTTCCATTAATGCATGATTTTCATGGTCATTAGCTTCTCATAACTTCCATTAATGCATACTATTCATAACCATTAACTTCCCATAACTACCTATTAATGATGGGGGTTATTGGGGGGGGGGGCAAAAAGGGCAGAAAATAATCATCATTTTTTTGTATCTTGTGTAAGATACAAGGGAAAGAAAGGTTCTTTCTTACACGTACACTCTTTCTCTCTCTAACTCTCACAAGAGTTCTTGTCTTTGTTAGCAAAAAGAAAGAACTCTAGCTATCTCCTAGTGAGGTTTCATCCTTCTATCATCCTGTGGACTTTCATTAGAGAAAGTATACATTGATTATTGTGGTTTATGACAACCCAACGTGGGGAAGATTAAAGAACGAAGGAGATCGTCAGAAAGGCAGGTAAACATCTTACATTTCATGTTTTTTGTTTTCTATATCTATATGCATGAGTAAATTTGGTTTTTGAGATTCCATTTTATCTTTCGCTATGAATACTTAATATATATTATGTATGAGATGCATGATCGGAACCTTACAGTGATATCAGAGCCATCTTGTGCCTTGTTAAATGTAGAATATATGACATGTGAAAATTATTTCCACGGTTGTGACAGTTTAGGGTCTTGTAATGTTTTGTTCAAAATTAATTATAGAAAAATGGCTTTCACAATTTTCTTTCACCAATCTGTTCATAAGATGTACGTGAATGATTTAGTATGACTGAAAAATATTTTTAATGTGATTATAATATTTAATTTTGAATTTACAAGAACATGCATGAAATCTATCTTTCTACTGAGCATGTGATGTCTATTGACTAAACTGATGAAGTTACACATGATTTTCGTAGAATTTGATTCTGGAAAAATTATGTGAACATATTTAAGATGTGTTTATACCTCTGTAAGTTTTTTAGAATTATTAAAAAAATTTAATAATTTTATCAAACAACTTTTAGATTTGGATAGTTTTCCAGAAATTGTAGGATCTGTTTTGTTTGATTTTTTGTATTTTATATTTTGATTCCAGAACCTTAAAAATATTTTTATGTGATAAAATTTGTTAATTTGATGTTTTATGCAAGCCTAAATGATTTTGCTTGGAATTTGATTTCCATAAAAGTTTTAGAAGTCATATTCGTCATTTTTGATGTGTTATCGGTGTTTCGTTGATCATAATAATTTTTGGTTGATTCATAAATTATTTTAATCATCATGAAATGACCTAGGATGCTTGGAATGATGATTTGATGTTCTTGAAATTTGGTAAATTAAAATAATTTTAGTAGAACAATAAATTTTCTAGTATGACTAGAAAAATTGGCATGTATGACAAAATTGAAGTTATTTAATTTTGGGCATCAAATAATTATTTTAAGGTTAATTAATTATGAATTAATTTATGGAATTAGGAATCCTTGTTAATTAGATTAATATTAATTCCAGTCAAATAACATACAATAGTAATTTAGCCAAGTTAGTAAAAGAAAGATAGTAGATCTAAGTGTTGGATTGGGCTTTCATGTTAGGATCCATAAGATGTTATAACCAAAATGATGTGTTTACATATATGCATTAGAGAATGCATGGTTAGGAGAATGTGTGGGCCTGCATGATAGATGGTTATGGGCTTAGGCCTGATTTGATTGGGTAGTTATATATATACATGTCTTCTTTTAATATGGCGATAACCAAAGTCCTTTTAAAGTTCGGGTTGTTAGGCAAATCTAAGCCGGCTTTACATGGATATGTTCAAACCATAGAAATAGGATTTTCAAATTAATAGGTCAGTTTTAACTAGAAGCCTTGGTTTGTTGTACAAATCCAAGATTAACATGGACAAAGGTGAAGTTGGGTAGTGTATATTAGATGTACACGTGTCAAGAGTTGATAGCCTAATAAGTGTGCACGCATCAACAGTTGATAATATTAGATTCGATAGTTGCATTGGAGATGCAATTGGTATGATCGATACCTACTGATTGAACTAAGGTAGCATATTGGGCAAACCTAAGGTCATTCTTAGAGATATTGGATATCAACCCACTAGGACAATTTCTCTACGATTTCTCTCATATTTATATTGAGGGTTATAGATTTGTGAAAATAGCGGGAGCCATAATGCGTGTTATTAAAGTCCTTATAGCAATTCATTTAAGTACATTCTAATTTTTCTCTTTTTGACGAAAGGTTGTTATTGCCCGAGTCAACACCATGAGTACTAATGTGAATCTAAGATCATTGATGGAAGCTAACAAGTTGACCGGTCCAAACTTCCTTGACTGACTCAGGAACTTAAGAATAGTTCTCAAGTCCAAGAAGCTTGGTTATGTCTCAGAAGAACCACTTCTTGATCCCTTTGTTGTTGATGTTTTTGGTGATGATCGAAGGGCATATAGGAAGCATCTCGATGATAGTGAGATGACTAGTTGTATTATGCTAACCACTATGTCACCGAAGCTGTAAAAGCAGCACGAGGCTATAGATGCTCATACCATAGTCTATCATCTTAGGGAGTTTTTTTTATTACCAAGCAAGGTTCAAAAGGTTCAAGACTTTGCGATTGCCCTTCTGGTCCAAGTTGGTTGAGGGGACATCTCTAGTGCAGTACGCACTAAAGATGAATGTCTACATCGAGTGGTTGTCCTCCTTGGGTTTTGTTTTGGATCATGAATTAAGTATTGACTTAATTCTGACGGTTTTAACCGATAATTACTTACAATTTATGCTTAACTATCAAATGAACAATATATCCAACACAATTTCCAAGCTAATCAATATGCTCAAGACAGTTGAGCCATCTATCCGCAAGGACAATGTTGTGATGTGTTGGACTCTTCTGGTTTGAAGAAAAAGAGCCAAAAGAAAGAAGTTCGCAGGGCCTAATGGAGGTGTCAAGAAAGCAAATAAGATTGTCTCGAAGGGAACTTTCTTCCACTATGGCAAGGATGGCTACTGGAAGAGAAACTGTAAGGCCCATTTGGAGTCCTTGAAGCAGAAGAAGGCATCTGATGACTTTTAGACCTAATAAATATTGATGTATGTGGTTCGATGTCCATACATGCCAAAGGTGGTTTCATATACTTCATTAACTTTATCGATGATTATTTTCGATTTAGGTATGTGTATCTTAAGAGATACAAGTCTGAAGCCTTTGAAAGGTTCAAAGATTTAAGAAATGAAGTTAAGAAACAACTTGGGATAAGTATTAAATCACTTCGATCGGATCGAGGTGGTGAATACTTAAGCTAAGAGTTTTTGGATTATCTCAAGGATAATGGAATATTGTCCCAATGGACTCCACCTTACATGCCACAACACAATGGTATGGCTGAGAGGAGAAACCGAACCTTATTAGACATGGTGAGGTCTATGATAGGTTTAGCAAATTTACCAAAATCCTTTTGATGGTATGCACTTAAAACTTCTGTTTATGTATTAAATAGAGTCTCATCCAAGTCAGTTGATGTTGCTTTATATAAGATATAGACTAACAAGAAACCTTATCTTTCTTATATGAAAGATTGGGTTTGTCCTACTTATGTGAAGTGGATTCAGTCAGATAAGCTTGAAGCTAAATTTGGCAAGTGTTTGTTTGTAGGATATTCTAAGAAAACTATAGGATATCAGTTCTACCATGTTTTGGAACAAAAGATTTTTGTTTCAAAACATGCTATAGTCAGTCTTGTGGATTAGATGTGACGTAGTTAGTCTAGTGGGAGTTGACACTTTGAACATACTCTGAACCAAGTGAGGTATAGACGGTGAAAGGAAAAATTGCATGGCAATATTGCATATGGAAGGGTTCGTAGTCAAACCACTGATTTTTCAGTCAATTGGGGTCATGACATGTTGCTAGATACCACTCTTGATTTACTTAAATTAAGTGTTAATTCAAGTGGCCAACATAACCGTGAACCTAATGGGTCACACACATATGAGATCTGAAGGATGAGTAAAATGGTCTTGAATGGTGATTCAAATATGAGAGTGTTTCAGGATTGTATCATGATGTAATTGTGGTAGAAAATGTTGCATGGAATGGATTAGAAACAAGCGTTGTTGGTTGCCAATTTGGCCATTAACTTCCCAAACTTCCACTAATGCATGCTATATGGTCATTAACTTCCCATATCTTCCATTAATACATGTTATTTATGACCATTAACTTCCCATAACTCTCCATTAGTGATAGGGGTTATGGAAAGGCCTAATGGTGCAGAAAATATAGATGATTTTCATATATGTTGTGTAAGATACAAGTGAAAGAAAGGTTCTTTCTTACACATACACTCTTTTTCTCTCTAACTCTCACAAGAGTTCTTGTCTTTGCTAGCACAAAGAAGGAATTCTAATCATCTCCTCATGGTTTCATCCTTCTATCTTCGTGTAGGCTTTTATTAGAGACAGTTTATATTGATCGTTGTGGTATACGACAACCCAATGAGGAGAAGATTAAATAATGAAGGAGATCATCAAAAAGGTATGTAAACATCTTACATTTCATGTTTTTGTTTTCTATATCTATATACATGAGTAAATATAGTTTTTGAGGTTCCATTTTATTTTCCACTGCCTATATTTGATATATATTATGTATGAGATGTATGATCGGAACCTTACAGAGTGATCCAAAGGCCTAACTAAAGTGAGAAAAGAGGGTGGAGCTGATGCTCGACTGTCATAGGTTCTCAGAGAAGAAAAAGGTAAAGTTGGAAGTTTCTTAATTTACGGACTATGCATTAGTTTGGTGGGATCAATTAGTTAATGGTAGGAAGAAAAATGGGAGAGGCCGATAGGGATGCGGGAAGAATTAAAGGTTGTCATGAGAAGGAGATATGTCCCTAGTCACTACTATAGGGAGATTTATCACAGGTTACAGACTTTGACTCAAGGAAATCAAAGTGTGGATGACTATTATAAGGAGATGGAGATGAATATGATTCGGGATAACACTGAGGAGGATCGGGAGGCCATAATGGCTCGATTTATAATCGGTCTAAATAAGGAGATATCTACTGTGGTTGAATTATACCATTATGTGGAGTTGGAAGAATTGGTGCACATGGCAATGAAAATAGAGAATCAGTTGAAGTGGAGAGTGATTTCCAAGCCCACAGATAGAATTAGTAGTTTCTTAACACCTAAGTGGGGCAAGGAAGGGTCAAATAAGTTAGGATGGAAGAGTAAATGGGAATCATCAATAGGGAAAGAAGAACTGACACAAAAGCACAAGGATAAAGTAGGGACTACATCTTTTAGGAATCGGGACATTAAGTGCTTCAAATGTCAAGGGGTGGGCATATAGCTTCTCAATGTCCTAACAAGAGGACACTGGTAAACAAGAATGGGGTTATTGAGATATAAGATGAGAAAAGTAAGGAAGACGAGATGCTAGAAGCAGATGATGAGGCCTATAAGGATGATGAAGATTCAAAACTAATGGTTATCCTGACAACTTTGGTGTCTAAGAGAGCCCTTAATACTCAGGCGCACGTGAATGAGGTAGACTTGCAGCCGAAAAGTAATTTTCATACCAGGTATCTTATGGGAGAAAAGCCTCATAGTATGATTAATGTGGCTAGTGTAGCTTTTGTGGAGAAGATGGGGTTACCATTGATCAAACACCCCAAACCTTATAAGTTGCAATGGTTCAATGATAGATGTGAGGTCAAGGTGAACAAACAGGATCTAGTAAAATTCACTATTAGGACTTATACCAATAAGGTGTTATGTGATGTAGTTCTAATGCCAGCAACCTATATTTTATTAGGAAGGCCTTAAAAGTTTGACAGACAAGCCATACATAATGGTTACAAGAATCGGTATAGCTTCAAGATGGACAAAAGGTCGATTATATTGGGGGGCCTTTAACACCTTCGCAGGTCTATAAGGACCAAGTTAAGTTGAAGCAGAAGGCAGATGAGCGATTGCAAACAAAAAATATTGAGAAAATGAGTGTAAAAGAGGAAGAAAGTTTAAATGGCAAAACAAGAGGGGGAAAAAAGGAGAGTACAAAAAGAAAGAGTTTCTTTGCAAGGAAAGGTGAGATTATAAGGGCCCTATCGAAAAAACAAAAATTAATTTTGTTGGTATACAAGAAGTCTCTTCTTGTTCTTAATTTGACTAACAATTCCCTCCCTAGTTTGACTGTTTCTTTATTGCAGGAGTTTGCGGATGTATTCCCCGAGGAGATACCTAGTGGGTTACCACCTATTAGGGGAATTGAACCCATATAGACTTTATACCTAGGGATGCTATTCCAAACCTACTAACCTATAGGAGGAACCCTGAGGAGACAAAGGAACTTCAAAGGAAAGTAAAGAAACTTATGAGCAAAGGGTACATGAGGGAAAGTATAAGCCTATGTGCTGTAATAGTCTTGCTCGTGCTTAAGAAAGACGAAACCTAGAGGATGTACATTGATTGCAAAGCCATTAATAACATAATGATAAAGTATCACCATCCTATTCCAAGGTTAAATGATATGTTAGATGAGCTTCATGGGGCTAAAATTTTTAGTAAAATAGATTTAAAAAGTCGCTATCATCAAATAAGGATAAAAGAAGGTGATGAATGGAAAACAACATTCAAAACAAAATATGTCTTATATGAGTGGTTAGTTATTCAATTTGGTTTATCAAATGCACCTAGTACTTTCTTGCAGTTAATGAATCATGTCTTGCATAACTTGATCGGCAAATTTGTTATAGTATATTTTGACGACATTTTTATTTATAGTACATGCTTGGAGGTTCACATTGGATTTTTAAGAAAGGCATTAAATTTACTTAGAGAGGAAAAACTTTTCGATAATATTCAAAAATGTCATTTTTGCATGGATAAAGTTATTTTCCTTGGATTTATTATGAGTTATAATGAAGTCGAGTTGGATGAGGAAAAGGTAATAGCAATTAAGGAATGACCCACACCTAAAAGCATCACAAAGGTAAGAAGTTTTCATGGGATGATTAGTTTTTATCGCAGATTTGTTAAAGATTTTAGCACACTAGCTGCTCCCATAACTGAAGTAATTAAGAAAAATGTAGGATTTACATGGGACAAGTCACAAGAAATAGCTTTTAATTTGATTAAAGAAAAATTGTGCTCTACACTTGTTCTAGATTTACCCGATTTTTCTAAGACTTTTGAAATTGAATGTGATATGTCGAGGATAGGTATTGGTGTTGTGTTAATGCAAATAGAAGACCCATTGCATATTTTAGTGATAAGTTCAATGGGGAACCACTAAATTATCCTATGTATGATAAGGAGCTCTATACCCTCATTAGAGCATTGGAGATATGGCAACACTATTTATGGCCAAAGGAGTTCATGATTCGCACTGATTACGAGTCATTAAAGAACCTAAAGGGACAAGGCAAATTGAATAAAAGATATACGAAATGGATGGAATTTATCGAGTCTTTTCCATATGTGATCAAATACAAACAAGGTAAGGAGAATGTGGTAGCAGATGCCCTATCTTGTAGTTTAGATGGCTGGAGGGAGGCAGAATTGGTGAGGTCACTTCATAAGAAAGTGAAAGCTCAAATTGAGAAGAAGATTAAACAGTATACCAGTAAGGCCAACAAAGGACGATGTAAAGTTATCTTTGAACCAGGCGATTGGGTATGGCTTTATATGCATAATGAGAGGTTCTCGAAGCAGAGGTAAAATAAGTTGCAACCCCGAAGGGACGAACTGTTTCAAGTCATTGAAAGGATTAACTACAATGCATACAAATTAATGCTCCCAGGTGAGTACAATGTATCAGTCACTTTCAATGTTAGTGATTTATCTCCTTTTGACGCAAGTGTTGATTTGTGGACGAATCCTCTTGATGAAGGAGAGGATGATACGAACAAGACCAAGATAAGGCAACGGGACCCTTTGTATGTGCCAGTTGGACCAATAATCGAGCTCATGTTAAGAGAATTAAGGAGTTAATGGCGGGGTTGATTCGGGAGATTCAAATGAAGAATTCGAGTAGCAAACCGGAGGAGGAGGTGTCCCATTACGTCAGTTGGACCATTATAGCAAGCATGGACAAAACGCGGGAATAAATTTGGCAGAGAATTGAGTTCCAAAGGAAAATTATCTAAAAAATTATTCCTTCGACAATTTTGGCAAAAGAATCGAGCTTCAAAGCAAATTATCCCAAATACTGCTCTTTGAATTAATTTTCTTATTTATTCTTTAGACCATTTTTAATTAATTATTTTCATTAATTTAGATATTTAGCTTATGTGGCTAGGCATACTCTTATACCATAAATACCTTTTTTCATTGTAAGGGAAGACACTTCCCTTTTGATTAGAAATTGAAACAATTCTCTTATGAGTTTGTGAGTTTATCTCTCTCAAGTCTTACGTTTTTTTTTGAACACTTATGAACTTATCAAAGGCATAATCATCGTTCATGGTGTTCAACCCTCAACAGTTCTTCAAACAACATCTTTTTGAGTATAAGGTTTCATATATCCCAGGTTCTCAAGTCGTGTTTGTTATGTCTTAAATATTTTCCAATCTATCTATTGGACGCTAGCTTTCTTGGTGATATTAATCCGTGTATTTTTACGCATCATGTATCATTCAATGCTACCAAATCTTATTATTACCAACTTATGGTGGTTGTTATTGCCTCTTAGACTCTACGATATAAAGCTCCTTTAATTGATGATTATAGAGGTAAACATCTAAGCAGCTCTGTTTATGAAATAAAAAGTTATTTGGTTGGAAGAAAAATGACTTGGGCAACCTAAGGATGTTCAATCACATGTGATGGTTGGACAAATAGAATACATAAACCTATTATTAATTTTTTAGTCTATTATGCTAAAAGGACAATGTTTTAAAAATCTATTGATGCATATGACCTTATTAAAATTGTTGATACTCTGTTTCAGATATTTGATGAAGTTGTGAATGAAATTTGGTCAAAAAACATTATTTAGTTCATTAATGACAATGATTTTGCTTGCAAAGCAGCAAGAAAAAGATTGCAAAGCAAGTATAATTCTCTTTATTGGACTCCATGTGTTACATATTGCATTAACCTGATGTTGGAAAATATAGAAGATGCTAGATATTTTGCCTATCATTGATAAGACCATGCAGAAAGCAAAGAAAGTGACCAAGGTTATCTATAATCATGCATAGGTACTAAATTTGACGAGGAAGGATTTCACTAATGGTAGGAATTTGTGTCATCATGCTATAATAAGATTTATGACTAATCTCTTATCACTTCAGTGTTTTGTTTTGATGAAGAAGGAGTTGAGACAAATGTTTACAAGTGATAAATGAGTCTCATTAAAGTATGTTAGTTCTAATGTTAGAGTTGAGGTTTCTAAAATTATACTTGAAGATAATGAATTTAAGTCCTAGTGTTAATTGTAATTCGAGTTTGTAAGCCTTTGGTGATAGTTCTTTATCTAGCTAATAATGATGAGAAAGCAAAACTAAGTTATTTGTGCGATGCCATGGAGAGAACAAAGGAAGCAATCAAGGCCAATCTGAAAAATAACTATTCTTTTTACACATCTTACCTTGTAGTCATCTTATAGTTGCTTGGTAGGACTAATTTGAGATTGGTGTTCTAGAATTGCAAATATTTACGTTTCGAATTCTATGTCAATGCATGAGTACAACAAAGTGTGAAAGGAATTGAAACACATTTAAATTCCTTTATTTCAAGAAAAGGAATAAATTGGAACATAAAAGATTGAACGACTTGGTCTTTATTCGATACAACTTAAAGCTTTAAGAAATGTATATTATTATTATCATTAAGTTGAATATATTTTTTATAATTTCTTAATAATTTAATTTTATTTGTTTATTAGGACTCTTAATAGCACAAGTAGTTCTGTAGATTTAATTTACTTTAACCACGTCTAACTTTTAGCAGATTAAGTTTCTGAGGAGTCGAGTTTGATATGTGAAAGCAACATGGAAGATAATCTTATATGGAAAAGTATTGACATTTCATTTAATACAATAAATTTGAATGATGGTGATGACGAAACTCCTCTCAATAAGGAGTATTTTGTACCAAATGAGAATTGAGGTCAACGTAATTTGAGTAAATATTTTATTGAAAGTTTTCATCTCTCCTCTTCTTTTAATTTCACATATATTTAATGTATATATTAAATTATATATATACAATATAAATATAACTTTAAATATTTTGTTTCAAATTCCATTTCCAATTAGTTGTTTCCTCATTACGAACTCTTATTGTAAATTGTAATACTTAAAGAGTTATGTATATTTATTATTATTTTATTTGATGTTTTGACATAATATTATTTATTATATGATAAAATTGTAATTTTAAGTACTTTGTTTAGTTCTTAATTTTATATTTATATGATTTTTTATACTCATTTGTGGTTATTATTTATGTGTCAAATATATAAAAGTAATATTAATATAAATTAATAGATTATTGTTATTTCTAGTTTCTATTATTATAATTTTTAAAGCTGTGGTTGATGTAAAATTATAAATTATATCGAGGAACTATTTTATAATTTTAAAAAAATTCAAAGATTATTTTATAAATTTAAAAAATGATCCAAAGTGGTACCAATATTGATTAATACTAGTACAATGCTATACTATAAACATCGATATTATAAGGTAGGTTAGATGTGTAAAAAGTTATGGGCTGGGTACCAAAGTAAACGACAAAGAAATGGAAAGACAAAACCCTAATTCCTAAAACCCCTTCCCTCAGCCTATACATAACTAAAGCTAAAGCCCCTCTTCTAGTTATATCGGCTTATAGCCTTACTCTCTGCTACCCCAGTCGTCCCGAAGGTGCAAACTTTTTCCTTAATGCTATCAATTCCTTGTCGACCCTTATGGTTCATACTCTGATTACCCTTTGATTTTTTCAATTACTATTTGCGGGTTTTTATTGGGACGATCCTCATTTTGATGTGTTTTCTGTTGTATACGCGTATATACGACTACTTATATATACTTTTGGTTTGTTCATTGGTGTACCAATATTTAGTAGGTGTTGATTTGTATGCACTTTATGTATCTGTGCTTGCATTTGCGAATCTATGAGTTGTCTTTGCTCCTTTGTCTTTTCTTTTCTTTTCTTAATTTTTGTTTTGTGAAGCCCAATTTGCAGAGCAAGGGCGTCAATAAACCACAATGGCGTAATTTGCATTGAAGGTTGGCAATAATAATAGCAATTCTCCGTGCCTATCAAATGTATCCTATCCATTTTGATTAGGCCTCGAACAAGTTGCAATACTGCTTTTAATTTCCATTTACGTTCATTACTTTCGTTTACAGTAAGAGGGATTGAATTTTCGTTATCTCTTACTTTGATAACAGCATAATGTTATTGTTTCCCCAAGAATTGTTAACCTCTTTGTTAATGAATGTGTGGTCACAAATATCAAGCGTCTCAAATAAGAGCAAGCAATTCTGTCTTTGTGTGCCTATTGATTTTGGCAACCTTTTGAGGTTGCTGAACATCTGAACTTGTACTCTCCTTGCCAATGTTTCGCAGGTTTTGAGCTGGTAATTGAAAATGTCAAACCCGAAGGTTTTCTTTGACATTCTCATAGGGAAGACCAAAGCTGGCCGAATAGTGATGGAACTATTTTCAGATGTCACTCCAAAAACTGCTGAAAACTTTCGCGCCCTTTGTACAGGAGAGAAAGGGATTGGGAGTTCAGGGAGGCCATTGCATTACAAGGGTTCAACTTTTCACCGCATAATCCCTAGCTTCATGTGTCAGGGTGGTGATTTCACTAGGGGAAATGGAACTGGTGGAGAATCAATCTATGGATCAAAATTTGCTGATGAGAACTTTAAACTGAAGCATACAGGGCCAGGAGTGCTGTCAATGGCAAATGCAGGACCAAACACAAATGGTTCCCAGTTCTTTATTTGTACTGAGAAGACCTCCTGGCTTGATGGTAAGCATGTTGTATTTGGTAAAGTTGTAGATGGCTATGTTGTTGTTAAAGAGATGGAGAAGGTTGGGTCTAGGAGTGGGAGTCCTTCCCAAACTGTCTTAATTGAAGATTGTGGCCAGATAACAAATAACTGATGGATGAGCCATGCGATGGCGGTCATGGCGTAGCATCTCAAATAGAGCTTAAACTTGTCATAGATTAAATCACTCTCGCATCTCAAGTAGAGCATAATCTTTACTGAATCGTAAACTGAATGGCGTTGTATGTATTCTACAAGTATGCAAACTAACAAGTTGGAGAATGTATGCCATTTTTCTCATTTCAGGAAAAGTCCGGTCTCGTATTGACTGCAAGCGGATACATTATTTCCAGACCTTAAAAATAGAGCATAATAGAGATACGTATACATCATGATTCGAAATCTTATGTCTTATCATTTAAATGATCAGAAAATACGTTTACAACGAAAATATAAATTGAGTTGCCGCCAAGCAACGGGCATGAATGATAGAGCATTTGTTATTGAAGGAGTATAAAGCAATTCTAGCAGCAAAGTGGGGCAACAACCCATTGCTAATGGGCGTCGAGATCATCCCTATAAACAAGATGGTTTCAGTGATCCCCATTATTGACAATCTACAAAATTTGCTTTATCAAGACCAGCGTAGCTAAATCACCTTGTCTCACTCCCAATCTTCATCGCTCAATTGATCATCGGTCTCGTATCTTGAAGGTCTAACCACCAAGACTACTGTCCCTAAACTTTGCAGCACCCCACTTTGCTTCAATGCTGACCCTCTCTCCACCTTCAAGCCCCCGCCATGACCATTACCGCCGCCTTCAACCGCCACCATATAAAAGCCGTCATCTGCGTTCACCACTTTCCTACTCCTGTCAGCCACCACCAAAATTGCCTCCTCCTTGTACCACCTATTCACCTTCCAAGGCAATGCTCTAGCATCTGGAAACGCCACCACCACACCTCCACTCTCTAACCCCGCTACTGGTTCCCAACCTGGCAACACCACCCACCTTGTCCACCCTTTCTCAGCCACCACTACTCCGAATTCACCACCACTCTTACACTCCCATGGAGCTTCCAAAATCTCCCTTTCCCTTTCTTCTGCTCTACAAACAGGCAACACAACAACACTGCTAGCTTCTGCAACCTCACCAATCTTCATCCTCACAACCGGAACCCGAACCCTGGCATGCATTTCCTCATCTTTCCCGACACTCTCTTCGCCGTCGCCCTCTAACTCCTCCAAGATTGCAACTTTAGCCTTTTCCGACACTGCAACATCCAATGCCATCTCTAACGCATTAATCCTTTGGTCCGATTTATTCTTATGCTCTCTAGCCTGCCTAAAGTACATAAAAGACAAACAATCGCCAGGAAGACTATAATTAAAGCATTCCCAAGACTTATCTCCACGTCTCTTGGGAAAATCCTTCATAGCACGAGCTAGATCCTGAGCCCCTTTAGCATCTAACCCGTTCTCTATGATATAGCGAGCAGCAGAAGTTCTCTGGGCAGCGTTTAGGAGCCGAATCTCGTATAAAAGTTCAGCGCCTCTAGTGTCAAACGCAGAAACAACTTCTGGGTCGGTTTTGGATTGAACGAGAGACTCGCGAACTTGGGCTCCGACTATAAAGCGGTTCTGTTCAACCCCAGAAATACCTGTTGATTCTTCGATAGACGAAGGTGTGAATCCTTCACGTATAAGCGAGGAAATCAGAGGGGCGTACTCGTACCATAGGCCGAGCCTATTAGCGAGGATTTCGAGCCGAGAGGCAACGTCGAGAGACCGGAATTGCGAGGGAAGTCCAGATGGTGGAGGTCTAAATGGCTGGTAGACTTGTTGTTGATTTGAAGAAGGTGGAGATGGTGGAATAAGGGTTGCAGAAACGGATTTAAGAGGAGTTTTAGGGGATGTAAAGATTGGAAGTTTTGAGAAAAAGAGACGAGGAAAAGGGTTTAGGAACGGAGAGGAGAATGGTTTGTCGGAGATGGAGTAAGAAAGTGGCGGGTGGTGGGTGGTCACTGCTGCAGAGAGCATGGTGTTGCAGAAGTTCAATGGACGATGGAGAGATTGTTTGATTAGCGTTATCTGAAAATTTTGTGATATAAACCATAAATAGAGAGCAAGTGATATAATATGTATTGGGCCTCCTAGTAAGAAAGTGGACCATTATCATTACAATCATAAATGGGAAGATTATGTTACAGACGAGTTCCAATTGAGCCCAACCATAACCATACAGGTTTCAAGTGCCCAGAGAAATCCCTCATTTGTCCGTACAAAGAGCCGAGGAAGCAAAGTGATCAATAAAAGTCCAAGAGTAGGGCACCTAAATTTTCTCCTTTACAAATATAAATTGAATTTGTTAAGAAAAACTCTTAGCTTGTGTGAAAACTATAATCGAAGTAATTTAAAAATGGGAAACTGAAGTATGAGTACAGTGATTTAATTAGTTGAAAGTTCTAGTTTTGTCATTAAACATTGGATGTGAAAATGAAAAGGAAGGTAAGAAGACAAATAATATCCGTAACTAAATCATTTTTATTAGTCCTCAATAGTATTTAAGGAGAAGGTAAATTGAGTGATAAAAATTTAAATTATTTTATAATTTTAAGGTATAGTTTAATCAAATTCTAATAAAATGATAATATGAAATAACAATATAGTTAACAACAATCACATAAAACAAATAATGTAAAAGAGTATAGAAGATTGTAAATTAAATTTATAATAGTTCAACAAACAAAATTTACTTATATCTACTTCCGAAAACTCATTTAGGATTTCACTAAATTCTTCTTTCAATTAGGTAAAGAGATATCTTTTTATAAGAATCTTTGTTCGCTTCGAGTAAAAATCTTTATTGATGGTAGTGAGTAACCACAAACCTTCTTGATTCAATCAAGTTCAAGAAACATATCTCAATTGAATTCTACCACTCCAATAAACCTTACTTGCTCACTTTAATATTTTGAGACTCACAATCAATTCACAATGAATGTACGTGTACTTGGACTACTTGAAAACTCTTCAAATATGTTCTTGTAATAATAAAATGTCATTAAATTGTTTAACAACGAAAAGCTTAAGTACTTAGAGCCTACAAGGTTTCAAATAGTGGTTTAAGACACAAAGTAGTAATTATAATGACTAGTTTCTGATCAAGATTGGCTAATTGATAATTTACCTTTAACATTTATCAAGTTTTGAGCATAACCGTCACCATATTCAGGTTTCAAATGCCTAGAGAAACCCTTTGTGTTTTTTTTTTTTGAGAAAGTAATTGAATAGATTGATAATGAAATAAGTATCAAAGATTACATAGGCAATAACTCTGAATCTAATAACCAGACTAAGTTTAAAAGCTAACATATTTAGCAACCTTATAAGGAGCTAGATTAATTAGGGCTTGAGCTAATGGTCACTAGGCCATTTCAACACTCAAATTCAAGATACTGCATCCTTTTCAGCATTCATTGATTGAGTATTAAAGTATGCTCTCTCATTTAAGAGAAAATCTCATTAAGAAATTGCTACTATCCTGTAGCACCCCACTCTCGCAAGACACGTACCCGACATCCATGGTAATATCCGAATACGTACCCCGCAAGGGTGGCATGCTAGAATGATCATTCAGTCAAAATTCATTACAAAACTTTTGTTTCTTTAATACAAGGTACATGCAAGCAGAAATTACTAATCAAATTGGGGCCATGTCATTTAAGAACATTTCCGTTTACAAGTTACAACTGCTACAAACATTTGTATCCAACAGTAATTTGGGCCCATTTCAGATAGAAAACGCTGGAAATCATAAAGTCATTTCAATACCAAATCATTTACACATACTTTGTAAAATTTTTGCTAAACGTAATTCAAAAATAAAATCAATGAAGACATGTGCAGGTGCAAACTGATCCCGACCCCTAATCTATATCAGACCTCAGTGGCTATACTCCATTTAGCCTAGCTGAATAATTCCTCAGAACTTGAAAAGTCACATTGCAAATTTTTATGAGTTTTGCAACTCAATGAGTGAACCATCATTGATGATTTCACCGGATTACATACAAACATCACATATAT
>JANZLX010000003.1:24402846-24422008 GCA_025531955.1 Erythroxylum orinocense | reverse complement strand
TATTTTTGAATGCTATGCTTTCACGAAACGTTTTGTATTCTGTATGTTCTGTGTGTGTGGCACTCGCAATATCCTCCCAAGCGGTATGTGGCTGTTACAAGTAACCCATCATCCAGAGTTTTCGTTTAGAATAGTGTGGTTTGCAAGCAACCTCAGCAGAATAATACGTGAAGCTTGAGATCCCAAAGGAACTCATCTCTCTTTAAAGAGAGCAAAACCATACACACCTACAGTTTGGAGCTATATATCTTGTTCTCACCTTCCATGGAAGAAAGGGAATAGCTACTACAATTAGGATATCTCTTCTAGACATTGACTATACAACATACCAAAACACACTGATTGGTACCCTGTTGACAACTCTCAACAATGGAAATGTCGTCCTCAACATCGATCCTGATTTTAACATCAGGCTAGATGATCACACTTTGTCTGAACGACTCCAAGTTCAGATTTAGATCATTGGAGCAAAGTAAGATCCTACAACCATTATAGCTACTCTTCATCACCAGATGATCTATCATTTATAGAATCATGTCATAGATCTCAACTTCCCAAACTCCACTTCTGATGCCTTGTACATGGTAGTAGATAAAACTCATGATCATATTACTATCATCCAAATCCCGAAGCAGTTACTACTGATAGAGCTTAAAAAGTTGATGTCGACCAAATGGATCATTAATTACCAAAAAGTGTTCCATGCTCCTCGCAGGCATTCCTTTCACACTACTACTCCACCTATTCTGAAGACCTTATGAGATGGAACTGTGAAATCTATCTACACCTGGTCCAACGAAGATCAATCTAGACTTCTTATACATCAAGCCCTATCCTGATGATTTAGCCAATGATCTCTCACAAAGAAGGCAAAGATGGACATCTGATCCATTATTTCAAACCTAATGTAGAACCAGTCCATGTTAGTCATCATTGTGGGCATTTTGTCTGGGATGCAGATCCCTCTATGTTTGAACCTGACTGTGAAGTATGTTTGAACTTTGAATCAGACAGTGATGATGAGCTATCTAATCGGTGACGAAGGAAGAATAAGAAAAACAAAAAGGATATCTCCACTTGTCTGCCTACTCGACAAGTTCACTTTCACCATGATGATCATGATGATTCTAAACCTTGGATTGAGAATCCAAGCCTAAGACTTAAAAGTATATATAAAATGCTAAAGGTTGTTAATACAAATCATTTGACCTATATAGAGTCAATCTCCAAACATCCTCAGCCAGTTATTCCTTCTATTCCAATTGTTCCTACACCCTCTCCTTTTCCTTGTATGATGTTTAATCCATATGAGGAAGAATTTCCTCCATTAAAGAAACGTAGTAATGATCAACAAACTCTAACCCATAAATTTATGCCTCTAACACAAGTTCTCATAGAATAATGCTTTCAAATCCTATTGATGAAACTCTCAACTGGAAGACTAAGAATGCTTTGGCCCAGAACAAAGTCCTTCGACAACTTGATTTGAAACTTGATGGTTTGACTCAACAATCGCAAGCAACTCACCAATGAATTGATACAGTCTTTGCAGAGATCCAAAAATTGTACAAATCTTACAAAACTCAAATTACACAACTTGATGTAACCTTTAACACTATGTCAATACCCAATATTTTGGCCTTGATTTCACCACCAAGGTGCAAATACTTAGAAAAGTGAACAAGATCCTTCAACGAATGGAAGCTAACATATGGGAAAAAAACAATCTAAAACTGTTTGTGGAGCTTATCATACATCCTTTCTAATTAACCAACCTACCTATCCTTCACTAATATATCCTATCCCACCAATCTATTCTCCACCATCTTACCCTAAAGAAGTTGATTATGAAAAGGTATTCAAGTTTAACCATCCTTTGATCAGGCAATATGTCCATCCTACCACCACTAAACCCAAATCAACCAAATCAAAGCCTAAGTCTAAAAGGCCTCCTGAACCATCATCTTCATACACTAAACCTACTATAAACTAGCTAATCTGTGGAATAAAATCTTACAGTTCCACACTCCACCTTCTTCTCCACCAAAACCACAACCTTCCCAATCTACCAGGAAAGATAAAGCTCCTCAGACGGATTTCATAGCAACTCTTTTACCAGTGTTCGTTCCTACCATATCTGATAAAGAATGCCCCTTTGAGCATTCTAACTTAGTAACTCTTGCACTAGCATCAATTCTTGAGATATCTAATGAAGAATGCCCCTCTGAGCAATCATCTGCAGTAGTTGAACCGTCTAAAGTGTCTAAACTGTCTTCAGATGAATCCGCATAGTTTGCTGACTTGACAGATCTAGCTCAAGTCATGATGAACATGCCTTAACCTACAAAATTTGAGCCAGAAATTAGTCCACATAAACTGAACCCTTTAGAACTTTACCACAACCACCACGAACCAAACCTATTTTAGGTCCCTAGTTTACATTTGATGATCTTTTCAACTAGAAAATGGAGAGAGCATATCTATGAATTCGGTGTTTAGATTGATTTGCAAATGTTCTACCGAAACATCCTTATATTTTGTCTAAGTTTACTTCTCGTTTTACTAATACATTACGAGAATAGTGGCAAAGTCTTAATGATTATCGTAGATTTCAGTTCGTACAAGTTACATCTACTGGATTACTTCTTGGAATAATTCATAAAGAGTTTATTGGTGACTTTCAGCTTATCGACAAACAGGAAAGACAGGAATACTTCGAGATGAAGTGTTGTTCTTTGGACAGAAGAGATTTATGAAAAGAACGTTATTATCTACTCAATGGATTCAACGATGTTACTCTTCGTTATGCATTCATTTCCTCTCTTACAGAAGAATTACAACCTGAGTTATAAAGGACCATTGCTGCACTTCGATGAGATATGAAAGATATATCTCTTGGAGAGATTTACCAACTCGCCTTAGCTTCTCTTAATAAGCTATGTAATCAATAGATGTTCTTCAAGAACATGATTAAAGATGATCATATGTTAAAGAAAGTGTACAAAAAGCCATATCTGACGATTAAGTGTAAGGAAAAAAAAGATTGTGATTGTCACACAACGAAGAAACATCATCACAAGAAGTTATCCTACAAAAAGTTCTACATATCTCACATGTCTCCTAAAGAAAGTTAAAAAAATTGTCGATGTTTTGTTTGTTTCTTCAAAAGGAGAAATCCTCAAGGAAAACCACTAGATTGTTGTTTTCTCTAGGGCAAATCAAGACATTTTGCTTGTCAATGTCCTCACAAGACAAAAAGGGATATTAAACTCCTAGATTCCATTAAAGCTATTATGTCAATCCATGATGATCATAGAAATATTGAAGATCTTGTAGAAAAACAATCCAGTAAGGATGAAGACACTCCCTTTAATTCCTTTGATGAGGATGATGACTCCTCTAATATCTCCATTTCTGAAGATGATATCTCCAGTTCTGAAGATGACATGCTTTACATGCTTTAACAACAACAACCGTGTCTCAAGCTTGTCCCTAAGCTTATTTCTTGTCCTGATATGCAAATCCGGTTATTGTTTCAAGATAAATATGATCGACCAATTAAAGCTATTGGGTACATGGATACTGGATCTGGCAAAACCATTATAAAGCCCAACATTTTACCTCCTGAAGTATGAAGTTCCCATGATGAGTATTTCACTGCTATTGATGATAAGACCTTCAAGATCGAGCTTATAACTAAAAGAAAAATAGGCATTCGTTTCTTCCCTAACTGTGTGGTATGGACCAAGGTTCTTGGCAGTAATCTACCTGGCCCAGATATTCTTATTGGAATGGATGTCTATTGTTAGGAATCTTCTTACACTGACATCAGGAATGTATTTGAGTTTACTCAAGCACCACCACTGTATAAAGTCTTGAGAGACCAATTTTTATACTACTTTCCTGAATCTCATGCACAGTTCTCTCATTACAATCCTCTATGGAAGAATGTTGATTTCTTCATTCGTCTTCCTTTTAAGAAGAACGAAGATATAAATCCTAACAAGACTACTCATTCAAGTATGAATCCTGATGATTTAAAACTGGCACAAGAAGAGTCTGTTATCCTTCTTTAATAAGGAGTAATTGAGCCCACTGAATCTGATTGGGCTTGTCAGGCTTTTTATGTCAATAAAAGGTTTGAACAAAAATGAGGGAAAAAGAGGGTAGTCATTGACTATAAACCTCTAAATATTTTCCTACAGGATGATAAATTCTCATTGCCAGAGATTAGTACACAGGTACTATTGCTAAAGGAAGCTACCATCTTCTCTAAGTTTAATCTTAAAGCAAGATTTTGGCAACTTGGGATAGACACTCAAGGAAGATACAAGACAATCTTTTATATTCCAAACGTCCATTATCAATGGATTGTTATGTCGTTTGGACTCAAGGTTGCCCCTTCGCTATTTCAACAAGCCATGACAAAGATATGTGAGCCTATTCTCTACAGTGCTTTGATCTATATTAACGACATCTTGTTGTACTCTAAAACCCATAAAGAGCATCAGACTTTACTCCAAACCTTCTTAGATCTCACGAAGCAACATGGGATTTTGCTCTCAGCAAAGAAGAGCCATATTGAAACAACCTAAATAGAATTTTTTGGTATGCATTTCCACAATAGATTGTATCAACCTAGATCACATATTGCCAGTGAACTACTACATTTTCCTGATGATAATCTCACAATCAAAAAAATACAAAAATTCCTTGGAATTATTAATTATATCAAAGAATTCATCCCTCATATGGTTAATTATACATCATCCCTATCAAAATTGACACAGAAGAATCCACCACTGTAAGGAAAAGAACAAACTAGAGCCATACAACATTTAAAGCAAGCCTGTCAACATCCACCAACCTTAAAGATTTATGACGAAGGTCAGCGTACTCTGCAAGCAGATGCAAGTGACTATTATTGGGGTGTTGTTCTCATTGAAGAAATTGACGGAAATTGCCATTATTATGGTCATGCAAGTGGAAAGTTTAAAGAATCAAAAAAGCACTATCATATGAGCTATAAAGAGATATTGGTGGTAAAATGAGGAATTGAAAAGTTTAGTTTCCACCTTAGCCTATATCACTTTATCACCGAAATGGATAACACAACTTTTCCTAAAATTCCTGAGCCAAAGAAAAAGACCCTACTAGATAGTCAGTTGCTTCGATGGTAAGAGTGGTTCTCACGCCATAAATTCACCATCCGCCATATCAAAAGCCACCACAATATCCTTGTCGACTTTCTCTCTTTACCTACCAAAGAAGTTAATCTCTCCTTTTCTCTCTACCACCATCCCTCTCCTCCTTCCAATTATGGAATTCTCTCAAAATGCCTCCTCTTTCTCCTAAACCCCCCAAATACCTTAGAAGAGGTCTTTTCTCTTCTGCGTCAGAGTTTGTTCTATTATCTTCATCTCACCTTTATCAATCTTAATATTCCTCCTCATTCTTCCCATTTTAATTCTACAAGACATGTACAACACCATATCTTGTCTTATATCATCTTTATGATATTCTTTCTAAACCAGCATTATGGCATCTGTGGGCCTTATCTGTTCTATTATCTTCATCTCACCTATCTCTCTTTTGGACTCTCCTCGAATGGTTCAAACCTCTGTCAAAATGGCATATTCAAATGTTTCAACTTTTGACTCAATACTAGTTATGGGATACTCCTTTGACAGATCACAAGGCCTATGCAATCTTCATCATCCTTCAACTTTACTAATTAACCACATCTAGTTATCTTTACAAATTAAATGATGTTCAATATTGGCGTACTACTGTTGAATGGCCGATCAATCATACACAATAGATGACATAATTGCATTCCTTCTTGGATCACCTTAATCAGCATCCTCGGACAATACCATCTCCAACATTTACTTCTCTAGGTCCCAATTCGGGTGATTATACTATTCCAGAGTCTATCTCTCGTCCTGCTGGATGTTGGACTTCAATGGACTAGTTTAACTTTACTAGGTTTAACATTATGGCTCGAGAGTTACCAGATCCTCACAATTCCAATATACCCACTCGATTTTTTGGCCCATTTCAAATTGGTCCAAGCCTATAGCCCTGAACTTGGACTGAGACAGACATTGCCCAATTCATTTACACTATGGAACAACTTGACAATGACATGGAGCTAATAGATGATTCTAACAATGATTGTGGTAGCCCACACTCTTTCTCCGCTCCTCTTTAAGTTATTTGTTCTTATCATGTAAAAAAAATATTTAGGGTCCACATCCTCTTTAAAGATTCTTTCTTATCTCTTAAGAATATTTGGGACTCATGTGTTTCTCACTTTTTACTATTTGCTTTTATAAAGTTGTGTGAATAATTGTATCGAGAGAATCTTTTCTCTAAAGTTATTTGTCTTTATTCCTCTTGCTCAGTATATAAAAGCAAGACTTCTCTTTCGTTATAAGCAGAGTAGGTTGTATTAAGAACTTGTTTTCATGAATGAAAGTTAGAGTGTTTTTATCCCATGGCTTCTAAGTTTTCCCTCTCTTAAAAGTTTGATTCTTAAATAATGTAGTCTTCGTCATCTAGAAAGACAAATATGCTCTATATTTGCCTCTTTATGAAAATCCTTTAGATCAGAAATTGTAGATTCTATTTAAGGTCATTAAAATAGAGAGAGATTGGAGGTGTAGGTTCACAAGCCTTGAGATTTTGTGTCCGTAGAAATAAAGGGCTTATCTCAGCCAGTATGCCTGGAACTTACACTCCAACCTTACTTCGTTTTCCCTGTCTCTGATAGATTATCTATTTCTAAGCACATAATCTAATATTTGCTGAGCCCTCTAACTAGGGGCTGCCTCGTTGGTTGCCAGACATTTCTTTTGCACCACTACTTCCATCTAGCCTATAAAATTAACCGCTGGTGATTATATTTTATTGCTAATTATTATCTTTGTTATCCCTTATAAATTTATAGAATTATTACTAAAAATATATAAAAAACTATAAATTAATGTCACTTACTGCTTCCCTAGCTTTCGATTCTACTGGATTCTTATTCATTCCGTCATTCTTCTGTAACAAAACCCCATCCCTCAATTCGGGCTATATATCGGTGTAGAGATCAATTGCCGGGAGCAATTTTCTTTCTTGTCAGCGATGGCTAAAGATATGGAATCTGCTGCCATGGAAGTCGACGCTCTAAAATCCCATCAGATCAGTCCTCGATTCTCCATCAACGGTAATCATTATTAATTTCCGAATCACCCATGCGATTTCCTTTATCCAATTGATATGATTTGTTCTATGTTGGATTTTACTAGTGTTGCAGATGCTCAAATCTGCTCAGATGCAGCATGGGTTGCGACATGGGGATTACACTCGTTATCGGAAGTATTGTAGTGCTAGGCTGAGGAGGTTGTATAAGTCACTCAAGTTCACTCATGGTCGTGGCAAATATACTCGTCGACCCATTACCGAAGCTACCGTTACCGACGTCAGGTATTATAAAGCAGTTGTTTTAGTGTAGTCACTGATGGTGGTAGGTATATTGCTCAACACACTTAGATCCATGAAAACTAAGATGAAAAGCAGTTCCTTTTTTTTAATTTTGGTATTTGAAAGTAATGTAGGTTTTTGCACGCGGTTCTTTATATGTCTGAGAGAGCTTGGAGCCATGCCATGGAGAAACGGCAACTTCCAGATGGTCCCACTGCACGTCAACGCATCTATTTGATTGGAAGATTGAGGAAGGCAGTGACATGGGCCAATCTGTTTTCGCGATTATGTGCTGCCAAGGGAGATTCCAGAACTTCTTTGGAAGCTGAGGTTTAACTTTGTTTATACTCATCATCAGTATATGATTTGGTACCCTTGATAATTTTTTATTGGATATTGGCTCCAGATTGAATGTTCATTGGACTTTTTTATATTGAAATTCTGTCAAACAGTAGGTTCTATGCTGATGCTCTTGTGCTTGAGGGAAGTATTTCTTTGCTTCTCTGCTTGTGTTATGGTTTTGGTAATGCTTGTCTTTAATGATGCTGTTATGTCGGCTTCGTAAGTGAAAAAAAAATATCTATAACATGATTTACCAAGAATGGTGTTGCTAGGAATTCTTTAGACTTTTTATTAGATTTCCTAGACTTTGGGATGATTAAACCGCTTGATATCGTGATAGATTGCACAGAATACTTCCACTTTGGAAATCGGACATATATTTTGTCATTTTTATATTTGAGGAGCTGATTAATCTATAATATGATGTGTTCTTCACAGGGTTGGCAAGTTTTGCTTGTGAGAGTAAACCTTACTTCATGCAGGAAAAAAAAAAAGCTCTCCTCTTTTATCAGCAGATCTCATGTAGGAGAAATTGATTATTATAGATTTTAGTTGTAACTACAGCTTTTCATAGTCTTGTTTTACATTTTCTTTATTATTCCATGACTCAAACGTGGTCCTGATATTTACTAACAAGTTGTAGGTATTTTCGTACAATGTTTATTTCTGTCACAAATATTCCAGCATGACCACCATTTTCATTTGATTTCCAATTTGCAGGCCTATGCCTCCTATATGAATGGGACTCTGTTGTTTGAACAGGATCGAAATTGGGACACTGCCTTGAAGAATTTCATTAGTGCCAGGTGCATCATTACATTCTAGTTGTTAGTTATTTGACAGAGAACTTGAATTAGTTTAGGGTTATGTTCTGTACTAGTTGGTTTTATTTTTACAGGTGCGTTCTATTTTTTTTCCTTATTGTTCAGATTATAAAAGCAGATTTATTTGAGGTTTTCAATTAGGTGAAAAATAAAGTTTGACTCTTTGCTTTACTGGGATCAAATGGAAAATTCTATATGTTTGTGCATTTAGTTTATGGATAGCAGGAGAGCGTAGAGTGTCTTCTGTTTTAGAATTTCTGAATTTTAAGCTCGAGAGTTACCATTCTTTCTTTGTAAGAGTTGTTTTTTAATTTAGGAGTGATTCCTAAAACCATACAAGTGATTTCTAGGAATGAGATAAATAATTTTGTTTGTCCATAGTCTTTTAGGATGATTTTTAGTTTGTGTTAACCTAGTGATTCCTAGACCTCATTATTCATAAGTTAATGAACTATAGCTTGCATGTGTTTTATAAAATAGTTGGTGACTGTCCTGTATGATTATTCTTTTAAGTTTTTTCTTGCTGAATCTATAAATAGTTTAACTAGACTATTCTAGAACTGCTTTAGCTAGTTCTTTGGACGGGTTAGAATTTTTCATATACGAGACATTATACAAGATTTTATCTTCTTCGTATAGCCAACTAGATGATGCTTTGACAATTGATATGAGAGAAATTGGCTGTGAATGTTGATAATCGAATTACCCACTGTATTGTAAGCATTATCCTACATCAAATTCCAATCTTTTATCTTTCTGTTTTATAGAAAATATTTTCAGGCAGTGATGCCTATTGCTGCACTAAGTACTCTGTTTGGAAATCGGAGAGATAATGTTAGGATTTTAGGGGAAGAGAAAGAGATTTATTCTAGAAGAAACAACAGGGGCAAGAGGGCAGGTAGTTATGCTAAGGTGGCAAAGTAGTTAGAGAATCGAATGTACCTGGGGAGGGGAATATTATGTACTGGGGTGAGAGAAGAGGGAGGTAGGCAAAAGAATTGAGTGAAGATAGAGGCAGAAGGATATTCACACCTTCTGAGGAGCAAATCTGCTCTGGTTAGGGAACACTACTATACTACTATACTGTAGTGCCAAGTACATTACAAATATATAGAAATAATATAGCAAAACTCTAGCATTCTAAGACTAGAGTCCTAACAGTGGTCCGACCTGCCGGATAACGAAGAGAGGGGAGGATCAGCTTCAGGAGGGTTTTCACAAACACAACAACAAATTCATAGTAACATACCTTGATGCCACCGAAGATGTCGGACAGAGTTGAGCTATTGGAATCTCGCATGGCTAGTCTGGAAGCTGGGGTGGAAGATATACAAGCATCCATGCGGATGGCCATTATGGAGATGCAGCGCAACTTGTTGATGGAAATGAGTAAAATGATGGGAAAACGGCCCGAGGAAGGACAGGGAAGTGGTGAGGCCTCAGGGAGGGGGCAGACGATGGCTGGTGAAAGGCGACAACCAACTCCAATGGAGCATTCCTCGGACACTATGGAGGAGTATCGAATGTCGGTCTGCAAGGTGGAGTTGCCTATGTTCGATGGTTCAGACACAGTAGGGTGGATTACGAGAGTGGAGGTGTACTTCGAGGTTCATAATACCTCAGAACCAATCAAAATGAAGCTGGCTCTTCTGAGCATGGAAGGGTCCACCATCCATTGGTTTAACCTTCTGCGTGAGACCGAGCTAGAGTTGGGTTGAGAGCGGTTTAAGCGAGCTCTTATTGACCGATATGGAGGAAGAATGTTTGATAGTCCTTTTGAGGAGTTGTCGGATTTGAAGCAAACGGAATCGGTGGAGGAATATATTCAGGCTTTTGAGTTTATTTTGTCGCAAGTGGTAAGGCTACCCGAAGAGCAGCTCATGGGGTGTTTCATGAGTGGGTTGAGGGATGATATTCGCCGACGGGTGAGGACCTTCGGGCCAGTGAACAGATACCAGCTGATGAAGATTGTCAGGGCAGTGGAGGAAGAAGTTATCGGTGATGATGGAGGGACCGAACATTCCAGATCGTGCGCACGCGTCTGGACGCCACATCGAGGAAGCTCTTTTAGGGGTGGTTTGTGGGTTAGCCCGAACCGCAGGGACATAGAGCATCCACACCCGATGGGTCGCGGGAAGGTGGTAGACGGACATGGGTCGAGCAGGATCCAGGAGGTTTATGGGTCACAACCCAACTCTCCTGCGCCGAACCGAGGAGGAGTTTCCAACTTCGCGATTTCTCACAGTCGACCGGGCAGTGACCGACGGGCCTCGATTGAGAAGAACAGGGGCTTGTGACATCTCTCCTATCACGAGCTCATGGACCGAAAGGCCAAGGGCCTTTGCTTTATGTGCTGGGAGAGGTTCCACCCTCTCCACTACTGCGTCGAGAAACAATTGAGGCTCCTAATTTTGGATGACAATGAAACACTGACAGAGGATGGAGAAATCATCGCGCTAGAGGCTGAAACCGAAGGAGAGGGAGAGATAACCCTAGAATGTCGAGCTATGGAAGTCTTTGGAGATAGGGGGACAGTGATACCTGAAACGAAAACTATGAAATTAGAAGGGAAAATACAAGGAGTCCCTATCGTGGTCTTAATTGATGGCGGGGCCAGCCATAATTTCATTTCACCGGAGTTGGCCAGTAGTCGTGGGTTGAATGAGGGGCTGAGTAGAGCCTTGGGAATCAGATTGGGGAATGGCCATAAGGTGGCTACCAAAGGAAGATGTATGAGGGTGCCTATTCGGATGGAAGACATGGAATGGACTATTGATGCTTATGTTCTAGATTTAGAAGGAATGGATATGATCTTAGGGATTGCTTGGTTACAAACATTAGGAAAGGTCATGGTGGATTGGAAGGAGATGTCCATGCACTTCCGAAGTGAGGGACGACAGGTTCAACTTGGTGGCAATGCAGGACTTCAGATTACACCAGGGAGAGGCAACGGGAACAATGAAGATAGAGGCTCAACACAGCAAGGGTTGGTCAAAGGGAAGGGTCAAACAGTGGCACAAGCTACAGGGGAGGATGCATATGTGAACTGAAGTCATTTTCCTCACTTCAGCCTTGAGGACAAGGCTGTTCTTCAAGGAGGGGGCAATGTTAGGATCTTAGGGGAAGAGAGAGAGATTTATTCTAGAAGAAACAACAAGGGCAGGAGGGCAGGTAGTTGTGCTGAGGTGGCAAAGTAGTTAGAGAACCGAATGTACCTGGGGAGGGGAATATTATTTACTAGGGTGAAAGAAGAGGGAGGTAGGCAGAAGAATTGAGTGAAGATAGAAGTAGAAGGATATTCACACCTTCTGAGGAACAAATTTGCTCTGGTTAGGGAACATAACTATACTACTATACTGTAGTGCCAAGCACATTATAGATATATAGAAATAATATAGCAAAACTCTAGCATTCTAAGACTAGAGTCCTAACAGATAATCTTGCTATTACTTGATTTTGGTTTGGATATTATAATGACATTAAAGCCGATTTTGTTTTAGCACATCCTTTGAAATTGTTTTATGATTTCTTTGAAATATATTTTGTTCTCAATATTCCAAAATCAATAGCTTTGTTCATACTTGCTATTTATCCTAATTTAGTCAAGTTACAAAAGAATGTGCTTGACCAACTTGCTTTTTTTTTTTTGTCTGAAGAGCTGTTTATGAGGAACTTGGGAAGTATGGAGATTTGGAGAATCAAGTCTTGTGTCGTGGTCGTGTTGAGGAGCTAGAGCCTAGTATTCGATATTGCCGGCACAAAATAGGAGAGTCAAACTTGCAAACTTCTGACCTCCTACAAATTGGTGAAATGGAAGGTCCTGCATCGGACCTATTCAAAGTTAAGTTTGAGGTGAGATTGCTTAGTTTCAACTTGAAATTGTACATGTTGCATAGTGTCTCTTGTAACGTGGTGCAGTGTCTTTGTTTATACTCCTTTTCTGCCTTTGATTTCTTTAAATAAAGTACGTTCCTTTGATCTTGGAGTCCCACCATCGATTTGACAAAGCTTATATATTTCTGACTGAACTTTAGCTCATAAATGATTGAGCTTTGTGTCCTATTGCAACTTTACAACGATGGATTCTGTAAATTGAAGTGACCACTGATTGTGAAAATACTTGTTATAATTTTCACTGAAGCCAAAATCTTCTATCCAACTTCTGATTCTCATCATTATGTTGGTTTACAGGCTGCTATGGCTGAGGCAAGATCTCAACAGGCTGCATCCTTGACAGAGTTTCACTGGCTTGGACATAGATTTCCAATATCCAATGCAAAAACTAGAGTGGCCATTTTAAAAGGTCTGTTGCTAATTTCAATCTCTAAATAAATATGAAGATAAAGTACTACCAACCAGAATCCCTATCCATGAACCTTTCCTGTGTGATTAATTGAATTTCCATAACATATTCTTTACTTAAGGTAAAAGGTAAATTTTAATGAAGTTCACTGATCAATTTGTTAATTCACGTTTTACTTAAAAGATCACGTGCTGACATTTTTCTGCAACTTTAGATTTAACATTTTCTTCTGTTAACAAGATATGAGGGTGTTTGCCTTTCTTTTCATGGCCAAATTATCAGTTGTACAAATACTATTTACTGATGTATACACTAAATTATTGTCCGATCCAATTGGAGTCATATCTTGCTTCTCTTGTGGTTCATCTTCAGCGCAAGACTTGGAGAAGGATTTGCATGGCCCTGCATCAGATACACTACAAGCTGAGAAAAAATTAACCATCTTCGACAAAGTTTTTGCTGCTTATCATGAAGCGAGGAGCTGCATCCGCAGTGACATGGTATGGAATGCTGCCTAGTGATTTCATACTGTTTTTAACTATTTCTTTTCAACTTTTTCTCTAATGCTTTGTGGATTTGTTCCTTTGGTAGCATTTATTAGGTCATCCAATTGTCCTTTTATAGCCTTTGTGTTTGCTATTTCTTTTATTGTTTTTCAAACAGATTCTTGACATATCAAACTTTGTAGGTTAGTGCAGGTAATGCTGATGATGTCAAAGATGAATTGTATGGCCTTGATAAAGCTGTCAGTACCGTATTAGTACAGCGAACCATGGAACGTAATCAATTGTTGGTTAGCATTGCAAAAAGTAAATTTGCTAGGCGCCGTGAGGACAAAATGGAGAAAGCTACCAAACCTGAAGAACTTGTTCGCTTATACGATCTATTATTACAGGTCAATGATGTATTCTTGAAACTGCAATTTTAACATGCACATACTGTATTAAGATTGACTCAACTTTTTACTGAAAACTTTATTCGCACGATATATTTCACAGAATACTGCCGATCTTTCTGATTTATTGAGTTCTGGGCGAGATACAAAACCAGAAGAGCTGGCATTAGCCGAAGACTGTACACGACGAAGTTTGACATTCCGAGCCCAAAGGTATGATCCTCTGCTTGTTTTAACAAGTTACTTGCAACTAAGTCATTTCTGTCTCTGGTTTGAAGTTTTTTTTTTATTCATTGCCTCTGATTCAAGCATAAAAGGCCTCTTATTTTGAAGTTGGCTACAACTTGCATTTCCATGGTTCAACAGTGACTGGCCATTTTATCTTTCCTCTGGGCTTAAGCCTTCACCATCATCTGGTTCTGCAACCTTTTTCATTTAGAGTTGGGATTTTCACTGGAGGCTTGTTTTGCAAGACTAACCTAATTTCTCTAAAATTTTAATTTGTATCTTAATGTAACACGAGTACCAATGTGGCAGGTCTTTCTACTTGGCGAAGTCATATAGCTTAGCTGGAAAGAGAACAGAAGCATATGCATTGTACTGCCGAGCTCAGTCTCTTGCTGAAAATGCCTTGCAGAAATTTCAGAGTGTGAATGTCTCTGACGAGGTGATTTAGCCTGGAGAAGACCAATAACTGTTTACAAGTTACATTTTATGAAAGTCACTCGTTTAGGATTTATCTGATGAAATCATGGAGGAAATTTACCTGTTGATGCTTTATGGCGAGTTATAAATTAAGGATGATATGTTTTCGATTGGATTAATTGTTTTATATTTTGTATGCTTCTTGAACAGTTGATCGTCAAAGAGTTGAAGACCTTATACAACGAGTGCAGATCTAACAGTTGCATAGAGCATGCCATTGGGATTATGGAGGAGGTGAAAGCTCCGGAGACCCTCTCTAAGAAAGTTTCTGCAATTTCATTGAGTGGAAGTGAGAAGAAGGTATGTCATTCTTGTGTTGTTTTTTTCCTCTTGTTCTCCTTAAGAAGAAGATATCAAACTGGTGACAACTGTAATAATGTCGGCAAAGGATGGGACCATAGGATAGAACTTATGTTCCTAATTATATCTTCCTAGCTATACTAACAATCACAATGAATACATTGATTGCAAATAAAAAACTGACCACATATTATTTGCACCTCTGTAAAAATAGAGTAATTTCCATGGGTAAATCTCAAGATATATATCTGATTTATCAGTTATTCTTTTCTTTGGCATATCCACTAAGCAGCTTATTTTGCTCAATGTTGAAAAATCCTGAGCATTTATCACTAACCCTGATTGAAATATTGTTTTGAAATTTTAAGGTGGAGAAATTCCTTCTGGAGAAACTCGATGTGTATGAGCCTGCTGTTAGCATTTCAAATGCGAAGGTTCTTCCACGTATTGAAGGCTTCCCTCCTGCCTGTCAAGCTATAACTAGAAACCCTATTGTTCTCGACCTTGCCTATAACTATATTGATTTCCCATCTCTGGAGAATAGGATGAAAAAAGACAAGAAAGGCTTCATAAGTAGGCTTTGGAGGTAAGTGCTGGCGAAGAGCTCCCTAGTTGATTTCCTGATGAGCTGTAGGAGGCATTGACTTCATAATTGGAGACTTAGTCTTTGCAGTTCTTTAGCTTTTGAAATTTTGGATATGTGAAATTTTTGGCATATTAGATTTCCCAAATCCGGACACAACCCAAGTTAACGTGTAGGATGTTGCAACTTGGGTTGGGTACACAGCAATAGAACTTCACATTGAACTTTAACCAAATGGGATCTTTTTGGCGGCTCTATTGCTCAATATTACGCGTCAGTCGTCTCCTTGTTTTACAGGCGATAGATATATGATGCTCTCCTTAAAAGTTTTGAGGAAATGGTTATCTTATTGGTGCAAAGTCCTTTGGGATACATAGATCCAAATAACCAGGATAGAGATGTGAAAATTTTCACAATGGCTAGAATCGCACCGGGTCAATGGAGTCCACTTGGTTTACATATGTTATCCACTTAACTAGGTCTCGTTATCTGTGCTGGAGCTTTTTATTACCAAATGTTCACAGATCCTACGATTAATGGTAATTAAAAAAAACTCAAAAACATACTTATTATTATTTCAGGAAAATTTTAGTATGGACTTGATACGCATAGGTACAAATTTAGGCCTAATGCAATACTCTTCTTTTTCATCTTTGATTTAGTAGCTCTTTTGTTCTATTTTTATCCTCTTCATTTTTGTTTAATTTTTTCCCCTAAATTGCGATGTCAAATTGGTAACAAAAAAGTGACAATTAATTAGGAATGTCAAAAGTTTATGGGTTCAGCTTAAATTAATTGAAAATTAGGCTTTGGATTGGATTATATAATATATACAAACTCACATGATTTTGTTTAAAATATATCAACCCCTTTCTTCTCTCACACGGAACTCTAATCTCTCTAATCGTTCTCTAATTTTCTTTTACTTTTTAGGGTTTGATTGTTTCTTATCTAAAGTAAATAAATAAGATTTGACATATATGAAAATAGTTGAGTATATTAATAATTAATTAGTTACGCCAAAGTAATTAAAAGAATATTTTATCGTTTCAAATTCGTATTTAATTAGGGATTTTCTAGTGAGATTAGATTGAGAATTGACAAATTAGTTTTTGAAATATCAATCATACTTTAATTATTGATTTTTAAGAGCAAACATGACTGAATTTTATATAACTTAAACATTAATTATGTACTCTACTTTTACTTGGAACATTAATAAAGAAAATATTAAATTATGCATTATAATCATGCATAATTATATATTAGTCAAATCACTAATTCTTAATAATTGAGTGATTATAATATATTATTAAATGTCAATTTTGATTTTTAATTGTAAATTATTTAATTGAAATTAGTGATAAAACTAAAAGATTATTTTATATATTGGTTATAATTTATATTTATCACTAATATATTTAGAATTAAAGAGAGAAATTAACTTAAAATAAGTTAATTTTTCAATTTAAAAACTTTAGAAACTAAATATGATATTTTTATTTAGTAAAATTAAATTCTAACTTTGGTTTAAAAAAATGGTACATAAAAGGATATCTGTTATCAAAAGACAATAAATAAATAAAAGACAAAACACATATAAGTATTAACCAAAAACATACATTAAAATTTTGAGTTTTAGACTCTTAACAACACAAGTAGTACAAGTGATCCAATTTCTATTGATAATATTGATCTTTTGGTGAATTGAGCTTTTAAAGAATCGAATTCGATAGATATCAATGACTTGGAAGATAATATTGGATAGGAAAACATTAATATGTTATTTGATGCATTAAATTTGAATAATAATGATGATGAAATTTTTCTCAATAATGAGGATTTTGTACCAAATGATAATTAGAGTCATTACAATTATAACAAGTATCTTCCCACAGATGATTGAATATCGTTCCAGATTTTTATTTTTCCTCTTCTTTTAATTTTACTTATATTTGATGTATATATTAAATCCTATATATGTAAAGTAACTATAAATATTTTTGTTTCAAGTTTAACTTCTACTTGATTGTTCCTCGTCATGAACTCTTATTATAAATTGTAATACTTTGAGAGTTAGAGATATTTATTGTTTTTTATTAGATATTTTGACGTAACTATTATTTATTATGTGATGAAATTGTATTATTATAATATTTTAAATACTTTGCATTATTCTTAATTTTATGTTTTTATGATGATAATTGTCTTTTTTTCATATTAATTATGGTTATTATTTATATGTGAAATATCTAAAAATTATTTTTATTTCATATTAATTATGATTATTATTTATTATTATGATTTTTGGAGACAGTTGATTTAAACTTATAAAGTATACAGTACAACTGTATAATATACGAATGTAATATTTTGTAATTTTTAAAAAAATTCAAGGACTATTTATAAATTTAAAAAATTACTTGAAACAGTACCCAATATTGGCCGATACTGATACAATATCATACCAGAAGTCAATCCGGTACTAAGTCTGATAGCAACTTTGGTTTTAGGTTATCCAAATTCAATTGGGCCCAAAATTTAAAACTAAAAAATGGTTATTTTATTTTTTAAAAATATATTTAATGAAACTTGATTCGAGTCTGATCAGACATTAAACTCGATTAGGTCGAATCCAAATTTTATTTCTTTTTCTCTCTCTCTCACTAAAACATTGCGGACATGACGACATTACAAAGCAATTTTCGTTATTATCACCCTTAACTTTACATCGATAATCTTTTAAGTGGTAGAATAATCTTTTAAGTGGGTTTAGGTTTGATACTATACCGGTACCGATCAATAACGGATACCATTTCAAGTAATTTTTTAAATTTATGAAATAGCTCCTTTTTTTTAATTCCAAAATAGTCCTTCAGTGTATTATACTGTATACTTTATAATGTTATATCAACCATGTCTCTAAAAATCATAATAATAGAAATTTAAAATAACAACAATTTATTTATTTTTATTAACAATATTTTTCACATATTTAACATATAAATAGTAACCATAATTAATATGAAAATGATCATTTAGTCATCATACAAATATAAAATTAAGAACAATACAAAGTATTTAGAATATTACAATTTCATATAATAAATAATAATTACATCAAAACATCAAATGAAAAGAATAATAGATATCCATTACTCTCTAGCAATTATAATTTACAACAAGGGTTTGGCCGAAGAACTAACAAGGAGTGAAACCTGAAATATAAATATTTATAATTACATTGTATATATAGAATATAACATATACATCGAATGTAAGTGAGACAAAGAAGAAAAGAAACAAAAACCTAAAACTTCATTTAATCAAAAACCCGCTATAACTGCATTGACCTTAATTCTCATTTAGTATAAAGTCTTCATTATTGAGAAGAGTCTCATCATCATCGTCATTCAAATTTATTACACCAAATGATATGTCAATGCTTTCTCATTCAAGATTATCTTCTAAGTCACTTTCATCTATCAAACCTGATTTCTCATAAACTAAATCTGCCAAAAGATCAATATTATCAATGCAAATTGACTCCACTGAACTACTTATTTTATTAATGACACGACCCGCCTTTTTGAGTCGTGTTGGCACTAGGGAATGGGTAGGCTTAACGCCATCAAAACCCGTAGTAAGCCCAACTTTTCCATGTTTTACTAAAAATCCGGCATGACTCATTCATGTCTAATTAAACCTTATACCTGCTTAATAGGTTGTAAGAAGTA
>JANZLX010000003.1:24380189-24395515 GCA_025531955.1 Erythroxylum orinocense | reverse complement strand
TATTCTCCAACTAGTTCCTTATATATGTTTCAAAGTCCACTTATTTACAAAAACGCCACTCCTTGTTCTGGCTTTTAAACATCTGTCTGAAATTTTCCTGTGACCTCCGAAAAATGTCATACATCTTTAATTTGATGTCACATAAATTATTATTCACTGTTTTGGAATTTTTAATGACATCAGTCTTAAATTCTGATTTATTTCGATGCACCGGTTAAACTAGATACCAGGTATTACAATTAAGAGTCCTGGTAAATAATAAAATTAAATTATAACAAATTATATTTAACTTAATAATGATAATAACATACATTTCTCGAAGCTTTAAATTGTATTGAACAAAGATTAAGTTATACAAACTTTTGTGCTCCAATCTATTCTTTTTCTTAGAATAGATGAATTCAAATATGTTCTAATTTCTTTCACAGCCTGTTGCACTCACATTTTAACTTAAAATTTGAATTGCAAAGCTTTACAACTTTGGAACACTATTTTTGAACTGGTCTCACCGAGAAACTATAAGTCGTAAGATAACAAAAGTAGCATTATAAAAAAAATAAAGTGATGATTAATTTTCAACAAGTAACAAAAGTGAAAATTATATACTTGGATTAAGTTTTTTCTTTTTGACGAATAGAAATTAATATCCTAAAATAACCAAAAGCCTCCTTACAAATTTTCATTTATGAGCTTAGGAGATCTTTCATCATCTCATAGACAACAATTTTTATAATAGTTAATAATATTCCCCTATTAACTTCAGCTTTCTTTCTAAAACTTGGTTTGAAATAGACATTAGGATTAAAAAATTCCCCTATTGCAAACAATATAGAGTAAAGTTATGTTTCTCATCTCTTATTTATAATTGCAAGATAATGTATGTATAAAGAAGACCTATTTTTTAGATTATCCTTGATTGCTTCCTGTTCCCTGTATATGGCATTATAAAAATAACTTATTGTTGCCTTTTTATTACTATTAGTCAAACGAAGTATCCTCATCACAGGGTATCTTCAAGTATACTTCTGGAAACCTCCAGTCCAACATTATACCTAACACGCTGAAATGGAACTTACTTATCATTTGTAAATATCTACCTTAACTCTTTCTTTATCATAATAAAAGACTAAAGTGAAAAGAAATTTGTTACAAATCTTATAATAGTAGGATGATACAAATTCTTACCATTGGTGAAATAATATCTCATTAAATTCAAGACCCATGCACTATTATAGATGAACTTGGTCATCTTTTTTATTTTCTGCACAGTTTCATCAATAATAGGAAAATATCTATCATCCCTTATATTTTTCAACATCAAGTCAATTCAATGTGCAACACAAGGAATCCAATAAAAAGAATTATACTTTGTAATCTTTTTCCAATCTTTATAAGCGAAATCATTGTTAATAATGAACTGAACAATATTTTCTAGCTCAACTTCATTCACAACTTCATGTTCAAATAAAGTATCCATATTATGAGCTGCTTCTTTTGATTGTAGGGTACTGTGAATTAAAGGCTAAGCTCTAGGAGTTGTTTGTGGTGCAAAAAAATTAGACATGTGTCTTCTTCTTTTCTTAACGTCAGGTTTAGATGCAATATTCACTTCTTGTCAGGTAGGAATATTATCACCTTCAGTATTCTTACTATCATCCTGAACACTAATACAAACTTTCACTACTAATTTCGTAATTCAAACTCTGCCTTCTATCTTTCTTGTGCTGATACTTTTCAAGCAAAGTCTTCATTTTCCATTTCACATCATAACTCACCTTTTTGCAAGGTTTCACATCTCATTTAACCTCACTAAATGATTCTTTATTCTAGAGATTTCTCCACAAGCAAACAGTATGGTTCTTTATTCCAAGGATCAATCCAGCATAAGCCCAAGTTGGAACATTGTATCTTTCTAAAGTGATTGAATTATTAGAAATACTTGAACTTCCTTCCATTTATCTGTAAAAATAAATAAAGACATATATCAAAATCAACTTAATAACTTCATATCAAAATAAAGAACATATAATTTCATTATCAACCAGTATCACAAAATATGTATTGTTTAACTCAAAAGTCCAAACTAACATAATACACATATAAATCTTATATAATATAACTCATTTTGTATGATTACATCATAAACAATTTTATTTCATCCAACACAATCCACCAATAAGTCAAAAACAAACAATTCAAGTATTCAACGTACACAGTTACACAAAATGCATATACATCTTGTATAATATAACTCATTTTGTATGATTATATCATACACAATATAATTTCATCTAACACAATCCACCAATAAGTCAAAAAAAAACAATTCAAGTATTCAATATACACAATTACCTAAAACACATATACATCTTGTATAATATAACTCATTTGTATGATTACATCATACACAATTTAATTTCATCAAACACAATTCACTAATAAGTCAAAAACTAACAATTCAAGTATTCAACATACACAATTACACAATACGCATATACATCTTATATAATATAACTTATTTTGTATGGTTACATCATTCAACTATAAACTAAAGATATACACTCACAACTATAACATATTCAACTTCCATCATAACTCACAACTATAAGTTTATAACTTACTTTATGTAATCTCATAATTCAACTATAACCTAATATAATTTGTTTACTTATACAATTCAGTTTGTAATGCTTATAATTATTTTGTTTTCTTCACTAATTTTAATCAACATTGTTACTAAAATCCTAATTCCTAACTTTAATTTAACAATCTTTCATGCACTAATTTTAATCAACATCATTAGTTTCTTGCTCAAGTTAACTCCACAATAAGGAGTTAATATATATTACATAATTCAATTTCATCCAACACAATTCACCAATAAACAATATAAAAATGCAAATATTTAATTTTCTTAACTGAATTACATATATTAAATGATTTAATTATATATTAAATCTTATATTTAAATGATTAATCATATGTTAAATACTTTTTATATACAAACAATAATTAGTAAATTTTATGTTTCATATAAATTAATTAACAACTTAATGGATTAATTTTAAAATTGAAAATGCTTAAATTACATTGAAATTAAACCAATACACGCAAACAATTTCAACTTTCAAACCTAAATTTTTTCAATTCACTAATTATCTTTATAAATCGATAATGCCTAGATTACATTGAAATTGAACCAACTCACAAAAACAATTCCAATTTTCAAACTCAAAATTTCCAACTTACACAAACAATTCCAACAATTCTAACTTTCAAACCATTCGTAAAATACATATTACATAACTAAAACACAACGCGATTGCAATTCAATAACAGAAAAAGTAATTCAAAAGACACCAAAAAATAAAAAATTGCAATTTGGGTTAGGTTGGGTGGGGTCAATTCAATTAGGTCGAAAAGAGTCTAGAACTAGAAAATGAAAATGGTGATTTATGTCATATTTTCAAGCAAGCAACGATGGTGGACTGAAGCAGCAGCGTGGTATTATGTAGAGGTGGAGGATAGCAGGCACGGTGGGCAGAGGTGGAGAGCAATGGCATGGCGTTGGCTAGAGGTGGAGAGCAACAGGTGCGGTAGGCAAAGGTGCAGGGCTACAGGCGTAGTGGGCAGAGGTGGAGAGTAGCAGTGGTTACAGGTGGGGACGCGATGGCATTGAGTGGTCAGCGACGTTGGAAGGAAGCAGAGGAGAACGATGAAAATGGTAAAGAGGAGAGAGACGAATGAAAATTTGAAAATGGCACTAAGATGTGAGAGTCTGCGTGGGTGTGGGGTTTTTTGTTTTGTTTTGTTTTTTACAATTTAGTTCCTAGTAATTTTAAGTTTTACGGTACGGAACTGGAAAAATTGTTTCATCCTCTTAATTTCATGTTTATTTTTTATTATATTTTACATTGTCTATATAATTTTTAAGTTAAATCTAAATATAATTAATTAACATATATATTCATTTTATCTTAAACTTCTAAATTTTTTAATTAGCTTCTTTTCATTACTTTTTTCTTTTTCCATTTTAAAAGTGTATTTAAAAAAAACATTTTTTATTTCTATTTGTTTATTTGCAAATTAGAACTCCATTTTAAAATAAGTACTACCTTTGACTAGTTAATAGACTTTAGGGTGACGACGGAATGACTCACATACTGAAAGAGTAAGCAAAAGCATACATTTATACACTACAAGAAAAAGGTCGTTTAGTGACGGAGATTACCGACGAAACATGTCTGTGTTTCGTCAGTAATACTAATTAGCAACGGAAATAACCGACAAACAAAGGCGTCATTAAAACGACCGTAGGTAAGTTTACTGACAGCTTATTATGTGTCTGTCGGTAAATACACTAACTGATGTCTTTGACCTTCAGTAAATTTACCGACGGATTTGCAGTAAATCGTTGATAAATTTACCTACGACCATAAGTATTTTGTCATAATATTTTCTGACAGTAACACAATATCGACAGTGATATTCCGACAATTATGGTTGACCGTTGGTAAACCGTAGTTTAGGAAATTCTGACTCTTTGCAATATTACCAACGGAAAGAAGAGTACCCGTCGATAAATATATTAGATTTTATCGACAGTTTATGTTGTCTATCAGTAAATGTAATAGATTTTACCGACGTACTATTGTTTTCTGTCGATAAAGTAAATTAAAAAAATTTTAAAAAAATTCCTACATTAAATTTTATTTCATGATCTTATGATTAATGCATAATTTCAACAGTTATGAATTATCTATGCATAATATTTTGATTTGTTTATATATTTAATTTGTTTAAACAGAAAGTTTATTGATAATATAAAGTTAAAATTATCTTGATTGATAATAAAAACATTATAGTGTACATAATAAGTCTTTGTAATTCAAAGCAAATGACTACAACAATCCTATTGTCTTGGTGACCGCGGATGCTCTGAGGTGCTACCCCTCTCTTTCAACTCATCCATCTCATGTTTCAACTGAGCTATGTGCTTCATCAATGTCTGCAATGTAGTCCAAAGCTCATTGGCTTCATTGGTTGTCGATCATCTTCTAGATGTTGATGTACTGGACGTGGAGGATTGCGAATAACATGTGTTCGCAAATGAACCTAAGCCGAAGATCCTTCCATAACAGTCCCTACCACCGATTGCATCAAGATACGTCTGACTCTCATCAACAGCTTGTTCATGTTGACACTGTCACTGAATTCTTTCTTGTATTTGGTCTTATTAGGAAACAATATTTATATTAGTAAGTGATAATTATTAAGAATTAATATTAAATTATTAATTTCACATACATTCAGTTCTTTACATCGGCTGTTAATGAATGTCACACCATCATGTTTCTTAGTGTGAGTGTGCAAAAATAGCTGATGAGGTGTAAGCCTCATGCCTATAGGCTTTTCCTTTATAAGAATAAAATGTTATATGTGAACTAGAATTTATAAACATTTTGGCAAAGTTTCCTCTATCTTTATGATATTTACCCCCTATTGAACAAATAAAATAACTCAACACAACCATATATGGCACTAGACGTTTATACCATTATCATTATCCATAATACACATATTTTCATTTCAACATTTACTCATCAATTTAAATTGAAATACAGTAAAGTAAAAAGATTAGAATATAAGTATCAAGTTTAGATAATTACAAGTCTCTCTGCATGCTCATGATGGGTAATTGATCCTCCTGTATATACAGGAAGAATCTCTCCCCTCGGGCCTCCACGTCTATTGGTTGAGTTACGCCCTGAGATGGACATTGCCGTAGGTAATGTTCAATACTCCTGCCAACGACTCCATATTTGCTCAGAAATGTAAGGCCGTCATACACCAGCCTTGTGTATCACACCAATAAAGTTGCGATAACATGTACGAGCTCACCTCTCCAATACTTTATGTATGATTGAGTCGAAACCAGAATCCCAGAAAAAATTATTTCTGAAATAAAAAGACAAAAATTTGATAACTTATAATGTAATAATATTTATCTAATTAATGTATATAAATGAATTAAAAAAGAAAATAAATTTTTATTGAACCTTAAACTCTTGAAAGTAAAATGCCTGTGTGGCCTAAGAGATATTCTTCCATACATAACCCTTAGGATCAATCCTCTCCTTAAATTTAGATGTCATATTTCTAGAACACGGTCCAAACGGAATCAACCTAATATAAGAAAAAATAATTTTATACCATTTGCAAAAATTTAAACCTATAACTTACTTATAAACATATAATGTTTCATGAGATTTCACTTACAGATTAGTGACAATTGTTATGTACTTTCTTCCATCAGGTCCCTCAACTCCACGCTAGTGTTCATCTCCTTCATCTGATAAAGGGGTACTGGATGATGTATGAGTTGGGGATGGTGTAGCATGACGACCAACAGGTGATGTGTCATTTGCAACTGTAGGCCTTGGAGGGAGAAAAGGTGATTTAGTTGCAGCTGCAGACTGTGATGGTCTACCTTCACAGTAAGTACCTCCAAACATGCGTCTGAACCTAGGTCGCATTACATCATGATGTCTCTTTGGTGACATATTTCTACCAGAAATTCATTGTTTATTGAATTTTTTAGAAATATAAGAATTTGAATTCAATATTTTACACAATATATGCAAAAGGAAATAAGGTGATTTATTGAATATCATATTAAAATACAAACTTGGAAATATAAGGATAACACTTGTTAAAGTCATAGAACAAGAACAATAACAGCCCACACTCAATAGGACGCAAGTTGACAGCTAACTAATAAGGAGGTAGTTTGACAAATTCTTACATATACAACAATAAATCAACTTTAAAGCTGTGTTTAGTGTATTGCATCGATAAATCACAATGATATAATTATTTTCTTGGATTTCATGTGACATGAGAGTCGGTAAAGGTAAATGAGTCCCCGATGTCTGGATTCCTGAGAAGGGTCCTAGTATGTTCAAACACACCAATTGAAATGGTGATACTTCTTCCCTCAGGTGTAGGGTTTTTAACACCTTTTTGCAGCAGCGTTTTCATCATAGCTAAACTTGTTGAGGATACAGTGAATGAGTCGCCAGATTTAATATGGAAGACTAACTCTCCAGATGAACTACCAGTATGAAGTGATTTACCTAAAACACAATCAGTATAGAACTTAGAAAATGTCATATTAGAAAACCGTTAAATGAACCAAAACTGGATATCAATGCATACGTGAATGTCCATACGAGGTTTGTGGAATTGACGAATTTTCCAAAAGAATTGATTTCCCTAATCCTTTATGGACCATTGTGACATCGATCCTGCCTCCATCGACATACATGTTATCTTTGAGATTCAAGGAAGCTTAAAACAATATGTTGTATGTACCATCAAATGTGAATATATATCATAGCTTCATAAAAGGAAATGAGACGTACATAATAAGGAAAGTGACGTTGTTCAGATGATACTAAACACCTTGAAGCAGAAGATCGGCCATAGAAGGCAAATGATCATTAGTGTATGAAGTGGACATTTTTCCTGCATTTTTATTCCTTTGGTAGGGACAATTTTGTCACATTCCTCCCAACGGAATGAATTACTACCATCTGGAACTAGTTGCCATGTCGACATCCCTTGATTAAGAATTTAAATTAAATACTTTACATAGTATACTGCAAAGGAAATAATTGAATTGTTGAATAAAATATTCAATTACAAACACAAATTAATCGCTATCATAACTTAATTGTAAATTACAATCTTCTTTTTTTTTAATAATAAGAATCATACTCCAGCTCCTCATCAGATCTCTGACCCTCGTCATCCTCTCTAGATGAAATTTCAACATATTCGTTAGATGGATCGTTCAAAGGTTCATTATCGTCATATATGACATGCAGTTATAAAATGAACATCTTCTTAAAATGCTTCACTTTCAATTCTCTGCTCTCCTTTTCCATGTGATTCAAAAACACATCTAGGTTTAACTTTGCAAACCGCCAACCAATCTGACTTATCTTGTCCTAAGCTTGGAAAAGGGACATAACACACCTGTTTCACTTGCATTGCCAACAAAAAAGGTTTAAATTGTCTCAATCTTCTTCGGTAGTTGATTTCAACTAGATTGTATCGGCTATGCACTTTTGTTTCAACATTTGGAGTTCATACCAGTCACACTTAACTATCACACATCACTTTATTGGCAATGCAGGGTACTCAATTTTAAGATCTTAATAATTTTACCATAGTAATCCATCAATTCTCCCTGTATGCAAACTCCACTATTTATTGTTGCTATGCTATGACCATGATATTATGTATAATATTTGTATCCATTAACGAAATACACCAGATACGATTTAATAATTCGTAAAGGTCCCTTTGCAAGATCACAAATGAACTTGTTCTCTATTGGATTTTCTAAGGCCTACATAAAAGAAATTACCATATCAAAGAGTATAATGTCATTTCAGCACTTAAAACTTATAATTCAATTATAAGAATATTTGTAAGTGAAAACTTACATATCTCTCAAACCATTAAAGAAAGTGTCTTCCAACTTCTTTATTTATATCATCCTGTGTGCTATCCGACATTATCTCGTTTAACAATGCCTCATATAACCTAAATACATTATTATATATTTTAGTTATGAACAACACAAAATTTAAAAACTAAAATAATCATGTTCGACTTACTGCGCAAAAGGTTGAATCTCTTGACAGTTCAATAAAATGTAACCATAGGCAGCCTTAATTTCTTCCTCTGTTAACATTATTCTTGTTACACGTCCATATGTTCATCTAGGATATATGAAAATGGATAAGTTACCATCAGCATCACTCGTTCCTCCCTTATTGTCATTATGAGAAACTTTTCTTTCTCTTATGTGAACACGCAACTCAAAATAATGTGAACAAAATGTACAAGCTTCCTCCACTAAATAAGTATTACATATCGAACCTTCAACTCTAGCTTTTTTGTTTTTACATTTTTCTTCAAGTGATGCAAATACCTATATTAGAGAATATGGTTATTATAATTTACTTGTTGGGCCCTGAACTTTTCTTGGAAGTTAGAACTATTAAATGAGAAATTGTTGGTGATTATTCATGTGTAGAGAAAAGAAGAACTCCTGAATTTGAAATGAAACAGAAAAGATGGTTTAGATACAAGATGAGTTATATGTGAAATGTTGGAAGGTAAAAGCCAGAAAATGTACTTGAAACATGTTCATTGAGTATACTTTGGTGTTTTAGCCATAACTTTTGCTCTAGTTATCCAAATGAGATGATTATTATTTTGGATTAAACTAGAGAAATAAGGTTACAAATTGTTTGATGAAATTGAGTTTTAATTCAGTCTCTAAGAATTTCAATTTTTGGATAGAATTTGAGCATAGAATATTGTTTTAGTATAAGAACAGCCCGAAAATATTTGGGGTATAATTTTTAGACTAGTGAATCAAATTGAATGATTTTGATGTCATTAGAAAATTGAGACAATGAGGAACATTTTCCTAGAAGGAAGTGCTGTCAAATTCCTTCAATTACATGATTAGAAAAAGGTCTGAATTTTTAGAAGGAGTTAGGCAATGACTTAAATAATTTTGAGGTCTTGCTAGATTAATTATTTTATTTTGTAGAGTTAATTAGCATGTTAATGTGAGTAACACGTGTTTTGCTAACACGTGTTTTGCTATAATTAAACTTGCACTCCTTACAAGTGGCTCACATGTCATTCTCAATAAATGACAAGAAAGAAGTGGGTTGCTTTAATTAAAATTACTTCTCATTTCTTGTTCATTGTGAATAGAATTCTATTAACCTTACACAACCATATATTCTGGCTTGATGACCGCTAACTAATAAGAAATATGCTTGGTATATCAACAACAACAGTGTGTTTTTTTTTTCTTTTTTCGCAATTAAAGTTGAGTTCTTCGATGGTAACGTGCAATGGAAGACACTATTATCTGTATTGTTTAATGTTGACGTTATTATAGCAAAGTAAATAAGTGTATTACAGCAAAATTTGGTATTTAAAAGCATTTTTATTTTTGGTTGCATCCCCTGTGGTGATTCCAAACATTCCCCCACGGTGCTTTCCTATATAAACCATATGTTCTCGTGGTAAGACACTAAGCCAGTTCCTTGTCAGCCATATAAGATAGAAAAACAGAGAGATGGCACCCTCACCCTTGCAACCACATTCAGCAAATGATAGACTAGCAAAGCTACAATCCATTGATCAATCAAAAGTAGGGGTTAAAGGGCTTGTAGATGCTGGAATTGAGAAAATTCCCGACATCTTTGTCTTGCCACCAGATCCTGAAGTCGCTGATGATCAGGGTTCATCAGCAACTCATCCAATAGGTCTCAAAATTCCAGTAATAGACCTGAAATACGTGCATGATGAAGAAAATACAAATGCACGTAAACAGATTGTCCAAGAAATTCTAGAGGCATCAGAGAAATGGGGCTTCTTCCAAGTTGTGAATCATGGAGTTTCCACTAATACCTTGGAGAAGATGATTGATGGAGTCCGTAAGTTTCACGAGCAACCCAATGAGGAGAAAATGAAGTTCTATTCACGAGATATCTCCAGAAAAGTGAGGTACAATAGCAATTTTAATCTCTACGAACTCAAAGCTGCAAACTGGAGGGATACCAGTTACTTTATCATGGCACCAGATGCTCCTCAACCAGAGGAATTTCCTGAAATCTGCAGGTAATTAGCCATTTAAAATGATTTTCAAGTTCTGTAAGTGTTATCTCTGTTACTTAAAAGTAAAGTTGCAAATTTTTGAACCTTTTCAGACCTTGTCTTAACGAAATTTTTACTGTTATTGTTAGCACGACTTGCAATTTTTTTGAAAAAATAGTTATCAATTATCAACAAATAATTTTAGCCGAAATTATCAATAGAAAATCATGAACCAAAGATAATTATAGCTAACTTTCTTTTATTAAATATACCTGTTTATTAATTTTATAACTTTTTTGTTAAATATATAAGTACTTTGATCTATATAAACTTATTAATGAACTAGTCCATCTTGATGTTTTAAACAAATGTTTTATGCAATTGATCACCAATATTTACACTAATAATTTCCTTTTCTTGGATACATGCACCTCTTCATCTACCAATTACAGGGATATAACAATCAAAAACTGAGCACAAGCTAGAGAAGTTGGAATTACTATCTTTGAGTCACTCTCAGAGGCACTCGGGCTGAAGTCTAATCATCTCACCGACATTGGTTGTGCTGAAGGGCATTACATCTTGTGCCATTACTATCCTGCATGTCCTCAGCCCAAGCTCGCAATTGGAACTACACCACGTAAGGATGCTACTTTTATTATAATCCTTCTCCAGGATCAAATTGGAGGCCTCCAAGTTCACTAAGATCATAAGTGGGTAGATGTTCCGCCGGTTCCAGGAGCTTTGATAGTTAACATTGGTGACTTCCTGCAGGTAAGGATCTCAAAACCAAAAACAAAGTTTTTTCGTTATTATGCTTCCCCAAGTAGGTTATTAGGCAATTAAGGTCTAGCTTTGAAAGTATTTCTTAGACTTTTGCATTCTATTTGCACTAGCTTGTATCGAATGACAAGTTCAAGAGTGCTTTGCATAGAGTTCTGGCCAGACACGTTGGCCCAAGAATATCAGTGGCATTCTTCTTCTCAACATATTTCAGTGCATCAGACAGGCTTTATGGACCCATAAAGGAGCTTGTATCAGATGAGAATCCTACTTTGTATCGACAAATTAAGGTGGTAGACTATGTTAACAGTTACTACACAAGAAAACATGATGAGGCTGCTACACCAACCGCTGTCATTGATAATTTTAGGCTGTGAAACCACCATATGGAACACTACAATCTGCAAAAGTTCTTCTCCATTAATGAGTTCTGTCGTCCGCAAGTTGTCTACCCAAGTTACAATACGTTTACCTTGTGTTTCCGACATTGTGTCATTATCAATGGTATTTAATAAATATATCATCATCATTATGTCATCAACACTCATTTGCAGTTTATTTTTGGGTTTAGTGATCTCATATTCACTTAATATTTTTTAAAAATTTGAATGAGTTTATCAAAATACTAAATTGTCTATAGAGTCTGTTGAAGGTGACTTAATGTTTTTCTGCATCAACTTTTTCATATTAGTGTAACAATAATATAATAGAATGCTGCAACTTATAACTAAACTTGTGAAAATTGTATTTAATGGATGAAATATTATATCATGTGACTAAAAATTTACATATATAATTTCCCTAAACTACAACACAGTTAAACTTTCTAATAATCACGTGATACAAAATTCTTTAACTTTTCCTTTAAATATATAAGGACCAAATTATGTATAATTCTTGAAAGTCTTTAGACCTAATATAAAATAATAAAGAATAAATTATATTTAAATCATTTTTAGCTTTAAACAGTAATAAGAAAGTTAGAAAGCAACTGATTTGAGACGATGGTGGTGGACACTAACCTCACAAGTTACGCTGTTTCTCTCTGTCAATTCTTTTCCAACTCACACTAACCTGACCGTTGTAGAGTGTGAGTAACTGCTGTAGAGTTATTACCTGACCGGCGACTACGGAGTAGAAAGTGAGTGACCAGAGAAAGCTAGGGCTTTTTTTTCCCGCCTACACTCTAGTCTCTGCTGTCTCGGCTTTTACGATTTCTATTTCATTTCACTTTCGGAATGTCCATTTTTTGAGAGCAAGTAGCTTATTCTCGTGATCTTTTTTACAGGTACCGTAGCTTTTTACATGCTCATGATCTCATTTGGGTTTCGCAAGTTTCGATGTTTTTTGCAGGTGCTTCTCACCACAGCTCTGCTCTTGCCTCTTGCTCATCATTTTCAGCTTAAACAATACTCTCTCTTGTTAACGATGGAATTTATCGACGGAATAAGTTGTCGGAAAAACAACCATAGGTAATAATTAGCGACGGAGTACAGATTTTCTATTGCTAATTTACCGATCGATAGTTTCTATACTAGCAACGATAATTTCTGTGCTACGTTAAAATTTAGCAACGGAACATTTTTTTCAGTCAGAAAATTTAGTAATGGACTAGTCTTTTCCGTTGGTAAACTTACGCATAGATTTTCATTTCCATCGGTAAATTCACAACTAATGTTGCTAAATTTTCTCATGTACAAAAAGATCATGCACAAAAAGATCGCTTCAAATACCTTGGATCGATCATGTAGCACCTCACTCTCATAGTGCATATCTCCAAACATATCGATGGTATTCGAGAATATACTCTACGGGGGTGGCATGCTAAAACAGTAAAACAATCATACCCATTACAAAATTTTTCATAAATCGCATGCATCTATGAACAATCGCTAATCAATTTCGGCCAGTTTTATTCATAAACATTTTCAATCACAAAAGTTACAATCATTATACAACTCATCAGAAATTCACTAGTCATTTGGGCCCATTTCAAATACAAAACATTTTAGTTATAATGTCATTACATTACAAGACCATTTAGATACATAATGTACAATACTTGTGAATACATATTTTGATACAAAAATAAAGAAATACAAATGTAGACGCAAGCTGATCCCGACCTCTATCTCTTACTCAAATGTTGTGGCTAAACTCTAATTTGTCTAACTGGAGATCTTCTCTAAGCCTAAAAAATATTGCAAATTTTGGGTTAAGTTTTGTGAACTCAGTGAGTGAACCATCCTCGATGACTCACTCGATCACATTACACTTCAATTCATATAATCACATAATCACATCACTTCATCAATTCATCATGTTAAGTCACATATATTTCATATTCACTTAAAACATATATCACATTCAGACATCAGTCAAACTATTTAAATCATAAATATCATATGCATATGAAGTGCTCATGAGACTCACTTTCAATTATTATTGTTGTAACCGAGTGTCTCTAACTGTCCTGTATTCATTATGGATACCGGATTTATTGATAACTATCCCATATCTGTTAGGGATACCAGACTCATTATACATAGTAAGCCTTTGGCTCTTAATCACATTTTGAGTTTTAAGCTCTTTTTCACTTTTTAAGCTTTAAGCTCTTTTTCGATGGCTACTTCAGTCATAACATCCTTTATGTCATTATGCATTCATGTAATGAAATGCATCAATCACACAAAATCAATCAGTCGCTTTATTTCACTTTACACATATCATAAGACCTTGGTTTGGCATTCAACATTTAAGTTGAGAATCACTTATTTCATTCACATTCACATTCACATTTTTCTTCGAAACTTGGTCCGACATTCAATAATCAAGTTGAGTATCACATAGTCAGTCCAATTCATATTCAATGAGCACTTCCAATATTATTCATCTATTAGATGTCTTGAACATTCAATGTCCAGAATCAGTACAATCACATTCACATAATCATTCAATACAGAATTTAAACAGAACAATCGTTAAAGTAAGATCATCTAGGGCGACTCATAGTACGCTCTAGATTAGTATTAGCATTAGCTTCTACGATTCGGAAATATCTGGATGCGGACATTCTATCCTGTATCGTCATTATGCAAAACACATATTGTACGCACATTATTAATTGGACAATCTTATGAATACTCAATCACTTACATATATATATGTGTTGTGTATAATGCATGCCCAATGACAATCCCTGGTAAATTATCTAAAGTCACATCTTATGCTCATTCTCATTTCATAATTCATATATGTCTAATTGAACTTAGGTTTGCACTTCATTTGTACATGATCAATCTAAGTTCACCATTCAATCCTTATCCTTTGTAGGTGTATAGCTTATCCTTAGGCTTACACCTCAAGAACGCTTGGTCATTTTAATATCATAAACCAATTTCTAGTCATTTCTTTTCTAACATTATATGCTCTCATAATACCCAATTCTCATTCATATTTGCTCACTTAATACATATTACTCAACTCCTTTGAATCACAACTCCTATCATATGAACATCTTCATTCACATTATACTCATGCCTTTGTACTTTGATATCATCAATTCATTCACCAAGTTATAACCCCAATTATCACTTCATACATATCACACATTATTCATTTGATCCAAAAATCATTCTGGGTTTAATTCAAGCTCCATTTAAGCCTTAATTATGACCAAATTGTAGGAAAATTCCGGTGGGCACATCACATGTACCCGGTACGGAAAACAAAATTTTTTTGTTCCGGGACCTTCCCGAAACCCAGGATCGATGTGTCTATATAACTAGGTCAAACCATAACGACCAACGTAGCCCGTCTCTAACGGTATCCACGCAGAGGTCGGAGAA
>JANZLX010000003.1:24353491-24370078 GCA_025531955.1 Erythroxylum orinocense | reverse complement strand
TTGTCCTCATAAAAGTTATGCAGAATTAATATCAAATGATGACAAAATACTGACAATTTGCAACTTATGAAAACTCGATATGAAGGACCAAATTAAGCACAAAAATCATGAATTAGGAGTCAGTAAATGCAAAAATACTTAAGAAAGCAGGCCAATTTATAGTATAAATCTGGTTCAATCAAGGACCTTATATAGAGAGATCATTCACTTCTTATAAACCTTTTAAACCTTTTTCTTCAATTATTTGTGGCTTTTAATTAGCATACACATTTTTTTAGCAGTTGCACTTTTAGGTAGTTTATTTATTTATTTCTTTTTTTTTCAATTGCTCATTTTTTATTTACCTATTTGTTTTCTTTCTTGTTTGTTTATTATTTACTTACTTTTATCTTTATCTTTATTTTTTAGTTTTTATATTTATATTTTATTTTGTTTATTTTATTTTTTATTTATGTAATTATTTTTTTATATATTTGTCTAGTATTTTTTTCAATCGTTTAAAAAAACCTTTTTGTGAGTTTATTTGAAACAACACCTCTACTAGATAAGAGTAGGGATGCATACTATTAGATCTCTCTAGAACTTGCATCTTAGTAGGATTCTTACTAGAGGGTTGTTGTTATTATTGTTGCTACTATTATTTTTTATGTTAGCTAAGTTTGGTGTTATAGTCACGGTTAGGACAATTAGGTTAAAAAGGTTATTAAGGGGAAACAACCATAAGTGGAGAAAAGAAAGAAATTTTAGGATGAACAGATATAGATGAAAAAAGTGGTTGAAAGAGTTATGGTAAGCTTTAAAAAAACAACAAAGGAAGTTGAGGGGGTAAAGTATAACTAGAAAAGGGTGGGACGTGGGACAAGGACGACACAAGAAAAGGACGAGGGGAAAGAGGAGTAGAATAGGAGAGAAGAGGAGGAAAGTTGACAAAACTTAAGAGATCTATTTGGCTAGGAATAAATAAGGGATAGAACACAATACCAAAAGAGGGAATAATCAAACTAAACTACCAAAAAAAATTTATAACAATTCATAAAATGGTAATCGGAACTAGCTCTTTCAGTTGGTACTGACCAGTAACTAAAATATTGGTCGAATACTAGTCAAAATTGTAATTTAAAATAATAAAATTAAGTTAAAAACTTAAAATTTTTCTTTTATAAAATAATAATTATATATATGTAAAGAAAATATGATAAAATTATTTACAATTTGTTTAATAAATAATAAAGGTACAAATAATAAGAATGTGTTAAATAATTTTTTTATATAACTACACTAACACAGAGTGATTATGGATTATATAAATAAATATATTAGTTTAATATAATAAATATTTTTAATAAATATTTTAAATTTTATATATTTCATATTGAAAATGTATATAATTCTTAGAGCATATATGTGAAAAATATTATAATAAATTTCAAATAGGTAAAGATAATGTTTGAAATTAAATGTACTTATTATAAATGTATATTTTTATTTTGTATTATTATTAATTTTATATTCATTAAAAGGTAAATAATCTTTTTATCTTAATTTATAAGAAATATGTACAAAATAATATTACTAAAAATAAAATTATTTTTATATCAATTTTATATTATTATATTTTTTGAGATAGTATTGAATTAAAGTTAAAAATTAAATAACATAATATATTGAGAAACTGTCTTACAATTTTATAAGGATTGATTTTTATATGATTGAAAAATAATGATTAATTTCTATTAATTCTATAATTACTCACTAATTTTTTGACATATTATGTAACTCTTAAGATATAAATTAAGTGTTATTCCTCATATCAAATAGGAATAAAAATTAACAAGATTTTATATATAATAAAGTGTTCATAATTTATTTCTCTTTCAAATGAAAAAAAAAAAGGGGGTTTTAACATTTGACCAGGAATTTAACTCTTTGGACAAATGACAGTAAGTGCTTTTCAAATATGAAAACGTGACTCCTCCAATCCGGAGGTATTCAAACATCAAACTTGAAACTTAGACCAAAACAGGTCAGGATATGAAGTTTTCAAATTTGTAGAGCAACCAATAATGAAGTGCATTGGTGTCCTAAGACAGTAACGTCAAAACCAAAAATTTTCAGGAAGCGATGATTGCGTTTCCATTGCTTTAGACTCGACTACAGGAAATTGGTCGTCAAACGATCTGGGGAGAATTTAGTGGGCTAAACAGTCACTTCATATCCAGGAACTTTTTCTTGTAATCAACGACATGAGTACCGTATCAGCATCAACTTTAGTTCTGATGTGATATATGGTATAATATTATTTTAAATAATTTTTTAAAATTATAAAATAATTTCTAAATTTTATAAAATTGTAAAATAGTATTGGTTTGGCCTGGGTTAACCCGTTGTGGGTTCAGAGCCCTCGCCAACACAAATTGGTATAAGACACACCAAAAATTGGGTTAACCACTTAGGCTGCCTAAGTGGTGTGAGGCGTGTGCATAAGACACACCAAAACCCTGAGGGTCCTGAGTTCGAATCGCCATGTGTTGCTCGACGAGGGTCCAGAGGGGACAATACCAATTTGTGTTGGCGAGGGCTCTAAACCCACAACGGGTTAACTCAGGCCAAACCAAAAAGGCGCCTTTTTGGTTTGGGTGAGTTCCGAAGCCCACAGGGGAGTGGCCCCCGCATATGGATCTGCCCCGAGCCGTGGCCCGTTAGGTATTGTCCTCTTTGGTATGCCAAGGTGGAGTTGCGACTCGAACCCCTGACCAAAGGGTTTTGTTGCGTTGCGACGCACGCCTCATACCACTAAGCTAACCCAGCCAAACCAAGTATATAATTTAATATTATTTTAAATAATTTTTAAAATTATAAAATAATTTCTATATTTTATAAAATTGTAAAATAGTATATTTTTTTTACTTTACTTAAGTTCTATTTCAAAAATTTATAATAATATAAACATAATATAACAATTATTTTATTATTTTTACGCATTTTTCATATATTAAAATAAAAATTATTTGACCATAAAATTAAAATAATAAAAGTTAAATATATATTTATAATAAGTGAATTTTATTTTAAATTTTATTTTTATATATTTCAAAAGTTATAATAACGATTTTCACATGTATGAACTAAAAAATTATATATATTGTAAATATGAAATATATTTTAAAAATATTCAAATTCTGTTTAACTAATATATTTAGTTATATACTCTAAAATCAATTTATATAAGTCTAATTACATAAAAATAGTTAATATATTTTTATTTGTATCTTTTCTATTTATTAAATAAATTCTAAACAAATTTATCATATTTTGTTAAAGAAGCTTTAACAAAATATATTTATTATAATATTTTTTATTAAAGAATCTTCGAACATTGTAACTGATGTTTAATTCACAAGCTCAAACTCTAGAAAGTTAGGAAACTAAGTAAACTACTATGTGAACCAATGTTTCTACCAACTTTAAGTTATTTAAGAAATCAATTGTATTCAAAAGAGAAATCAACCCTCAATTGAAGATTTCTGAGTTGCAATACTAATTGAAGGATTGAACACCTTTTTGAAGAACAAGCCACTTTGGAGACTCGGGTCATCAACTGTTGCCAATGGAGAAGGCAAAAATGAACTTCAAGTTCATTTCTGAACTACCTAAATCACTTGTAAGAAGATAACAGGCTTAATACTTGTATTATATATATTAGAAAACCTCCTAAAGAGTTGCACTTAACTTTTGACCGAAACATGTACAACTTTTGGTAGTTTTGAAGTGGATCATCATTATATATATTAGTGAATCTTTACTCTTTGACTGATAAGTAGACTCAAGGAACTTAGAGAAATCACACGTTATTGCTTACTTTACTCACACAATCATCACCATAAGGCCATATTATATGCTATGTTGACCAGCTTTTGAAAACATTACCAATCAAGCACTAGATGACTAAAGTTGTGTAGAGTTTGTACGCTTAATATACACATACGCCGTAAATCTTAACTACGCTCATGGTTGGATCAATAAATGTGTATGTTTATAAAATCTAATTAAATCTGTATTGAATATAATAGGATTAAAATGATCTCGAAAATTATATCATCTTTTATGGAAATTTATGAATCGAGAAGGAGTCTATTGAATTATGAGGATTTAATTTTTATTTTATTTTATTAGCTATTTTATTCTTATCGAACCATATAATGTTGGGAATTGTCAAATACAGTATTGCCTTGATCAAGTATTAATGGCTTCAAAAGATAAAATCGATATCTCAACTTGCATTAGATTTGGTCTTTCCTGCAAAAGGTGGCTGAATACTTCCCTTTGTTAGGCAGCTTGGTGATTGGGTCAAAATAAACTAAAAACCACGGTACCTATTGTTTGAGTGTTTTTACTACAAATGAGTCACATTTTTAAAACAAATTGCACGTGCATGTGATTTAGTATCATAATAACTTCAATTTGTTGGTGAAACGTCACTAGAAGTGGCTAAATGGCGGCTCAAACATCTGGTCGGTAAACAGAATTGGATGTTTCCTAAATCCACTTCATAGGTGTGATATTAGTATAGCTATCGTTGAAGTTTATATGCCTCAATTCCAAAACAAAATTTACTTTTTCTTTGTGATCGATCAAAGACGAGATCTGGTTCAGCCTGATTCTGACTGAACGGAACGTTACCATCTGGATTTATAGGTTGACTGCTTTCTTTGGATGAGATACCTGCAAAACAAAGAAGGCACGTCGGGGGTTGTGTCCCGATTAGTCCCTCCGACGCTCAAGTTAGGTTTTTGGTGAAGGTGAGGCTGTTGAATACAGAGAAAACTATGTTATGATTACGTACCTCAATCAAGGTAGGATCTTACCTTATATACAGATGGATATTAGGTTTAGGTCTTTACATATGTAGGTCTTTGTGTTTGCATGGGAGTCTGTCACATGCAGATGGGCTGAGAAGAGCGTGGATCGGGCTTCGACTTGACATGGTTATTGGGTGTGAGACTGATCTTTGGAGAATGGACCGATCGGCCCTCAGATCGTTTGGACTGGATCCGGGCCCAGCACGACCGACCCGACCAAGATCTATTTCAATCAAGCTTCTTTTGATATTTTCAGTTTTTATTGCTTAAAGATTGAAGTCAAGAAAGTAAAAATTGCTATACACACTTGACGAAATTACTAGTCGAGATAATGTTACGGCGAAACAGAACAGATTGCATGGTTATATGAAACTTCATAAATTAATCTACGATCAAAATTTAACATGTTTATTGAAGTACTTAACTTAAGGCCTCTCTTGCCAAACTGTGCACTTGGTCAAGAATAGAAATTAATTTGTCATTATATGAATTGTAATCCCAATTAATTACTTTCCTATCTAATAATTTACTACACAAAAACTCAACGTGCGAGAATTAGATTAAGCATATACTTGATTGATGTAAAGGAGAAGAGGTGCCCAAGACTACTCCTTTTCAACGAGCATTCTATTAAGTTCATGCACATGCCACTCTTGAAGCAGATAAAGGGTAATAGAATATGAATCTCTCTTGCTTGCTTTTGGCTTCATTTCCATATATAACTGCAAATTGCAATTAACCATATAAACTATTTAGCTTTTAATTTAAATTCACATGTTCTATTAGGTATGCTGAATTTCTGGCCAACGACTTTTGAGTACTAAATCCATTTTTCCGGAAAAAAGTAACTTTCGTTCCATTTGTCTATCATACATTTAAGTATGGTGTTTCAAGGTTGGCATTTTATCTTTTATATGCTTGGTTGTCTTAAGGTTGATTATAAGTCATTCTATAATCTTAAAGATAAGACGAAGAAAAACTGAAGTTCTAACTTTCAAAGAAGTACGCAAAAATATTAATGTCGCATGAAATTCTTATATCTTACCACCTACCTCCTTCAATCAAATTATAAAACCCCAAGAGTAACAATTAAAGTCTATAAACATACAACGTTTTTATTATGTATTCTGAGTTGACAAAAGGTTGCAGTAAGTCTACTATTGACATTTCAACCACACTCTCACCGAATACTGTTGATATTGTTGCACTTTGCACTTTCAGAAGGAACCTTGATTCAAAGAGCATTCCATCTTTTTCGATTTACATGTCACATTAATGTACAACTAATGTCATGGTTTTGGGTATAGCTAACATAATTCTTTTTTATTTTTCTTAACCTAGTCCTAGTCTTTTTGGTATAGAATTTCCATTTCATTCATCAGTCAATGACATGAAAATAGGGGATATATGTTTTTAAAAGCATCATTAAATCTCTAACAAAATTAATTATAGCCCCGTTCGGTGGAATAATTAAATTTTAGTTTTATATTTCTTTACTTACTTCTTGAATTTTCATAATTAAAATTGAAAGTAAGGGCGAAGTTTCAAAGGCTGCCCCTAACCAGCTCCCCTAAATTCCGATCTTGCCATATTCCTTTTGCTTTCAAGTGTTATTTGCATGATTTGATTCTTCTAATACGTTTAGTACTTTACTAATTTTATGCCTTCTTTTAGTTGTGAAATGATATGATACTTTCATTCAACAAAAGGTGTCAAGGCATTTATATTTAAGATCTTGCAAATGGTATCTACTTTTATAACTAAGTAGGAGTAGAAAAGGTGAAGATAATAGTCATAAAACTGCTAAGATGTAAATGATGTCAACCATAAAAAGATCTTCATTTTCTATATTCAAAGCCATCCAAACTTTATTTTATTTTATTTTTGGTTAATTTTAATATCTTAAATTGATATTTCTATAAAAGTAAAAAAAGAAAAAAGTCCCTGCGAGAGTTTGTGAAGGGTTTTGATGTACGCAGTCTTGTCTTTGTATTTTTACAAAATACTGTTTTTGTCATAAAGGAACAACTTTAATTACCAATTACTCCAAGACTTATTCTCTAAATTGATATTTCTATATGAAATTAATTGTTCTTATATTATCAATATAAGAGTTATTGGAGTCGATATTTTATCAAGAAACATCATGTAAGTGTCAATATATATAATTCAATTTAATTTAGTTTAAATGTTGTCTTAATCATGATATATAGATCAAGTTTTTATCACCTTTTATAAAATTTTTCTTCTTATTTGTAAAATTTTTATGTTTAACTAAAATTTATGCCACTGAAACTAATCTTTAGCTTTAGATATTACACTGCGATTTTTCAAATCCAGATCTTGACTTTACTTAATTTCCTTAACTTCATCTTGTTCAAATTCTTGACTTTAATGCATTCCTTTTATCTCTTATTAGAATTGTTTCTATACATGGAAGGAGTAGGTTGGGCCAGTGGTGCACTGACCCATCTTAAGATTATTAAATAATTATATATATATATATACATGTATATATATATATATATATATTAAGACGGGGTTATTTAGAAATTAGTGGTGCATTGGACCCTCTAAAATTTAAAAAATTAAATATTTGAACCCCCTATATTAAATTCTTGACTCCGTCACTGTTTCTATATTATTAATTTTCTGGAAATACATGTTCAATTGGACTTTTAATCATAACTATAATCAAATTATTCTTAATTTAAATTTTTTCATCAATAATAAATGTATTGTAACCTTCTTTAATTCAACACAAAATAATAAATGTAGATTTTATCAAGTGAATTAATTCTTTAAACCGTGTTTGAACTCTTTCCTTTAACTAATTCAATAATCAATCAGCAATACGTACACAAGTTAGTTAATTAACTCAAGACACTCACCGCCAACGATTGGTTCTAATGGTTGAGTAAGCATGTTTTCCCTACAAATGGTTTAAACAATTTCATTGGGGAAAAAAAAAAAGCAAGTAGAGTACTCCTCTTTAATACCCTAGACCTGAGGTGAATCCTTACCAAAATTGAACAGGTTAGAATTAAACGCCTCTAATCGATACAGCCAAAATCATATTCTTTATTAATGGCAGCGAAAGTCCAATCCTCACAGCAATATCGAACAAGGGGTTCTAGTTATTAACAGTACTTCATGTCATTACATCAACAATTATAAAGAAGCATATGTCTTAATTATCACACAAAGATATATCTATATTACATTTTGGTATTACTATTATATCATATAAGAATTGTTACATTTTGGTATTACTTATAAAATATATCTGTCAACGGTAGCAATTCGATATTATATGAACTATATAGAAGTAATTGAATGATCAATATAGAATTGATTATCCTAAAGTAATTAAAAATTATTCTATTGTTCTTATTTACTATTAGTTTGGAAAATCCCTTTGAAGTGGAATGAAACTTTAAATATAGCTTTCGAATGTTATTATAGAATCCATTATTAATAATAAAGAACTAAAATGACTGAATAAAAAAGAATAGATATCATTTTGATGTTCTATGTTTGATCAAAATATTGTGTGATAAAATGATTGAATTAGATTAAAAAAAAAGCCATATATGAAAATATTAGTTAAAACCACATTGACAATCCTAATATTTAAGTAATTATAATGCGTTACTAACCGTTAATCTTGATTTATGAATATAAATTATTTAATTAGATAATTAAAAATAATTAAAGAAGTTTAATTTATCTAATCTCAAAATTAATTTATGGTTCTAATTTGTATCTATTGTCAACATATTTAGGGACATAAAAGGTGATACACAAAGAATGGATGATGAGGGGAAAAAGGTAATTTAACCTAATTGAACTTGATTATAAAATTTGAGAAATTTTAAGGTTAAATATGAGATATTTAATAAATAACGATCAATATAAGATATGAAATATGTTTTAAATTTAATTGTTATTTAATTAGAATTAATTATAATTTTAATTAAAGTTTAAATTGATATTAGAATTATATTTCGATTAAATTATTATAAATAAATTTAGATTTGAAAGGAGTTACGACTTTTTTGTTACCCTCTTTATATCACTTATGGAGTTATCTTAATTTATTTGAATACATATTCGAACATTTATGTGTATACTGAGATGTCAATTTCATAAATGATTAATAGAATTTGACAAGAAAAAAGGTCAATTTACATAATAAAATATGATTTACATTTATGTATTAATTATGTTATAGAATTTAAAATTGTCTTAATTTTATGAAAATTAAATAAAATTATTATTATTTCACTAAAATCAGTTTTTCCCAATTTTTTAACATAAAATATAAATTAGTAAAAGTGTTAATGCCTCAATTAGAATCCCATAGTTCAGAAAGGGGAAAAAAAAAGTAATTCGTGGTTGCAAAAAAGAATGTCCCAAATAGACCACACCTAGCTTGTTTGACAAGTGGATAGAGCAGGGCTTGGACCCACCATCCTCCAGATGAAGTCACTACTGATAACATTCGGCATAGCCGCCATCGCATGCTCAATTAGGCCCTTTGACCCACGTGCGTGTCATCAACTCCTTTAACGACCGAAATCTCTTGTCGAGGTCCCTGAATGGCCATATTCATGTAATCTGTCTTTTCCTTCTACATTTTTAATCTTAGAATGTTCCCTCCGCTCCTCAGCGTCTATATATATACATGTACTCTTTAGCTTCTATGAAATAAAGATCATCTCAGTCAGTAATCTTTGGAAAAGAAAAAATCAACTCAAAGTTCGAACACCATTTCAATGGATTATTCTTCTTTTTTCCATTACAATTACTCCCAGTTCTCTCCCGAATCTTCTTCATCCTTATCCTCTTCTGGTTCTTTCTTTTATAACTCACAACAACCACTTCCCTTCAACGAAAATGATTCTGAAGAAATGATTCTCCTTGGAGTCCTTAACGAAGCTCCGATCAGCTCATTTGCTACGGCAACTAGTCCTAATTACGAAGAGGTGAGCTCACAAGAAAATGGCCCTCAAGACGAAGTAGAACCCACTCAGGAAATTGTTTACAGAGGTGTTAGAAAGCGACCATGGGGCAAGTATGCGGCGGAGATAAGAGATTCGACGAGAAACGGCGTGAGGGTTTGGCTTGGAACATTTGATACAGCTGAAGCTGCAGCTTTAGCGTATGATCAAGCAGCATTTGCCATGAGAGGATCCATGGCAGTGCTGAATTTTCCTGCACAGAAAGTTGACGACTCCCTTCGAGAAATGAAGTGTAGCTTCAAGGAGGGATGTTCGCCAGTTTTAGCGCTTAAGAAGAGGCATTCAATGAAGAGGAAAGCGGAGAGCAAAAAGAAGAAAGAAAAGGATAGCGATATGGTGGTGTTAGAGGACTTAGGGGCTGAGTACTTGGAGGAACTTCTAGCCATATCTGAAACACCAAATCCGCAAATTTTGTATGATTCATTTTGTCATTTATAACAATAAAACACTTCTACCTGTTTTTAACTGAAAAAGAAATTGTTCGATTTGGAATTTATTGTAAAGAGTATATCAACTTACCTATAATATTAACAACTTGTAATCTTCTTTAGAGTGCTAATAATCATTAATTAGTTGAAGCGACGTGGAGTGGAGCGCATGGTTACTGTAACTGGATTTGACAATTAGAGATAATTAAATTTACTAAAGCATATTTATAAAGCAAACGCCAGACTTGCCTTCTTTCTTTTAGCCCAGTGGTGTATAGTATAGTATAGTATATTATTATATATGGATTAAGGGGTCGTTTAATGAACTTTGGTTAATCTTTTTCATATGAATCAAAGGCTAACGAGAAGGAATTTCACATTGCATCTACTTCTTTAAATTGATTGAGGATCGCCAACTATGGTTAATCCTATAGTAAACAAAACAACAGGGGTAACATCAACTCAAAACAAATTGCTTCTGAACCATGAAAACAAATATACAATGGCGGTTCCAGGGACTAGAAATCAAAGTAGAGCTAGAATTCGGGGTCGGGGTCCAACTGCTTGCTAGCTGACTTGAATCTCCAGATTTTCCAAAACGCTTTATAATCAGAACCATGAATAATTCACGATGGCTTCAACCCTTTAACCGCCGCTGCAAAAATCTACACATTCAGAAAACAACTGAAATCACATCAAAGAAACAATAAAGCAACTGTTGTTGACATAAACTAGCGTTTTCTTTTTTTTCTAGTTTCCTCGTACTGCATTTGGAACTACAAGTAATAGCCCAACTCAAAACATTTGCTCATCAATTGAAGATAGAAATACTCCATCTTTATCTACTTATTCCAAATGACATAAATTTGGTTAAACCACTGAAAATCTAGATCCAATACTCATAATTCCAATTTCACAATCCAATGCAACCTTAATTTCCTTCAACTAGATTTCATTTGTTACCAAGTAAATTATATTGCATCAAATACAAGAAAAAGAGAATCAATCACCTGCAACTACATTCACGTTGCACAAAATGGAAACCACATGATTAGAAACTAACTAATCTGAAAATCTGACCAACACAAGCAAAATTGTCCCATCATGATCATATATATATATGCAATTGACTACCATTATCTGTTTGAAGTCTTAAGCAACTTTAAATGTTTATCTCCATGAAGTTAAAAGAGCATCGTTAAATTTCATATGTGGGCATATGTAAATGCTGCAAGTGAAGTTATATATGAGAAGAGCTATAACTCAACAGCAGTTGCTTTTTGTCTCTCGTTCACAGCCATTCCAAAGATTTTTTAAATGCAACGAGTAAACAAACGTTGGGATTATACTTGAAATTGCTACATTTTCAATGTATGGCCCATCCATCCGTTAAATTACAAATGGCATATTTTAATGATTACTACAAACTAAGTTACTTCAGTAATAAACTCTCAACAAAATTTATAGGTCAAGGAAATTTTATACCCCTATACCTTAGCATGAGATGCAGGAAGCTGTTTCAGATCTTCCCTAGTTCTTCTGTGGCCACTGGCAGTGCTCTCATCAGAACCATTGTTAATCTGTTGTTCTGGATCATTTGACACTGAAGGCTCCTGGATAGCACCTTCACAAGAGACACTAGGTGAAATCTGATCATCTCCCAAAGATGTTGTTCGCTGATTGCCACTCTTTAAAGTGGAATAGCCGCTCTGTTTATCTGGTATGTAATTTTTCTCTTTCTTGTTAAACTGTGTTGCTGCTGCACGTGCACCAGCAATGGCTACAGTTAGACTTGAAGATTTCTCCAAATTCAATCCTTTAATCTCAGGAGAATGTGTCAAAAGGGACCCAGGCTTTAAAGAAAAAGGATCTCGAGGATTTGGAAGAGGAAATGTTATCGGCATTGGCCCTTGAACAGGAACAAGACCTCTAAATGCAGCTTCATATATCTAAGAAATATGTTGCATGAACTATATCAAACACACAAGACTTCAGAGATGCAGAGAGAGGGGTACCAAAGTTTTGCATAACAATGTACCTTTTTTTCCAAGTTATAAACACCTTGATAGCCCCGCATCTCAAATGGAATAAGCAATTTCTGCATTCAAGGCAGAAACACATGATCAACATATAGATTAAACTTCTATACGAAGATCAACTATGAGCATGTGCACCTGAGGCTGTTCACAAAGCCAGCAATACTCTGTTTGCCCTTCTAACCTCACCTGTGGCAAAAAATCTGGTCTATATAACTCAACGACATGTACAAAATAAACCTTGTACTGTATGTGGTGTAAATAAGGTCCAAAAATCTAGGTTACCCACCCCTTCGGATACTGCCTCCCAGCTAGCCAGTTCTTCACATTTGACACAACCAACCACTTCAACGCAGCCTAGGTTACAAGTGGACATCACACATCATCAGACATTGGAATGACAAAGAAAAATAAGAAATACTACTTGAAGAATAATCCAATAAAAATTCAAAGTCTCCTTAAGTTGCACGGGTGAAAATTTACCAAGAGTACAAGGGGAAAAAAACTAAGTTAGCGGCTCAAGTAATCATTTAATATCAAGGTAATACATGCTGAATACCTAAAAGTCTTGAAACAGGATAATGCTCGGGAAATGCAACATCACTTATTCCATTCACCGCATAAATTTCCCTGTAGAAGTCTTCCATTGCTTTGATTGTACCTTCCTCTGGAATTTTTCCAGCAGCATGGATCCAAAGTCGACCTTTAAAACAAAATTCCGTAACAGGATCTTTAATATTAAGGGAAAGAAAGTTGCAACAATCAGAAGACATAACAACAGATGAAAGAATTGCTTCTCCATAACGAGTTGCATTGAATTATTTTTGGAGTTTTAGCTGAAGAATGACTAAAATTAGCTTCCTTGGTAAGTCAGTTTTATCATTAAGCCCCCGAATCACTCACAGATGACTGGTAAATAGCAGTCTATGTACTCTAGGCATTAGTGCATTTAAAACATTAGAAACATTATTGTCGCCTAATATCAGTGATAATACGTACACGATTGGACTGTAACAGTCTCGTGCACTTTTCTGTCTTTTTCCCCATTTTCGTGGGTCAATTATAATTGGACATTCTAGAATAGCAAACTATGAATTATTGATTCAATATAGCTTATAGGACCAGCTTACCGTATACGTTTTCAAAATTTTACCATAAATAAGGTCCTCACGTCCAGCAGAAACCAAATTTTTTCACCCAAAAAAAAAGGTAGAAGAAAAAACAAATGTCTCTCTATCGTCCACGGTTCTGGGCTTAATTAGGACTCCATCGACGGCACTTAAAGCTAAAGCTCCCATTGTTAGAAAACAAAGCACACCACGCAACCACAACCGATAAGACAAGAGAGCATCTTACTATGTTTTGAGTTAACGCTAAGAAAACATAAGATTCCATCTGAAATCCCAACAACAGGAAAAAAATATGTGTAATGCAAGACTCCCATTAACAGCACTCAACCGATCGATCACTTAAAACTCCCAAATCCTAAAAGCCAAACCCCACAGCCAGAACAAAGAAAAAAGACCAACTGTTTATCAATATTACCCAATAAAGATTCCAACTTGGTACGTTTGATGACACAAAACGCAACTGGGGATCGATTATTCGCACCAAACGTAAGAATTAAAAGTGCGAAACTAAAAAATACCTCGAATTGGAGCAGGCCACGACCTGCCTTCGATGCGCTTGATCCCACTGACAAGCAGAGAAGCCCATGGCTGATGCATAGTTAGGCAAGGGTTCGTGTAGTTTCCATGGCTCCTTCCTCCTCCTCCTCTTCTCATGTTCCAAGTGGATATCTTCTGGTTTCTCCCCGGTGTTCGCTTGGCTTTCGGAATCCGACAAGACCTTGCTTAGATTTCCCAGTGAAGTTTGAAAAACTAACGGAACCAATTGTTTGTTGCCAACAAAAATAAAGATGTGTTTATTTACCTTAATTAGTGCAGTATTAGAATTTGGATAACCGTAATGGCCTCATCCTTTTATGCAATTGACATTCCAGAGCCTGCTGCTAATTATGCAATAAATTTACATCTAAAGTCTTTATTTAAATTACACGTAAGACTTCTTGTTTGTTTTTTTTTTTTGGTTTTGCAATGTCCGTAGTTAAAACACATCGAGCCACATTAGACTATGTTTTTTTTTGTTTTTTTTATATTTTTTGAGAGTTTTATAATGGAATATAATGGAATGTAATATGTATTCTATCGTTTGGGAAGAAGCTTTATAATGGAATAGAATAGAGGAAGAGAAAAGTTTCATATTATATCTCATTTCATCCCAAACAGTAAAAATAAAAAACTTCCGATTTAAAATATTTATGATGGAATGTAAAATGATAAACAACTTTACACTATATTACATTATAAACTCTTCATCCAAACAATATTTTAGTACATTAAATTAAGAATCATTTCATCCCTCCTAAACAACAATTTTCTAATATTGCATTTGTTTACATTCCATTTCATTATAAAATATTCCATTTTATTAAAAACTTTACGTCAAACTAAACATATTTTAATGTTTAACTAGGTCTCAAGTTATTTTGTTTGTTTTTTTAAGGGAAACTACTGAAACAGATTACAAAATGAGTTGAGCGAAGCAAGTCCCTGATATATCCTCTAAAAGGATAAAGTGACACCCAATGCGTGTAGAATCAAAATAAGTGACCCCAATGTCAAAATGATTTGCATAGTTGGCTAGCCAGTCGACACATCTATTGCTCTCTCGATTGATATGTCGATGTGCAACAATCCAGTTTCAGGTGAACAGCTCATGGATGCCTTGAACTATGTGATTGAGGGCCTTGGATCGACTGGCAGCGGAAGCAAGCATATTGCTCACTGCTGTGGAATCCACCTCAAGTTCAATCCGGCGATATACCAGATTCCACGCAAGTATGAGCTCAGTGAAGACTCCCCAGAGTTTTGCAGATGCCGATGAACACCATCCAAGATTTTGTGTGAAGCCTCCAAGTCAGTTGCCTACATTATCCCGTATAAGGCCACCAGCTGTGGCTGTGGACAAGGTACGTTTGCTCGCTCCATTGATGTTGAATTTCACCCACCTAGTTGGGGGTTTACTCCAACTGATAAATTGTTGTTGACAAGGGCGAGTACCGGTATCAACTCGACTTCGCCATTCAGCTGTCGTGTGGATCAGGCTTGTGTAAGACAAGATGAAATAGTCAGGTGAGGAAGGTCAGGTAAAATGTTCATCAAATAAGGTCATATTCTGCCATGCCCATATGAACCAATAAGTAGTTCCAAATAGGATCGCCCAATCATGTCCTTGTACTCATCGGTGATGCTAAAGATTTCTTAAGAGCCACTCTTGAGCTGGCATTGTGAAAAAATCGTGAGGAAGTACGTGTGAAGGGAAAGTATTCTAAACTTAGCAGGCATTGACATAATCTCTCACTACATAGATTAAGGATTCGGCTAATTGACAATGATAGCAAGAACTGTCTGTGATGATATACCTGCGGATTCGGTGTTAATTAGTGAGTAATCGATCATAAGCAAGGAGCCAAAGGAAGGATCAGATGCGTTAGGATCCCGGCCATTGCCATATTGCCATCCAAACCCCACGTATCGGGGCGTCTTCCTTGTCCATGAGCATGGAGTATGTGGAAGCTACTGTGAATTCTCCAGTATCAGAATTACCCCATATCAGCTTATCTTATCCTAGGTAAGGCTTTGGGGGGCTTCGGGGGAAACATACTGGCTATTGCCCTGCAGATCAAGGTCGGAAGATACAATTGAATAACATCTCATTCCAGTTACCGTTGGTGTCCACCAATTGTTGGACTCTGAGGTGAAGAGTGGATTCAGGGATTGGGGATGTAACATGGTTGAGGAGGGGTCCTAAACTCGCAATCTATGGATCGATCCAGAAGCAGGTACGAGTACCATCGCCTATCATCCATTACATGCCCTGGAGAACGAGATGCCAAATCGCCTTTAAACTCTTCCATATCATTGACCCACCTTTAGCATCTAAAGCGGTGGGGATATTGCTGGGATCAAAGTTGTATTTAGCAGAGAGGATTTGAACCCATAAAGCATGGGGCTTGGTAATCAGAGTCCATCCTAATTTCTCTAATAGAGTGTCATTGGTTTCGCGGATTTTTTGAATGCCAAGGCCCTCAGCTCTTTCGGTTTGTAGACGTCCTCCCAGTTGACTAGGTGGATTCTCTTTTTGCCGTTTGACGCCCCCCACCCTCCCCCGCCCACCC
>JANZLX010000003.1:24337971-24353391 GCA_025531955.1 Erythroxylum orinocense | reverse complement strand
GCCCCCACAAAAAAAATTGACGCATCAGTTTCTCCAGCTCACCACAAAGACTGCGAGGCAACCAGACCATCTGCATCGTATAATTGAGAAGTGCCTTGACAATTAATTGGGTCAACATGATGTGCCCTGCCAACGACAAGAGGTTGGTTGTCCAACCAGATAGTCGTTGATGCACCTTATCAAGGATGTATTGATAAGTTCTTTTACTGGCTCGTTCGTGCATTAAGGGAACATCAAGATATTGGCCTAGATCATTTGTCTGTTTGAACTTCAGAGCTCTGCTTAACAACTTTGTTATTGAGCACGGAGCATTTTTATAATAGAAGCATTTAGATTTAACTTGGTTGACTCGTTGGCTAGAGGCAACGCAGAAAGAGTTAAGAGTTTCCCGGATAATAACCACTTGGTCCAGTGAGGCTTCAGCAAAGAGGATGAGGTCATCTGCAAAGAATAGATGAGTAAGGGGTGGTCCAGTTCTGCTTAGTTTGATTGGTTTCCAGCTTCTTTGTGTCATTGCTTGGGTGATAAAGTGTCCCAAACATTTCATACATAGGACAAAGATGTAAGGTGATATAAGGTCACCCTAGCGTATACATCTGGAGGGTCTGAAGGCATCGCTGAGTTCTCCATTCCAATTTACTTGGATAGAGGCCGTGGAAATGCATTGCATGATGAGTGTAATTAGCAACATTGGAAGTCCGACATCGATTAGGGTGTCCTAAATGAATCCCCAAGACAACCTATCATAGGCTTTCTCAAGATTCACTTTTAGAGCCATTATCCCTTTTGAACCCAATTTCCTTTTCATGGTATGCATGACTTCTTGGGTGAAAATGATGTTATCCGTAATCAATCTCCCTGGGACGAGAATGCCTTGGGTTGGAGCTACCAAATTGTCTAGGTAAGGTTTAAACCTATTAACAATGTTCTTGGTAATGGCTTTGTAGAGCACTAAATATAGTGCAATGGGCCTAAATTGCTTAAGCGAAGTGGGAGACAGAATCTTAGGGATAAGAACCATGATGGTACGGTTGAGCTCAGATTCTCAAACTTCAAGACGAAAAATGAGCTGGAGGAATAGGTTCAGGGAAGGGCCTATAGTATCCTATTAGGATTGGTAAAAGAGAGCGGTTAAGCCATTAAACCCTGGTACATTATGAGGATTCATGTTGCAAAAGGCTATCTTGAATTCATCGGGACTGAGGGGCCGCTCCAAATACGCAGGAGCACGTTGCGGGAGGAGAGGAAAGTGACCATGTAGCTGCGGGGCTGTATGAGGCTGGCTGTCAGTCGTATATAACTCTTCGAGGAAGTTGTGTGCTAATCTTTTGAGGCTCTGTGTATCAGAAATTGTATTCCGATTGTCATCTTTCAAGGAATTAAGTCTCGCTTGCCATTGTCGAGTTCTAGTGAGGGCATAGTAATACTTAGTATTCCTGTCTCTCTGTCCTAGCCATTGGCTTCGAGATTGCTGGTGCCAATAAAGTTCCTCCTAGTAAAGGACTTGCTCTAACTCCGTCTTTAGGTACTCCTCAAGATCCCAGAGGGAGGTTGAGTCTATATCTTCTAGATGTTGTTGAATACCTTCGAGGTGTGCCATGAGCCTCTTTTTAAAAAAAAAAAATGTTGCCAAAAGTGGTATGGTTCCAACGTTGAAGTTGTCATGAGAAACTCCAGATTGAGCCACTAAAGTCAGAACTAGTTGGTTTCCACTACTCCGTGACAAATGAACCAAAGTCATTACGGGTTAGCCACGCAAATTGAAACCTTAAAGGCCTATTTGTCGGAGTAGATGAAATGCTATTGTTAAAAGTGATGAGCAGAGGCCGATGATTTGATTTGAGAAAAGGCAGATGGGCTTTTGTTATATTATGGACAGCTGAGTGCCAAACATTAGAACAGAAGGCCCGGTCTAATCTAGCGAGCATGTTGCCTCGCCTCATGCACATAGTCTCAAAATTGCGAATTGAAGATAGTTTGGAGTCGAGGGCTCCCACGTTTATCTGTAGTCTCCAACTTGGCATTAAAATCGCTACCCAACAACCAAGGTTTAGAGGTGATCTGAGCAATTTGTTGCAAATACTTCCATAGAAAATGTTGTAGTGAGTACGAAGGGCTAGCATAGATGGCAGTGAAGTCAAAAGACAACTGGTCCCAGTCAATGCTGACATGAACGAATTGACGGTGAGCAATCAATATTCGAACCACTATGTCAGGTTTCCAGAGAAGCCAGATTCCTCCCGAATATCCTACGGCTTCCACCCGATAAGAATGGGCAAATCCCAAACTCCTAATGACTTTCAGTGCTCGGACCCATTTATACGTGGCTCCACTAAGACGAGTAAATAGGTTGGTGAATATGAATATAGTTCTTGATGATCAGCTTGAAGGTCCTTCCTCTAGCCCCTTGACAGTTCCATAATAAAATCGACATAACAAGGGGTTAAGAGAAAGGTCTATTCTATAGGAGACATTCAACTCCCAAAACTGTGTTGTCAATAGATCCCGTGGGGTCTCCCCCATCTAGGTATCAGAAACGTTATTAACTTCCTGTTCTGCAGCTGAGTCAGGGTCCAGATCTGGTGGTCTTGGTGGGGGTATTGTATATCTATTATTGGTCGAGGTCATCATCATCACACTCAGCCTAAAAATCCTGTAGTGAAGCTGGGTCTAGGGAGGTCTGATAGTACACAGCCTTACTCCTACATAGTAGAGAGGCTGTTTTCGGTAGACTCACATACAGATGTGACAGGTAAAATAATAATGTAGGACACAAAAGCAATACGTGAATACGTACAAACTAGCACGCCGAATATTTAAGTACATAGAAAAATAAGGACAAAACCAAAACTAATAAAAAATTAATAATAATAATAGTAATAATAATAATAAAATAGTAATACAACATAAAAACTAAATACTAGAAAATTCCATGAATAATTAAAGTGTATTAAAAGAAATAAAAAATTTAGGAAAACAATTTTAATAATAGTAAATAGCCAACCAAAATAAAAAGGAGCCAAATTCTTATAAAGAGCACTAAGAAACTGTAGTTGTGTTTTAAAAGGAAGGAAAAAACGAACTAGTGAGGCTTGCCAGAGAAAAGGAGTGATGTGTCGGGAAGATAATTTAAAGAATAAGGCTTTAACAACAGTGTAAGGTATCAAGGAAGCGTGATGTCTTAGTTGAAGCGTCAGCTATGCCAATGGGTCTCTTATCAGGAGGCTCAAGGTAGCTAACGAGGGGATGTGTGCCAGATACCCTACGAAAATGAATAATAGTTTATCAAAAGGCGTGTAAGACATCGAGCCTCCCCTTCCAAAACAAACTAGCTTGGTTGGACTGACAAGTGCTACATATAGAGCTTAGAAGAAGATCTCAAGCTAACTTGTTCATCAGCGAAGTCAGACATTATGTACAATGATCCGGGGAGTAAAAAAAGGAACTTGCTTGTGGACTCAAAAGACAACCCAGAAGTATAACCACGGGCGTACACAACACTACTCCAGAAAGAAGAGATCATACTAGGAGGCTAGCAAACACAAGCAACTATATGGCTATAAACAGTAGACTAACATGAAAAGACCAAAGACACAGATAAAACACTAATAGAAATTTAGGAAGCAAAAGGTAAAATTGTGCACTTGAATATCGGTCGTTGTGAGCTGCCTCGTGCCATAGATATAGTACTACAACAATAAAGGCCACAATATATATCTATGTATAGTTCTTACCCGATGAACTGGTATTCTGGTAATGGCCAAATTGTACCGTAACTTTCCCCTCTGGGCTGATACTGTGGCTGTGGAGATGCAGAAGGTGACTCGGAGCTCTTTCTATTGGCTGTGGAGATGCAGAAGGTGCCTCGTAGCTCTCTCTATAGAACACAACTTGCCACTCTCTGGACCTTCAATTTCCAAAAAGTTCTCTCCACATGAAGCTTCAACACCAAAATCCTTGCTTTCACTCTCACCTGTACTACTACCAAAATCCTTGCAAATATTTAACGTTAGATAAAAAAATCAAATAGCAATAAACCTTCCAAGACAAGTTCGTGTCTGGTTTGTCTACACAAAAACCCAAACCTATCCAATCAAAGAAAACTATAGAAGCAAAAATTTTGCTCAATTAAAAAAGGAAGAAGCAAAGACTCGTGGCTTTAGAGAGATAAACAAGCAGTGAGTTCTCTAGAGAGAAAGATTGGGTAGATCGTGAAGAGGAAGAAGAAAGGGAGGCCATCGAAGGCGGATCTCGCTCGCTGCAAGGCACTTCATAGCCCAGCGAATGCCGAGTCTGAATGCCGGTGAAGCCTCCGGTGACGAAATGTGAGGCCGAGTGTGGGAAACTAAAAGCTTATACCAAAAGTGTTTGCCATAATCAGATCTCTCATACTTACCACCAGAAAAATGGAAAAGACTATCAAAGAAGTAGAAAAACACAGAAAAGAAGGGAGAAATCATAAGCAGAAAGATATTAAAAAAATAAAAATAAAAACTTTCAAGCAGTTGAACTATGAAATTGGAAGCTTGCAAACATAAGAGAAACCGAGACTAATCTTACCCAATATCTGCTTCCATAGCTCGGCATAAGAGGTCGAGGCTGAATAAAGGTGTCATTTGGGTCTTCTTCCATAACTCAGTAACCCAATTCCTAGTGTGAGGGCAGAGCGATGGTCGGGTCTTGAAGTATCACCTCGGCATAGGATGGGATCGAGAGGGCCACGTAGTTTGTTGATGGGCTGTGGGTCTCGTGCGGGGTGGGCTCCTTGTAGGCCTATGGATTGCTTACCTCCCCTTTAGCGGACTGCTGAGTACCTAATTTACATCCTCCCAGTTGCTTTATCGGGCTGGAGTATAGGAGGCCCTTTAAATTAGGGATTCAACCTTTTGCTCCAAGAATTAATTTGTCCGGTAACTACCGCACTATAACTAGGTTGTTTGTTCAGGTGCTAGAGGAGGAGGGTTTTCGTCCCTTTCTCTTGTGCGTACTTTTTTCGCCACATGTCCGTCGTATTCAGCTGAGTTAAGATCGTGCCGGGAGTTCATGTTAACCGAGTAGCCTGTCATCTGAAGTTATTTCTTTACTTGTGTTATGGTACGTTGCTGGAATGAAGAAAGCTGAGACAAATTACAGTTGCTGACTTGTCAAGTTGTAAGAAATTTATTTAATTAATAATGGGTCACATCACATCACATTACTACTTAAAAAATATCTTCAGACTTCAATGGGGAGACTTTTATTGTTATTCCAATTTTTGTCGCACAAAATGTACCATGAATAAGCAATGACTTGTTTTGATCTTAAAATGCTATGTTTTGATTTTAGCGGAGACATCAAACAAAGGGTTCAGCATAGTGTATTTGAGGATTAATCCTCTCTCTATATATATGTTACATAATTGTTGTGTGCTATAGTTGTTATGCTTCTGTTCATTGAAAAATTACAAATTACAAAGGGAAACTCTTTTTATACTTTACGAATCACCACACTAGTCTTGAGGTCATCCAATTTGCAACTTATCCTCAAATTGCAATACACGTAACCCAACGTCCCAACCCTGATTCACTTGACATTCTCCCTCCTGTCCTGTGCCGCTCAACTGAAGAAGACAACATTTTCTACTTTCTCAAATAACCAAGCAAAAGACTAGTGTCTCAAATTTGGGTGAACCCATCCGAAAACGACACCCTTGCCTGGCGAAAAACGACACCCTCGTCCACTTCAACCCTCCCCTTCCTCTCCATTACCAGGGCAGGGGCATGTTTTTGTTCGCTCACTTCCTCTGCTCACCATCTCCACCTTTGACTTTTCAACCATCCCCCTATCGCTGTTCATAGACCCAATTCTTAGACAAAGAGAAAAGACCCTCCGTTGACTTTCTCTGGTTTCAAAGTTTTGGTTTTTCAGACACCGGAAAAAAGAGAAAACGATAAGAGATACAGGAAAAAAAAAAAAATGGACCAAGCTGTTCTTGATGATATTATCAAACGGCTTCTTGAGGTTCGTGGCAGACCAGGAAAGCAGGTTCAGTTGTCCGAGCCCGAGATCCGTCAGTTGTGTGTTGTGTCCCGAGAGATTTTCTTGCAACAGCCCAATATGTTGGAGCTCGAAGCATCCATCAAGATATGTGGTATTTTTTTCTTGTTAAACTATCTATGAATATCTGTTTTTGCTGCTTGTGATCGATAGGGTTTTGTTGGTTGTTCTTCTTTTGCCTTGAAGTTTGATAAAAGGTTCGTGCCTTTTTGGCTCTGCTGTTCACATACACATGGGGGCTTTAATTTTCTGAAATTATTGGCTTGTTAACACCTGGGCTTATTGCTTTGTTGGATGTTTCACAGTCAGCTATAGGAACCACGCTTGTGTTTTTCTTATATGCACACTAAGTTTGCGGTGGTCTGAAATCGGTCTCTTACCTTATGTTTCTAGATTTCGTTTGTGTATGGGGGTGGATTTTTAAAATGTTTCTTTGCCCCCTTTATTATTAATACTAGCTCTGGCAATATTGTTTTTGCATTTGCTTCAGTTTGTTTTCATTGCATGAATTAGAGTGGCTTTAATGACTGATGGTTGAACTTAAATCTTCCTATTCAAAATCGAGTCGTGGTTTTGTACCTCCTGAAGCTGGACTTTTCCAGATGTGTCTGTTGTTGAAGTGCTCTGTGGAAAAAGTATTAGATTATATGTTTAGCCGATGTAAACTGGATCCAAGTGAACAATTGAAGTGCACTTTGTCGAGAATCATGCAACTTGTCTTAACATTGGCATTTGGTTGTCCATGCTATGAGTATGAACTACTCAAGTTGGAGTATGATTGTTAGTCATGATTATAGCTACCAATGAATTACAATGTCTATGTTGCCTGCCATTGCTCTAACTTCTTTTAAATTCATCAACTTCTTTGTTTTGGTGGACGCTTTTATATTTATGGCACTATGCATTAGGGTTTTGATGGTCTTTACTTGTGTCTTTGGGAGTAGTCTTGCAACTCTAGTTGGAGAATCTTTCATTCATACTCCTGTTTTAATGATGTTGTGTTCTATGTCGTATAGTTTCTTTCTTGGCATTGATGCTGTCAACCTAGGCCTTGGAATTCATCATTTCGTTTGATATTGTTTTGTTGACTCACAAATGGGTGACTATGACCTTCTTGCGTGCATTGTATTGATTATTTGGTCTGTTCTGAGGTTATTTGTGAGACATGGGTTGATGTAGGGAAACTATAGACTATTGTGTGTTCTATGCTGTGGTCGATATATTCACACATATGACCCAATTATGATGTACTTTACAAGTTGGATGTTTTGTTGAATGCACTATAATTTTTATGCACTTCTTTTCATACACAAGAACTTTGTCTCCTGTCTGTTTCCTCTATATATTATTTTCTTACTTTTAATAATTGGCATTTCTTAATTTCAAATTCATCTGTTAATTTTTGTGATTGAAAATTAAGAAATGATCCCCTTAAGATTTGTGTCGTGTTACCACATTGCTTAGTCAATCTTTTTGTTTTTTTTGGCTTCATAATATACGTTTGTGTAGATTTATTGGCTCTCTGTAGTTTTTGCTTTTCCATTTTTCTATATTTTAACTTACCTATGGCAACTTCAAAATTTTTCTTCTTTGGATGGGTAAAGTTGTTGGTAATTTTATGCATCATAAAGTCAATAATTCGATGCGAAGAATCTGCCCCAATATCAAAACTTTAGATTGGTTTCTGTGGCATGTTCGCGCTTGGTAAGAATCTTTATTGCGTCCAATGTGGCTTTCTTTTGTCCTAATATTCTTATATCACTTATCAGTGGTATGATTAAGTGCTACACGTTGCAACCCTGATGTGTTAGTTATTATCTTGGTTAATTCTTGTAATGCTGAGCTTTCAGAAGGATCTCCATTATTTGACTTAACATGAACTTTTTAGGTTTTTATTTTACTAGATTGCTTATTCTAAAGGTTACTGTGCAACATAAGTTCAGTGTACATTATGCATGATTGAGTGTGCGACAATGCTTAGTATAGATCTACAGAAGAAGTATGTATAAATAGGTAGCATGCCTTTTGAATGGTGAAATGGCTGGTAAGAGATGGTGTTAATGTCCTAAAAATGTCAAAGTTCACTTTGATGTGCTTATAATGGGGAAACATCATGATAAATTTTAATCCCTTAGTATGTGTTTTGATGACTATAAGTGATAATTTTGTTTAAAATACGTGAATAAGTTGGAGAGTTTAAAATCAAGTAGAACTATCTTCTTTTGTATTTACAGTAATTACCCTTATATATGTTGATGTCTTGCATAGTAGGTTTTAGAAAGATTTTTCATTTTAAGCATTCTTTGTGTATAAGGAGCACATTTCTGGTGTTGAGTGGGAATCCTCTTGTTGGTTTCTGCTTCATTTGCTGAGCATTTGTGTGGTTATATTAGTTCAAGCTGGGGTTGAAACTTGAATTTGAATTTTATTTTTTAAGGCCATGTTTTAGTTTTTGGTTCTTACCGCATGTGGGTTGGCTTCTTTTGCTATGGCCTGAATCATATCTTATCTTTCCTGTATAACATTCTTGCTTCTGGATCTTCTATATAAATATTTTAGTGGATGAAACTTTTTCCTGTCTTGATGTTCGTTGGTGAAAACGCACAGGTGACATTCATGGTCAATATTCTGATCTCCTAAGGCTGTTTGAATATGGTGGATTTCCTCCACATGCAAACTATTTGTTTTTGGGGGATTATGTGGATCGAGGCAAGCAAAGTCTGGAGACTATATGCCTTCTTCTTGCTTACAAGATAAAATATCCTGAGAACTTCTTCCTCCTGAGGGGAAACCACGAATGTGCTTCCATAAATCGTATATATGGTTTCTATGATGAGTGTAAGAGAAGATTTAATGTTAGGCTATGGAAGACATTCACGGAATGTTTTAATTGCCTACCAGTGGCAGCTTTAATTGATGAGAAGATTCTTTGCATGCACGGAGGTCTTTCTCCAGACCTGCATAGTTTGGATCAGATTAAGAACCTGCAACGCCCTACTGATGTACCAGACACTGGTTTGCTCTGTGATCTTCTTTGGTCAGATCCTAGTAAAGATGTTCAAGGTTGGGGGATGAATGACAGGGGAGTCTCATACACTTTCGGTCCTGACAAAGTGTCAGAGTTTCTTCAGAAGCATGATTTGGATCTGATTTGTCGTGCCCATCAGGTTTGCCTGCTCCACTATCTATTTTGTTTTATTCAGTCTTGTAGATAAATTGATGTTCTCTAAATGTACTTGCAAAGAGTGTAGAGAATAAACTAAGATTGAAGACAATAAACGATCTGGAGCACTATGTGGATCCTTACAGGGATAGTTATATCTGCGATATATTTTCTCTTATATTTTAGGACTTTTGCTACAGTATTGATTCTATTTGTGGAGTCTGCAGAACCATTTGTATTGTTTTACATGATTCCTTTTGACATTGTAGTTTTTGTCGCATAATTTTTGTCCTAGCTGTTTCATTGTTATAGGTTGTGGAGGATGGATATGAGTTCTTTGCCAACCGACAACTTGTGACTATATTTTCAGCCCCAAATTATTGTGGAGAGTTTGATAATGCTGGTGCCATGATGAGTGTGGATGAGACATTAATGTGTTCTTTCCAAATATTAAAGCCTGCTACTGCTGATAAGAAGTCCAAAATGTTTGGGACTACAACTACCACAAAAACTGGAAATCCTTCCACAGGAGTTGTCTTTGGAAGCACAACTACTGCTAAGCCTGGAAACCCCCCTGCAGGAGTCAAGGTACATACTCAACATTAAAAAGAAAATGTTGTTTAATCAGTGAAAGTTCACTACTATATTCCCTTAATGCCTTTTGGCAGTTGTTGTTACTTATTAATTTGCAGAATGTCAACACATTCAGTTTTGGTCTGGGCTTGAATTTCAGCCTTTCTAATTGATCCCAATTAAACAATATTTATATGAAAATTTTTCCAGAATTAAACTTTTGTGTAATTTTTTGGTAGAAAATGAGTGGAGAAATCAGTGGGAGAGTTTGTGTCTATTTTTCTATTTGTGATGATCATTTTCCTTAAGCTAATGTGTACGGAGTACTTAATTTTGGACTTGACTTCAGAATATCTGATACCTAACCCAAATGGTTCTAGATAAGATATCCAATTATTAGTCATTGTTTATTCTCTGAGTCAAAAAACTTGACAAATTGACATCTTTCCTGTATTCCTATCTTTACTTCAAATAGGTCATAAGTTGCTTGTTAGACTGGGTTGATGTAACATGGATCTTGTTTGTTTATAAAATTCAGAAAAGAAAGTTCTTCTGAAGTTCCAGACACTGCATGGCACATAAAAGTTGAAAGGGAATGTAGAATAGGAGGAACAGTATGATGAGGGATTACTTCTTAAGGGAGATAATAAAAAATGTTATGTTGAAGAGCATAGAGATTCTGTATTATTAATCCCTGCATGCATCCTTTTTTTCCTTTTTCCTTAACTTTACATGGTATCAGAGCCTATTTAAACAATGCTATTAAATTTTTACTCTATGGAGTCAATGAAAATTCCATTTTAGTCAATGAAAATGCCATTTTAATCATAATAGCCAACATATTGTGATCTGTCTGCTCTTATGGTTTTCAATTCTAAAATGTCCTGGGAGCGTCGTGCATGGTCCTTAGTCATCAGTTCCTTGTTCTTGGACATGTTTTTTTTTCCTTTTCCTTTGGATCCTTTTTGTTTCAAGAAGTTACTATATTGGTGAACGGCGGGAATAAGAGTTTGTGTTTGAAATTTTTCAGTATGTTATTAAGACAACAAACTTGTCAATCTATGTATTAGTCTTTGTAGTAGCAGCTTCAACTTCTATTTCTCTGTAAGCTTTAAACTGAACAATTTGTGTCATTAGATTTATATGTTTCAAAGGACTCCAACAATGATAATACTTATTTTCTATGTTGGCACATCTTTCCACTAAGCATGAAAATCTATTGCTAACCCTCCGCCTTTTTTTATTTATTTTGCAGTCCTTCCTTGGTGCAAAAGTATGACATGTGGATTTCCGGTTACAGAACAAATTATTTGGGTTATAGACACTCCACTGTTGCACAGAGAGGAAACTTGAGGTCCATTTAATTAAGACATTTTGAAAATTGTATAAATTGGAGGAAAAATAGAAGCTAATGCAGAGATTGGTTTTGTTTTTTGTGATAAAGCTGGGTTTGGGATAGAAGCCTGTATCATCCTCTTCGCTTATTGTGTAACCTAATAGCTTCTAGAATTGCTGCCTTGAATTCTTTCCATGTCTGCTTTCTGTTCTGCACATCTCTGAGACCATGATGAATACCAAGAATGATTACTCTTTTGTGATTCAAGGCACAACGTGGAGTGGCTTTGTTATCTTCTTGTGTGTGTTTTCATGAAAACTCGCTATATTTTGTTTCCAGACTTGATGACTTGGAGAGATCTGACGTGTGTATGTCAATTCCCCCAGCATTCCTCTGGGATTGTGAAATATTTGATGAAATGACACTGTCCGACTTTACTTGGATTGTGACTCAGGCCTTCTATAGATTGTTTTTCTTTTCTTGTCAACAAATAAGTGCAAAATGTGCGGATTCTCATCAAGAATATCGTTCATTGCACTTGCATAAAATGCCTGTCGTGACTTGAATTTTAAAATTCCAATATTTTGGGAGGCAATCAAGGTGAAAGCTTGCATGATTTCTGTTGCAGGTAGAAACATGGGTTAGTGATAGGTTGTAAGTAGTGTTTGTCAGTTCAGTAGTAGCCTATTGCCCTTTTGCAATGTCAGGCTGATCAAACTTCTACTACAGAAATCTTTTACTCTCTTAGCGTTTGCTCGTTAGTAAATTGCCTTTAAACGTGTTGCTAGAAGATCAACGGGACTTAAAAGACAGTCCCGTCCCTACTTCAGTTATCTTAGATGATCCGTTACGTCAAAGTTTAAGCTTCCAGCCTTGAACGTGTACAGTCGCATAAAGTGATTGAGACACGACACCCAAAGGTTCAATGTGGACAAGTCCCAAACATCAACCCTGTCATACTACTTTTAGACTTTGAGAAGGGTTTACGAATGCACTAATCAATGTGGATGGACATGAAGTACAGTTCAAATGAGACCGGAAGTTTATTGACCTCAAGTAAACCGAGAGATCATGTTAGGTGCAGAAATGACGATCCCACTTTCAAAGGGCTGATTTATTGCAGACGTGGCAGCATGGGAGCATAATGTGAGAACTTGGTGGTGGTTGTTATGTCTTGCCTTCCAGTGGTGCAATTGTCACTTGTCTACGAAGTTGTTAATTGCTATTTCAATTTTAATTTTGTTAGGAGTCAAGTCGTGGTCAAAGGGATAATGAGTTAATTATCCTTTACTTCAAATCATGTAATCAAAGAGTAGAGGGTTCCTAGTTTGTAGGAAGTAGTTACGTTCCTTTTCTTTAAATTACTATATGATGAATAGTGGAAGGCAATGGACAATTTTATCTCAGTTTCAATTCACGAGATCTTTGGGTTCTGTCTTTCCTACAAGCCCATTCCTTATCATTCAACATAGGTCATAAAGGCAGAAAACCACAAAACAATCCTACCTTTAGAACCTACAGGAGGATTTCGTAGTCCATCGCCTCATCGCCTTATAACTCGATCTCAATCACAGGACGGTAACAAATTAGTATCTAAAAGTTATGGGCGATTCATCTACCAACTTGCAAAGACAGTTCAAGCCTTTTTTTTTTTTTTTGACGAAAGGTAAATATATTGAATAAAAAATTTGTACACGGTCTTTGGGGTATACTGTGACCAAAGTTTTTAATCATAACATCAATATCATCTATACAACTAAAATATCAAAACGTAATTAGTTCCGTAGGGTACAACCTATACAAGATCTTATATATTATAGTTTTTATCTTAGAAACTACATCGCAGCTCATAATAGAAGCAAAATCTAATTGAATAGCATTTCTCGTCTTTCATACTATATATATGGTACACATAAATGCCAGTCGTGCGGCTTTGCTTTTAAGATGCGCTCCAGTGTAATCCTTCTAAATCCACTTGATGGTACTAAATAATGTAGACATGGCTCGTGTCAATCCCAGCCATTCCCGGATAGCATTCCAAACTTCACCTGTAAAAGGACACTTAAAGAACAAATGGTTAGCATTTTCTGGTTTAGTATTACAAAATTTGCAGGTTCGGTCTATCTCCAAGAATAGCAAGTTATCCTTTGTTGGCAGTCTATTTCGAAGACTAAGCCATGCAATGAAGGAATATTTTGACGATATGTATTGTTTCCAGATAAATGACATCCATGATTGTCTAGTGTACTTGACTTGCAGTAGCTCATAGACTTTCTATGAAGATACGGTTCCATTGGTACTTATTTTCTGCATCCCACATACTCTCTCTCTACGGCCACCCTACTTATCCACTAAAGTATTTCGGATCAGTACCAATCTCTTCAGTAGGGGTGAGTCTCGGGTGTGAGGTTTCAATCCCATATTGACGAGCCCCTCAAGTATATTTCATGAATCCATCTCACCCATAAGGAATCAGGTTCAGTATGGATATTCCACAACACTTTAGACAAAAGTGTCAAATTCTATAATTTACAATTTTTCAATCCCAATCCACCCTCCTCTCTTGGTACACAAATATTGTCTCATGCCACCCTAAAATGTTTACCACCCATAAAAACAACTTACATATAGAGGTTATCCTCTCAAGGATAGTTGTTGGAATAGTAAACGCCTAGAGCCAAAAGGATAGTACCCCTTAAATGACAGAATTACTTAATTCAATTCTACCTGCATATGAGAGAGTCTTTCCATTCCATGCATTGATATAAGCCTCTATGGATTTAGTTAGTACAGAAAATTGGGTCATCGAGACCTTCATAGATGCCAAAGGAACCCCCAAATATCGAATAGGAAACTCACCCATAGAATATTCTATCATTTGTAAAATGTACGCCCTATCTCGTCTATAAACCCTAGCTAAGTAAATACTGTATTTTGAAGATTTCACCCTCAACCCTGCCACCTCTTTCAGTTCATTCAACACATCGACTAGTATATGGATAGAAGTAAAATCACCTCTAGAGAATAACATGGGATCATCCGGAAATGCAAAATGAGTGATGCCAAGTTGTTGACATTTCGGGTGGAAGTGAAAATGGAAGTTGGTAGTTCTCACTTTTAGCAATCTTGAAAGGTACTCCAAACAAAGCAAGAAAAGTGTTGGTGATATAAGATCACCCTGTCTCAATCCCCACTGACCCTTGAACATACCATGTAGTGTGCCATTGACCGACATCAAGAAGGATGTAGTTGTTACACATTCCATAATCCATCGCACAAATTTATTAGGGAAGCCTAACCCTTTCATCATATCTTCAGGAAAGTCTCATGATACCGTGTCATAAGATTTTGTGATGTCAATTTTTATCATGCATTGCGGGGAAATATGTTTTCTAGTGTAATCCCGAACAAGTTCTTGCGCTAGAAAAATATTATATAACATACTTCTACCTGACACAAATGCAGCTTGAGCTGGGTTTAAAATTTTTCCTACAACCAAAACCATACGCTCTGTCAATATTTTTGTGATCACCTTATACACAACATTCATACAAGCTATCAGTTTGAAATCTATTATTCTCAGTACTGCCTTCGTCTTTAGGATGAGTGTGATGATGGTATGATTTAACAGTTTAAGCTTCCGATTAGTAGTGAAAAATTCCTTCACGGCTAAAGTCACATCTAATCTAACCCTATCCCAATGTTTCTTGAGGAAGGCAGACGTATATCCATCTGAACTCGGAGCTTTTTCATTGCCTATATCAATCATAGCCTGCTTGATCTCCTCATCCATAATCAGGGCAATCAATGTTTCATGTGTCTCCACATCCAAAACCAAACCATTTCTTAGCACATTTAAGTCTAATCTGTTCAGAGGGGTTGAAGTGCCAAGGAGCCCTTTATAATAACTTACAACACAATATACCACTTCTTCCAATGATGTAGTCATATAGATCCATCCTCTTTGACGAGATGAGAAATAACATTCTACCTTCCTCTCTTCCGAGCTACTGCATGGAAATACCTTGTACTTCTATCAGCTTCTATAAGATGCTTACATTTAGGCCATGTTTGGTTTGATGTTAATTAATAGAATGGAATGTAATAGAATGGAATGGAATGGTTTATCGTAAAAAGTTGTATGGAAAGGATGAAAGGGTTCATAATGGAATGTAGTGAAATATTGTTTGGAAGATGGATAGAATGGAATGTAATGTATAATAAATGAATTTTACACCCCTTATATTAAAATGGTTGTTGCAGGAGGTTTATTATTTTATTATTAATTATATAAAAATATTAGTATTAATTA
>JANZLX010000003.1:24310260-24337871 GCA_025531955.1 Erythroxylum orinocense | reverse complement strand
ATTTATGTTTTGTTAATGATTATCATCTTCCTTTTTCATTTAAAATTCAAATTTTATATATCAAATACGGTTTATTGAAATTGATTTTTTAATAATTTTTTAGGCTACTTCAGAACTTAACAAACAATATACATTATCGATCATATATATATATATGTATCCTTAAATTTTTTAGGATTAAGTCATACATAATATTTTAACACTAACTTTGTATCGATTGATTAAGATATTACATTTATATTGTGATTTTTAAATATGAAAAAGAGTAATTTAAAACCATTTATAAATGACCATGAGATAACAGGAAGAAGTCCTATATAAGTTTTTTTTTCTCAATCATACCTGCAATCTTCTTGCGAAAATTTTCTAACAATATTATTTTAATATATATGTATATGAAATTTTTTTAACAATATTATTTTTAATATATATATATATATATTAGTATTTTAAATATGTTTTTATCTTTAGATAACACCTAAAAGAGAAGTGAATTGTATGTTTACTTTTTATTTATTTACATATTATTGAATTAATTACCCATTTTAATAAATAATTTTGGCAAATTTGCATATGATAATTATAAAGTAATCACAATAATAAATAAAAGATTACAGAAAGACAGATAAATTTGATTTATAGTAATTTTGTCAATCAACTCCTAATCTACATCTACCCCCTAAAATTTACTTAAGGATTTACTATCTTTTTCTTTTAATGGATAAGGAATATAATTCATATAATTTCTTCTTTACCAAAAATAAAGAAGAATCCTTATGATCATCTTTCTTTACCATGGTTGAAGAGTATCTCTTTACAAATATATTTAAAGTAAAGAGTAACTCTCACCAACTGTATTCCAATCAAAATTTCCAAGTATAACAAGTATAATAACTCAATAAAAATTTCTCTTACCCACACCAATGAACAACTTAATATGTATTATATAATGCATATATACCTCTTAAAACCCTTATCAAATCTCTAATTTGCATAATAAACTCCTCACAACATATATGAAATTTATTTCCACTCAAAATAATTCTAAAAAGTCATTTAAAACAAAATTTAGTCACTACAACAATTAGTAATAATAGTGATAATAGCCGACCGATATATCAACCAATATGACATACAAACTTCAATACAATTTTTTATTTATTATGATATATTGATTGAGTGCACCTAGATATTAGTTCACCAATGTGTCCAAAAACAACATATTAATTGATCAAACTTATATATTAGTGGACTAGTATTAGCCCCTTGACATTGTAGGCACTTTTTTGATAGCATTGGTGAGCCTTCACCAACATCTAGCATAGATTAGGCATGCCAAAGGAACCAAGGTAACTTAACCAAGTAAAGATCAAGCATTGTTTGAGTTGCGATGATCGTGGGGCGTTGATTGGCTTGGTGGATAGGGCGAGTTGGACTTGCCTAAGATGTCTTTGGTGGGACTAAGGATGCAATGATGATCAAATGATGGACCATGGGCAAACAAACTAAACCATGGGTGCACATTGGTTGAATCACGCACAAATTGGCTCGGAACGTTGCTAACCTTCACCTTTGAATGAAGATCACAGGTGATATGGCAAATTTAGTGGGATGAATTATCAAGAAATTGGAATGATGTGGAAAACAACATGGATGACTTGTCTTGTAAGCATTTTAAACATGTTGCTTTGACTTAGGAGTGGGATAAAAGTAAGTTATGTAAACCACTAACTAAAGTAGTGCCTAAAGTGGTTAGGGATGTCAACCACCAACTAAGTTAGTGGCTTAGTGGCCTTAAGCCCACTTTCTTGTATTATTGCCTAACAAGTCTCCTAAAGCCTATAAATAGCTCATTTGAACAAGGCTTCATTCATTAGAGAGAGTTCAAGCTTTATATCCTTTGTAACAACTATTAGTAATATAAAAGTTGGTAATTTTATTGTAAAGTTGCATCTTTCTCTTCTTATTATTGTCCATTTTGTTATGTTGGCTAAGTGAATTTTATGGGTTTACTTTGCCTTTGTGTGAAACACCTTAATCATAAGGGATTTGGTGAGGTTGAGTTGAATTACGAGAGCTCAACTACCATACTTAGACTATGACGCATTTTTTGAGCAAACTTGGAGTTCTTTGCAAAGTCTTTATAACAATTGGTATCAGAGTTGTGTAGGTGATTCAATGGCAGATGGTAGTAATCTTACGGAGTGTGTCATAAGGGTGGAAGTGCTCATCAGTCCTTTACCTACAGGTGAAGAAGGAGTCTCATCTTATGCATCACGTTTTGAAGCCTTGGAGGGGAAAATCCAAGCATTGTAAGACCAAGTGGCTGAATTGATTAAAGCACGAGCGTGTGATTGCAACTATAGATGCCAAACATATTGAATGCACTATATTAAAGGTGCATAAACCAAATTTTTTTAGGTCATTTGGAAATCTAAGGAACTTGTGAACTTTTTGTGGGATATGGAGCAGTATTTTGTAGATGCTAAAGTGCAGGATGTGCAAAAGGTGAGCGTTTCAGCAATGTATCTCAAGGGAGATGCAAAATTATGGTGAAGAACTCAAACCTCTGCTGAAATTAGTGTTAATCGTCTCCTTGTTGATATATGGGAGAGGATGAAAAAGGAGCTGAAGGGTCAATTCATTCCAAACAATAATATTGGACACACCACCCTCGTGGGTCACGAGCTCGATGTCCTAAGTGACATCTGAATGCGTATCCCCCAAGGGTGACGTGTCCCCACTAGGACAAACACCAAAACAACTTACTTCACCTATATCTGAATAGATTTTGGGATATGTCTCTAGTTTATTTAAAGATAAGAATTATTGCATTTGACGGTCCCATAATGAAGTCATGATTTTAACCTCAATCATATTGCACCTATCTAAGGGAAATTTGCATAACAGTCACAAGGGGTAGTAGAATAAGATCATCTTATGATGGTTTGGAAGAAGACTTCGAGATCTACTACTTTTATGAAAACCTTGTAGACGGATTCTATCGTCTGAAGGGTCAAAAGTGGAGCAGACGATAGCTTGAGGCAGACGAATGCAAGAAGCAAATGAATGCATAAACAGACGATAGCATAAGGCAGATGAACGCAAGAAGCAGATGAATGCAGAAACAAACGATAGCATGAGGCAGATGAATGCAAGAAGCAGACGAATGCAGGAACAGACGATAGCGTGAGGCAGAAGAATGCAGAAATAGATGGTAGAGTAATCAACTTCTTACAAAACAAAGTCAACTTAAGACTTTGCAATGCCTAAGATGGAGCAAAGTCAACTTAAGACTATGCAACGCTTAAGACGGAGCAAAGTCAACTTAAGACGATACATCCTACAGGCGATACAACGTCACTACAGATGATATCACTCTAAACTCCTAAGCATAGATGATACATCTTACAGACGATATGATGTTACCATAGACGATATAACATCATCATAGACGATACGTCTCTACAAACGATGCCAGTTTATACTCCTAAGCATCTGCCGTTTTAAGGACCATAATTTGGATTCCGATGTCCAAATTTACAAACTCTATATCATTGGAAAGCTAAAAGGATAAACTACAACTTTCCAAAAGACACATTTGCCTAACTCAGCCTAGGTTAATCCATAACTTTCCCTGACGTGCAAACATGAACCTTTTTCCTTTTTGCATTCTTAAAAGACGATGTATAAACTTAAAGGGAAGTCATGAATAAAATGCAATCTTATTCTATTTGCATCAAAAGATAAGCTTTATACAAAGCTTTAGTGGGTATTTCAAGCCGTAAATACATTACCACATCAAAATCCCAAAATTACAGAAGATACATAAATCATGAGTTGTTTAAATACAGCTAAAGCTTTGCTTTACAATATTTTCTTCAAATACAAAATGTTTCAAAAGTGGAGTAACGCCTTATCTATTGACTACTCGATCTCTTGCTCATCGCTTGCTTATGGGGAGGAAAATGGGAGGGGGGTGAGAATAAAGACCGTGGGTAACAAATTTATAATTGGTAATAAGAAAAATCATTTATAAATCATTTTCAATGCAGAAATACATGTGTATGCAAATTATGAATGCATCACTCTTATCAACTTGTCATGGCCATAAAAACATATCAAATGGTTTGGGTAAGTCCAGAAACATGACGCACCACTAATTTCTATTTGATGGTCTTGTGTGGCCGTAAACTTGAGGGAGTCCGTGAAGGAACTCCGTGCCATTAGCAGGCAGGCGGGAGAAGCCTATAATTGGTCAATGTGCGTGTGATAATTCTTGAGGGACTACCACAAACCCACATAACACATATATTTCGGAATCTTGTAAACTTGTTGCCCATATTGGTATATTTTCGAAAAAATGATTTTTCATATGCTTGCTATATCTTGAAATCCACTTTCACAATATGGTTTCATAAACATGCATCTTTTCTAAAGAATCACTTTCAAAAACTTTTTCATCATTCATCACACAATTTATGTATAGCCATATAGCACGATCTTAAACACTAAATGCACATGAAAGAGGTAGTTGAAAAATAATTCATTGTCATTTCTTGAAAGAAACTTTAATGGCTCATTACTTAATTTTAAAAGTGAAACCTACCTTGAATTTCCTTGCTTATAACTTGCTTAAATGTGCCTCTCCTCTTGCTCCTCTTGTCTTTTTTAATTCCCTTTTCATAGACAAAAACCTCAAGTTCAAATGGGTTTTCAATTAGAAATCCCTTAAGGCACAATCACTAAAATTAATTCTTGAATACTTAAACCCATACTTTTTCTAAGTTCTTTAAACCAAAACCCTTTCAAAAATCCAAAAATTTTAACATCAACTTACCTTGAGCCTTCACCACATGAAGAGATGTTTGGTTCCAAAGAAGCTCTTATCTTATTCTACCTTTTTCCCTTCTTTTACAACCTCAAAATTACTCTTTAAGACTAAGAAAAATCAAAACCTAATATAACTCTCTTCTTTTCTCTATTCCATCGAAACCTCTCTCTCCCTTCTTTCTTATTTTTGTGCTTTCTCTCTTCTTTCATTCCTCATTAACGTTTTTGTCTTCTAAAATGCAAGCCAACAATTTCCTCTTCCCATTTTGCCCATCCTTCAATGCCTTAAGGTTTCTAAACTTATGTGACTTGCCAAATTTTCCCTTACACACTCTCACAACTTTAATACTTCAATTCTATTAACTTATTTCATATTATCTAACATGCTAATTAATCCCAATTATTAATCCCTCAAACCTCAATATTTATTTGAATCATGTCTAATAATCAGAAAAAAAATTCAGAGGCCAACAAGTACGGCTTGGCTTGTAAGGGACGTCTTGAAATGGTTGAAACACAATGGTTTAGGAAGGGATTATGTTAAGGAATTTAGTTCCTTAATGCTTGATACTGAGAATATGTCAGATGGGGAAAAGCTATTCAACTTCATATCGAGATTATAACTTTAGGCATAAATGGAATTACAAAGGCAAAATGTCAAGGATGTTATGGGTACAATTGCAACTGCAGATGCTTTGTTAGATTTCAGAATGCTAAAGGAAACTAAGGCCTCTTCCTCTTCTCAAAAATCAAAAGGTAGTTACCAAGAGAAGTGTGAAGGAAAAAAGAAAAAAGACTAAAGTGAAAAAAAGGAGAATGATAACAAAAGGCAGTCTAAACAAACTGGGTAACCTAAACATGGTGAGAAGTCTTCTATGAAAAACCATGGTGTTTTTTATGCAGTGGCCCTCATTATACCTGTGACTGCCTAAGAAAGGAGAATTTGAATGCCTTAATAGCGGATGCGGATGGTGAAAGCAATTACTCGAATGTCCATTTGAGTGCCTTATATATGTTAAGATATAGGTCAATGGAAAGCAGCTAACTGCTATGATAGACACAGTGCCACTCATTCCTTTGTTGTGGAATGAATGGTGTGAAATTTGAGGTTAAAGATTAGCAAGACCCTTATAAAAATGAAAACTCCTATAGAGAAAGCACAAGCAGTGGTAGGAGCTGCATACAATGTTCCTTTGAGTATGGGAAATTGGCGTTGGAAGTGTAACATGATGGTGATACCTCTCGAAGATTTCGATTTGATTTTTGGCACTGACTTTCTTAAGATGAAAAAGGTCATTCTAAGTTCGCATCTTGAAAGTATAATATTTATAAACAATAAAAATTCATGTCACATTAATTGTTGTAGGTATAGCGATGGAATTATGAACAAAACAACAAATGTAGCTCATGTTTCTGCCACGAGTATCAAGAAGGGCCTTAAGAAAGGCATGGAGACTTATCTTGTGCCCATGTGGGAAATTACGGAAGATTATATGATAGAAGTCCCAGACATGGTGGAAAAAGTAATAAAGGAATTCAAGGATGTGATGTCAAAGAAGTTTCCAAAAACTCCCCCTCCTTATCGTGAAATTGATAATAAGATCACACTAGTGTCAAGTACAATGCCTCCTGTCCGTGCCCTTTATTAGATGTCACCATTAGAGTTGGTGGAACTGTAAAAGCAACTTGGTGAATTGTTGGTAGTAGGATAAATCCAACCATCGAAAGCCCCCTATGGAGCTTCGATTTTATTCCAAAAGAAGCAGGATAGAGTCCTACAGATTCATGTCAACTATCGAGCTTTGAATAAGGTAACTATTAAAAATAAATATCTTGTGCAAATTTGCACAACCAGAAATAAAGTTTTTTGGACACTTCGTAAGGAAGGCCCAATTGCGAATGGATCTGAAAAAGGTACAAGTTATTGTTGATTGGCAGGTTCCAAAGACAGTGAAGGATATTAGGAGCCTTTTTAGCTTGGAAAACTACTAATTTATTATAGGTACTCGAAGAAGGCAGCACCCTTAACCAACTTATTAAAGAAGAAACAAGAGTGGTTTTGGTCGGAAACATGCCAAGAAGCCTTCAAGAAGTTGAAGGTTGCGATTTTAGCTGAACCTGTGTTAAAGCTACTCAACTTTGATCTCCCTTTTGAGGTACGCATGGATGCTTTAGATAAAGCTTATTAGACCCTGTTTCCGGAGCCCAACATCAAACACAGAAGCTTGAACCTTGCACGCGAAGGGAAGACTTAGAAATTGAAACTTTGGTAAGAAAAATCCTTCGGAAGTACAAGGGGGCGTCGCCGTGGCGAAACCATCCGCAAATTTCACGTCGCAGTGAGCGAATTATCTTTCGCTGGGGCGAACCCGCGATTTTAGCTTCGCCGCGGTGAAAGCCTCTTGAGCAGAACCCACAAATTAAAAGCAAAAGTAAACTCAAACATAAACTCAGGCAACCTTCCAAAATCTTATCCTCATGGTAAAACGATTTAATGCAAACGTTTGAAGGTAAAACAATATCAACCACATCTCATTGATAACTAAAAGAAGAGTTTTACAAAGCTTTAATGACATTTCAAGCCATAATACATCAGTTGAGTTCAAGAACCAAAAATACGAAATACACTTTAACTAATAAAACTTGAAATGTGGCTAAAGCCTTGAATTTCCAAAACTCTAACAAAAATACAAAAGTATGCCACTTCGAAGTGATGCTGTAACTCTTGACCTAGGCGATCTCTTGCTCATCACCTGAATAGGGGGAGGAGAATGGGGCGAGCTATAAAGCTTGTGGGTAACAATTTTATAACCGATAACCAGCAAAACCATTGAGAGTATTCATTTTCTTTTTAGAATGCACATTGAATCATGGAGCACTTATTTGTCAAAATTCTCTTTCATCAAACAAATCATAAGCAACATATATCATGCGTTCATCATCTTATTCACAAATCATAAACACATATGCACATCGAAATGGTTTGGGTGGATCCAAAACAAAACATACTACACATTTCCCCTAAGGGTCCTGTGCAGCTGTGAATAGAACATACTATCTCAATCCCACTTAATGGTCTTGCATAGCCGTAAACTTATAGGAGTCCATGAAGGAGCTCCATGCCACTAGCGGGCAGGAGGGAGAAGCCTTTGGTCAAAGTATACTTGACTTAACTTAAGGGACCACCACAAACCCATATAACATGTATTTCAAATCTTGTAAACTTGTTGCTCAAAATGGCACCTTTCTTTCGAAACATTGTTTTCATAACCATAAGATCGTTTTAAAAATCAATATTCTTTAAAAATCATTTCCATAAACTAATAATACAATTCATATACATACATGTAGCACATTCTTAAAGCATTCAAAATGCAACAATGAACATGTGTAAAGCAGTTAAAAATCCTTTATTTATGTTCTTTCAAAAGAAGCATTTATGGCTTATTACTCAATTATAAAAGTATAACCCGCCTTGAAAATCCTTGCTTGTTACTTGCTCAAATGTGTCCTTCCTCTTGTTCCTCTTGCCTCACTTGATTTCCTTAAAGAATAACCAAAATTCCATTCAGTTTGATGTAGAAATTGGAAAGTCATACTTTAACAATTAGGACTATAACTTGTGCTGAAACAAAAATTCTATACTCAACTTCCATCCAAAATTTGAGATTATTAGACTGAATTTAGACTTGATTCCTTCATACAATTTGAATCCTTATGTCGCTATTTTACACCAAATAAAAAATCACTCAATTTGGATTTCTACATCAAAAGTTATGCCTAAAATACTAAAGCATGTCTGTGTAGGAAAACTGGACTTCGCAATGGTGGAATCAGAAGCTCGCCGCGGCGAATTTGTTGGAGTGTGCCGCGGCAAGGCCAATAGTTCGCCACGTTGAACATTCCCAGAAATTCATTCCAAAGATATTTTTCCAACATTCATCACCTATATACTTCTCATCTTTCAAATATAACCTATCTTAACGTTAAAACCTCTCTTTTACTTCATTTCCAAGCTCATTTCAATCCAATATCATTAACAAACATCAAAATCTTTCTTTGATCATTAAACCTAAAGATGACACTTGCATATAGTATTTACTAACAACTTCCCACACATGTTAAACTATATTGGGGTTTCATCTAACCAAAAAAATATGGAATAAACTCATACTTACTTATGGATGCTTCAAAATTCTTCAAAAATCTCTAAACCTAACTTTCCTCTTTTTCTCTTCTTCTTCCTTTGTCTCCAACAATACTCTCCCTCTTTCTCTTCTCACTTTCACATTTTTCTTCTAATTTCCACTCCTAATAGTCATCAAATGTCCATTATGCCCTTCCATGTAAGCCTTATACCTTTTTACCTTAAGTGATTTTTCAATTTTGCCCTTATACATTCTTACTTCTTCAATTTCACTTACACCATAGTATACTCTAACTTAATCTTAATTTCTCCATTTAACACTTCTAATTCCATCAATCTAAGCAATAACTCCTCCAACCATTAACATGCTAATTAAACTTTAAACAAAAACAATTAATCAATAAAAATCTTAAAAATAAATTGAAATAATGCTTATTCAATAAGAAAAGAATTCGGGGGCCAACATTTCTCCCCCTCTTAAAACAATTTCGTCCTCAAAATTCTTACCTGAGTCATTGATGAGATGCGGATACTTCTCTTTTATAGCTTCTAGTGGCTCCCACGTGGCCTCTTCCACCGAATGGTTTCTCTACAGGACTTTGACTAGCTGAATTGTCTTGTTCCTGAGGATCTTCTCCGTGGTGTCCAAAATCTCTACTGGAATCTCCTCATAACTCAAATCATCTCTCAACTAAATCTCAGTGGTCTGAATGATATGAGAAGGATCCTATCTATACCTCCTTAGCATACAGATATGAAAAACATCATGTATCTGTGATAACTCCAGTGGCAATGCCAACCTATGGGCTAGTGGTCCAATCCTCTCAACAATCTCATAAGGACCTATATATCTCGGACTTAACCTGCCCTTCTTGCTAAACCTAATTACTCCTCTCCAAGGAGATGTCTTAAGGAAGACTTTTTCACTGACTTTTTATTCCATCTCCTTTCTGTGTGTATCAGTGTAGCTCTTCATTCTATCCTAAGCTGCTTTAAGCCGTTGTTTAACTAGATTCACCTTGTCAACTGTCATTTGAGTCAATTATGTTCCTATCAGTTTCCTCTCTCCTTCCTTATCCTGACATATCGGAGTTCTACACCTTCTTCCATACAGCGCTTCGTAAGGAGCCATCTGAATGCTTGAATGATACGAATTATTGTAAGCAAATTCGACCAATGGCAAATGCTCATCCCAAGCTCCTCTAAAATCCATCACACATGCATTGAGCATTCCCTCAAGTATCCGAATGGTCCTCTCAAATTGACCACCCGTCTGAGGATGAAAAGTAGTGCTAAAATTCAACTTAGTTCCCATAGCCTCTTACAAACTTCTCTAGAATCTCAAAGTAAACTGAGGATCTATATCGGAAGCTATGGAATCTAGAACCCCGTGTAATCTCACTATCTCATCAATATACTTCTTTGCTAGCACATGCAAAGAATCAACCTATTTAATTTTTAAAAAATGGGCAGACTTCATCGACCGATCCATAATAACCCTTATGGCATCATGCTTCCTACTAGTCTTGGGCAAACCCATCAGAAAATCCATGGTTACCCTTTGCCACTTTCACTTAGGAATGGAAAATGGCCTTAATTTGCCTGAAGGTGCCTGATGTTCAGCCTTCACTTACTGACACACTAGACACTTACTTACATACTCTGCTACATCCCTCTTCATGCCTTTCCACCAGAAATGCTCTCTCAAATCCCTGTACATCCTGGTGCTACATGGGTGCATGGTATAAGGCGCATTGTGTGCCTCATCCAAAGTCTCATCCTTCACCTCCTTAACATCTGGAATACAAAGTTTGTTTCTTACTGTCATGAGCCCATCATCCCTCACTACCACTTCAGACTTCTTTCCATTTTGAATTTCTTCTCGAAGCTTGCTTTATTCTGCATCTTGTGCCTATAACTCCCTAACCTTCTCTCTGAGTATCGGTCTTACTCTGAAGTTAGCAAGAATGCAATTTGGTTCCTCTTGTTTCAAGCTTATCTTAAGCTTAGCCATCTCTTCTAACAAAGGCAAATAAACTATCTAAACATGGGTTATAGAGGATTTCCTACTCAAAGCATCTGCCACTACATTTTCCTTCCCTAGATGGTACTCAATCATCAAATCATAATCCTTGAGCAATTCAATCCACCTTATCTGTCTCAAATTTAACTCTTTCTAGCTCAGTAAGTACTTGAGACTCTTATCGGTAAAGATCCTCGTCTGAATACTATATAAATAATGCCTCCAAATTTTTAAGGAAAAAATTACTACTTCTAATTCCAAATCATGGGTCGGATAATTCAACTCATAAGGATTTAGTCATCGGAGCAGCAATGATGGAGAATCCTTCTACAAACCTCCTTTAATAACCTACCAGACCCAGAAAACTCCTCACCTCTGTCACTGTCTTGGGTGTATGCCAATTCACCACTGCTTCAACCTTCCTCGGATCAACATGTACCCCATATTCTGAAATCACATGTCTAAGGAATGTTACCTCACGAAGCCAAAACTCACATTTGCTGAACTTAGCATAAAGCTCCTTCTCCCTTAGTGTCTGCAATACAATCCTGAGATGCTCCTCATGTTCTTCTTCACTCTTGGAATACACCAGAATGTCATCTATAAACACTATGACAAATTGATCCAGATACTCCTTGAAGACCCTATTCATAAGATCCATAAAAAGTAGCTGAAGCATTGGTCAAACCAAATGGCATGACTAAAAACTCATAATGTCCATACTGAGTCCTAAAAGCTATCTTACTTACATCAAACTCCTTGATTCTGAGCTGATGATAGTTTGACCTGAGATTAATCTTAGAGAAGACCCTTGCTCCCTGCGGCTAGTTAAACAGATCATCTATTCGTGGTAGAGGATACTTGTTCTTAATAGTCACCTTGTTGAGTCTCCGATAGTCAATACACATCCACCATGTTCCATCCTTCTTCTTAACAAACAAAACCGATGCTCCCCAAGGTAACAAACTCAGTCGTATATATCCCTTATCTAACAGTTCCTCCAACTGTTCCTTAAGATCCTTCAACTCAGTTGGGGACATTCTATAAAGTGGTATCGAGATAGGTACGGTTCTGGGAATCAAGTCAATGGCAAACTCGATTTTTCTCACCGGTGGCAAGCCAGGTAAGTCCTCTGGGAACACATATGGAAACTTCCTCACAATCGAAAATTCCTCTAACTTCCTTTCATTCACATCGGTATCCACAACATGCGTCAAGAAGGCTTCACACCCCTGGCCCATCATTTTGTCAACTAGCATAGCCGAAATAATTCTTGGCGATGGTGTTTTCCTGTCCCCTCTGAAAATCACCTTCTCACCATTGCCTAGATCAAATTCCACCTCCTTAAGGCCACAATCTAACTTCGCTTGATACTTTTCCATAGCATCCATTCCCAGTATGACATCTAACCCTTTTAGGTCTAGAGGTAGTAAGTCCACTACCAATCTAACACCATCAATGAAGAGTTCATAACCCTTATATACTTGACTAATCACCACATTCCTCATTAAAGGAGTACTAACAATTAGAGTATTATCCAAAGGCACTAAATTCACACCATGCAAAATCATACTAGCAAAAACAAAGGAATGCGTGGAACCAGAATCAATTAGCAAGTATACTGCTAAATGAAATAACTGAGCCATACCCGTGACAACCTCAGGAGCATCTGCAACTTCCTCTTTAGTCATGGCAAACACCCTTGCCTGCGCCTGACCCCTTGGCCTTCCTAGAGGAATAGTGTTCTTTGCAGTTCCAGAGCTGCCTACCTCAGTGACTAGCCTATTTCCCACTATTTTTGCTCATCTCAGGGCTTGAAACTGTGACACCTCCTGCCTTGATGCCTTGGGACAGCCCCTGATCATATGTCCCTTCTCTCCACATCGAAAGCATGCTACAAGCAACTTGAAGCACTCTCCCCTGTGCAACTTGCCACAATGCTCGCATTGGGGGTTCATGTTCCTGCTCCTCTCCACCCTACTATTGCCTCCTACTGTTGAGGCTTGCATTGACACTACCCTTGCCTGCTTGTTCTTACCAGAGGCACTACTCCTTACCTCACTATATGTGTGGAAGCTCTTCACACCCCTCTCAGACATTGGAGCACTCACCCCTTCTTGGAAAACTTTTCTCGGTTCTTTCTCTTTCTGTTCACTTCATACTTAATATTTTCCAACTTCTCAGCTTGGAGTACGACATCTACCAACTGCTGATAGTCACAGAAATTGTGGATCAAGACTTTCTCTTTGATCCCCAAATGAAGACCTCCCTCAAACTTACGACACTTGTCTTCCTCGTTCACCATTTTGTTGGCTACATATCTGGAAAGCTGTGTGAACTTCAGCTCATACTCACTCACACTTATGTCCCTCTGTGTGAGGTTCAAAAACTCTTTGGCTTTCTCTTGTACATAAACTCTAGAGAGGTATTTCTTCCTGAACACTTCAACAAAATCTTTCCATATCAGTACCGTTGGCATGACCTGATCGTGAGGCACTGATTCCCACCAATGCAGTGCCTCTTCCTATAACAAGCTAACTGCGTAGTCTAGCTTCTCCTCATCAGAGCACTTCATCTAAAATAGGACCCTCTCGGTCCTCTTTAACCAGGCTTCAGCCTCTTCCAGATTCATCGTTTCATTGAAATCCAGAACCCAAAACTTACAAAGCTTGTCATACTATCCACTCCTGTCTACTGGAACTTGCATTGGCATTTGAGACCCTTGACCCATGGCGTATGTGAAAGCTTGACTAAAGGCTTGGACGAATCACGGATCCATGGGATTTGTTTGAGGTATAGGAGGAGGCAGTGGAGGCACCTCATGTTGCACACTAGGTGCCTCAGAATTTGGAGCAGAATGTGTCCTAGCATCTTGTGGGTCATAGGATTCATCTGTGCTCCCTTGGCGAGAGCTAGATCGAGCCATAGCTCCTCGAGTCCTCTTTTGAGGCGGCATTTTCACTCCTTCAAATATAAAACCATTGAAAATGTTTAGTTCAAGTAAAACAAATTTCACAATATACGAAATAGTTAAAATTATATAAAACAATTCAAATCGTGTAAAACAATTCAAAACAATGCAATTTGTTCATTTAAAACAATGCAATGCAAACCTGGACCTAAACCTGGCGCACTCTAATACCACAACAAGTTGGACCCCATTTTCGGAGCCCAACATCGGACACGGAAGCTTGAACCTTATGCGTGGAGGGAAGACGTAGAAATTGAAACTTTGGTAAGAAAAATCCTTTGGAAGTATAAGGGGGCATCGCCGCGGTGAAACCTTCCACGAATTTCATGTCGTGGTGAACCCATGATTTTAGCTTCACCGCAGCGATCAAATGGTCTCGCCGCAGTGAAAGCCTCTTGAACAGAACCCACGACTTAAAAACAAAAGTAAACTCAAACATAAACTCAGGCAACCTTCCAAAATCTTATCCTCATGGTAAAACGATTTATTGCAAACGCTTGAAGCTAAAACAATATCAACCACATCTCATTGATAACCAAAAAAATAGTTTTACAAATCTTTAATGACATTTCAAGACATAATATATTAGTTGAGTTCAAGAACCAAAATACGAAATACACTTTAACTAATAAAATTTGAAATGTTGCTAAAGCCTTGAATTTTCAAAATTCTAACAAAAATACAAAAGTATATCACTTCGAAGTGATGCCGTTACTCTTGACCTACTCTATCTCTTACTCATCGCTTGAATAGGGGGAGGAGAATGGGGGTGAGCTATAAAGCTCGAGGGTAACAATGTTATAACTGATAACAAGAAAAACCATTGAGAGTAATCATTTTCTTTTTAGAATGCACATTGAATTATGGAGCACATATTTGTCAAAATTCTCTTTTATCAAACAAATCATAAGCAACATATATCATGCGTTCATCATCTTGTTCACAAATCATAAACATATAGGCACATCGAAATGGTTTGGGTGGATCCAAAACAGAACGTACTACACATTTCCCCTAAGGGTCCTCTGCAGCCGTGAACAGAACGTACTATCGCAATCCCACTTAATGGTCTTGCGTAACCGTGAACTTATGGGAGTCTATGAAGGAGCTCCACGCCACTAGCGGGCAGGCGGGAGAAGCCTTTTGTCAAAGTGCACTTGACTTAACTTAAGGGACCACCACAAACCCATATAATATGTATTTCAAATCTTGTAAACTTGTTGCCCAAAATGACACTTTTCTTTCGAAACTTATTTTCATAACCATAAGATCGTTTATAAAAATTAATATTCTTTCAAAATCATTTCCATAAACTAATAATACAATTCATATACAAACATGTAGCACATTCTTAAAGCATTCAAAATGTGAAAAATGAACATGTGTAAAGTAGAAAAAAAATCCTTTATTTCTGTTGTTTCAAAAGAAGCATTTATGGCTTATTACTCAATTATAAAAGTGTAACCCACATTGAAAATCCTTGCTTGCTACTTGCTCAAATGTGTCCTTCCTCTTGCTCCTCATGCCTCACTTGATTTCCTTAAACAATAACCAAAATTTCATTCAGTTTGATGTAGAAATCGGAAAGTATACTTTAACAATTTGGACTATAACTTGTGCTGAAACGAAAATTCTATACTCGACTTCCATCCAAACTGTGAGATTCTTACAGACTAAATTTAGACTTGATTTCTTCATACAATTTGTAGCCTTATGTCTCTAGTTTACACCAAATAAAAAATCACTCAATTTGGACTTCTACAGCAAAAGTTATGCCCAAATTACCGAAACATGTCTGTGCTGGAAAACTGGGTCTCGCTGCGGTGGAATCAAAAGCTCGTCGCGGCGAATTTGTTGGAGCTTACCGCGGCGAGGGCAGGAGTTCGCCACGGCGAACGTTCCCAGAAACTCATACCGAAAGCCTTTTTTCAACATTCATCACCTATATATTTTCCATATTTCAAATATAACCTATCTTAACATTAAAACACCTCTTCTACTTTATTTCCAAGCTCATTTCAACCCAATATCATTAACAAAACATCAAAATCTATCTTTGATCATTAAACCTAAAGATGACACTTGCATATAACATTTAATAACAACTTCCTACATATGTTAAGCTATATTTGGGTTTCATCTAACCAAAACAAGATAGAATAAACTCATATTTACTTGTTGATTCTTCAAAATCTCCAAACCCTAGCTTTCCTCTTTTTCTCTTCTTCTTCCTTTGTCTCCAACGATACTCTGCCTCTTTCTCTTCTCACTTTCATGTTTTCTTCTTCTAATATCCACTCCTAACAGTCATCAAATGTCCATTATGCCCTTCCATGTAAGCCTTATACCTTTTTACCTTAAGTGATCTTCCCATTTTGCCTTTATACATCCTTACTTCTTCAATTTCATTTACACCATACTATACTCTAACTTAATCTTAATTTATCCATTTAACACTTCTAATTCCATCAATCTAAGCAATAAATCCTCCAATCATTAACATGCTAATTAAACTTCAAACAAAAACAATTAATCAATCAAAACCTCAAAAATAAATTGAAATCATGCTTATTCAATAAGAAAATAATTCGGGGGCCAACACTTTATCATTACCTGCCTCACACTCTCATTTAATACAATTTCTAGTTAACTTAAACTTTATAGATATGGAATTACTCCTGGTCTTGCACTCTAGAGATTATGGAGGTTTAATAATAGTAACTAGTGAATCATCTTCATAAGTAACTCCTCATTCCATGGCTTATGCATATTTTACTATTTTATTTGACAATGACCATATCAATGTTCATTTAGGTTATTAGCTTAGCTATAGGTTGTTAACTAATATAAAACTAATACCTAGTCAACAATCCAATAGTAAATTACTTGATCGTAAATTATGACTCGTCTTATACAAATAGTTTATAAAGTTTTAACATCTATAGGTTGGTAGGTAGGAACGGATCCAGAAATTTTTTTAAGTAGGGACAAAATATTTAATGTATTTTTATATTATTAATTTTTTTGAGTGGGGGTAAAATATTTAAAGTACTCTTATATTACTAAATTAAATTAATGGGATCAAAAATTAAAATAATAATATTTTTATATTAAATTTTTTGGAGACAGTAGGGGCAAGTGCCCTCACTTGCACATTGGCACTTGTCTCCAATGAGCATCCGTCCTGTTCGTAGATTTGCATATTCATAAAAGAAAATTTAGAAATACAAACCTAAGAACCTTGAAGTTGTCCTTTAAAGATAGAGATCTTAAGTTCAAAACTAAATCATGTATAACTTTAAGAAAACTACAAGTTCAATGAAATAAGAGTGGGAAAACATTGGAGAGAGGTGGACAATCATCATAGGACCAACCATCTTAATTTACTGAACTTCAAGCTAAAAATGTGAACCAAAATATTAAACCACAAGTATAATAGTGTTATGCGCGTTTTTAAGTTAATAAATATAACATGTGTTACATTTTTGTTCTATTTAAGCATTTTCCAACAAGGTTATATATAATAACATTTTTTTTAATTCCAAACTTGAACTTGTTATAGGTTATACATATTTAATATTCATAAAGCTAAAAAGCTTAGTTTAAGAAGTCGCTCTATAGTGTATTTTTGTGAATGTTCATTATGAAAAATCATTCAATTAAATACCATGCCTTTTTTTTATTTCAATATCTACTCCACATTCAATGTAAGTTAATTTATACCATTTACTATTGTCATTGATTTCTATATTTCAGAAAAGGTTGCCAATTAAGGCACAAGGCTATCTTTTTCATATCAAAGAAAGTTATTATTGCCAACAAGGTTATCATTAACACAAAAGTAATATATATTTGGTATACATTATGGTTACTATTGCCATTGTCATTGAATAAGATGTCAAATAAAAAAGAATCTAAAAGCCCCCACAAGTACATAATAAATGATGTAAACATCACAACAAATCCTAGTATTACATTTTACTACTGGTAAACTGAACTTTGTTTCTTTCACCAATAGCTTAATATCTAGCTTCATATTTTCTGTTTTCCCCTCAAATACCATTATTTTCTTGTATTCTTCCATCTTTGATTTTGTTCGCAATTTCTTAATAGTTATAACATCATTTTAATAATCAACTTTGCTACTCCTAATTCAATTTCCTTCTTTAAAGAGAAGTTTATTTCCTTAATTCGTATTTCTCTAAAGAAATTATTCATTAGACCATTGGAAAATCTCAATTTTTAACCTAACAATATTTTATGATAAATACCACAACTATGCTTATAGTCAATTCATTGGTCTATAAAATCTTGAATATAAATTATATTCACTCTATAAAGTCTTTAAGAGAGCAACTAGCACACAAAAGTACAATATATTTCTTGGATTGTTTTTAATTGGTGTGCTAGATGGTGTAGATTTTATACGGAATAGAAACAGGTATAGTGAAGATAAAAAAAACAAATAAAAGGCAAAAAGGCAAGAAATGGAATTAAATATGGACTTACATAGGATCAATAACTGATCAACGATATCAAAAGCTTATATGAATATGGATAAATGTTGGGATTATTGTCTTTAATTTTTAATTTTAAAAAAACTTATTTAATTATCAATATTAATATAGTTATAATTTATTATTAAAAATAATAAAAAATGCTACATAAAATTTGAAATAAAATAATTTTTTCTATTTTTATAAAATATTTCTTAATAAATAAAATAATAAATTTAACATTTTTGTTGAAATTTTTGTTAACTCATTGAATACATCTCTTGACATTTCTCAATTGAAGAAATAAACCCTTATCATTAGCCTGCTAACTTTATTTCTATCTCGTAGCTTCATGTATCCAGGAAGCCCTATTTTATGGATGTAACATAATCTTATAATATCTTATGTACTTATAACTAATTTATGTATTTATAGTGGAAATAAACTTAAGATGCAACAATAGAAGGTATTAAAACAATATGAGTTTTGTTATGGTATCAGAGCCCATCTCAAACTAATCATCATTTTTGGAAATAGCTCCTCAATATTTTGTCCAACTTAAACACTCAAATCACAATCTCAATCATCTCCATTAAACTCACAAAGGAAAATTATGATACTTGGGCTCTTGTAGCAAAACAAGCACTTACAACCTATGACTTAGGTGATGTTATTGCAGAAGAAGCAATTGCTCCTGCAAAGTATCTTACCGAGCCAACACAAACTCATGAACCTAATGTTGATCCTGTTTACACTACATGGATGAAGAAAGACAATTTAGCATGTGTATGGCTAAAAGGAGTCATAATAGAGAAGGTGCTTCCTTTGGTGGTGAGATTAGAGACCTTTCAACAAGTATGGGCTAAGATTGAGGCCACTTTTAAGTCTCAAAATCAAGCAAGAGTTATGCATCTCTACAAAATGTTGACAACTCTCCAATAAGGTACCATGACTATCATCGGTTATGTCCTAAAGAAAACTAAGTGTGCAAATGGATTAGTAGTTGTTGGATCAAGAACTTATTCAACACATTATGGATGGGTTTGACCCAAGGTATAAAACATTCAAATCAGCCTTTAATGTTCACTCATTAGATGATCCTACATCTGTGGATACTTTATTAGGTATCCTCCTTAATGAAGAGGTGCGTCTAAATGTAGAAGAACCTCAAATTATTCATGATGCATACGTGACTAATGTTAATTATTTAGAACAAGAATTTCAATTGTAACCATGGAAATTCTAATAATCAAGGGTAGCAATGAAAGAATCACCAATTCCAAAGCTCCAATAATAGGTTCACTGGCAACAACAATAGAAAAGGGAAATATATCAACATATGTCAAATATGTGATAAGAAAGGACATTGTGCTAGCGAGTGTTATCACAAGTTTGACCATTGTTTCTCAATTGAAACTCCTCAACTAGTTGCTTCCATGATTGCTTCTCCAATGAATATGTCTGTCGAGCTAAATTGGTTTGTAGATAGTAAGAAGCTTATCTTACTACCTATCTAAACAACTTGAATGTTCACTATTCAAGTAGTAAATAGCAAGCTTCTTGCGATTTATAATGTTGGCACTGGTACGCTCTTAACTCTTATTGAAAATTTGTTTTACATAATATTTTTTATGTTCCCTCTATAACAAAAAATTTATGGAGTGTCTCGCAATTCACTCATGAAAATAAAGTTTCAATGGAATTTTATCATGATGTTTATGTTGTTAAAGATATATAGAGAAAGGTCTTATTATAAGGGAAGCTTAATCGGGGACTATATAAACTACTAGCAGCTTCTAGACTCTCAAATGCTCCTACTACCTCTCCAAATTCATTTCTTCCAGTGTCATTTCTTCTACTTTTATTAGTGAATGAACTACCCTATCTAGTTGGCATAATAGATTGGGTCATCCCAATGACAAGATTATTATGATTACAATTTCTAAATTTAGCTTGCCTTGTTTCTACAATAAGAACATATCTTTATGTGGTCTATGTTAATTAGGGAAAAGTCATTGGTTGCATTTTGCCTCTTCGTGCCAACCTTTTTCTATTCATATTGAACTTGTTTATAATAATGTATAGGGTCCTTCTCCTGTCACTTTCATTAATGGATTTCAGAAATTTGTTCAATTTCTTAATGATTACACCAAATATATTTGGATTTTCCTTATGTGTACCCGTAATAAAGTCTATGATATCTTCAAACATTTCCATACCATGGTGTAAACTCAATTTGTTCACAAAATCAAACAATTGCAAACTGATTTGGGGCGAGGTTAGAGTATAGACCCATCACCAAGTTTCTCTATAATTTTAGTGTTCGTCATCGAGTAGTTTGTCCAAAAACTTAAGAGAAAAATAAAGCCTCAAAGAATAGAGACAAGGACATTATAGCTAAAGAGCTAGCGCTTCTATCTCATACCCCTCTTCCTCTTAAGTACTAGGAATGTGCATTCTCCACCACAATGTATCTTATCAATTGTACACTTACTTCAATCCTTTCCTATAAATCACCTTATGAATGCCTTTACAGTCAATCACCTAAGCTCACACTTCTTAAAACGTTTGGTTGCTTATGCTACCTATCTATTCTTCCTTTTTCTCACAAACTGGATATAGATCTAAGCTATGTGTATTTCTTAGGTACAACATTAAGCACAAAGGCCATATGTACCTTTACGCTGCGTATGGTTACTGTGATCCTTATGCTGAGGCAGAATGAAACAAAAATTTGAAGACAGAACAGAACAAAAATTGGAGACAGTGAGATGTTTGGTTGTGATGGACAAAACAAATAAAATTGTGTTCGACTCGATGATAGAAATGTGTTTGGTTTTAGTTGACAGAACATAAAAAACAGTGTCAATGACTGAAGTACCCCTGTAGTATAATATGATTGGAAATATGTAATTCATTGATTATTTTAAAACTAATGATTTGTATTAGTAATTTAATTTTTATAAATAAGGAATTTAAAAAATGAGTAACATAAAAATTTAATGAAATGAGCTATTGAATAGAAAAAAATTCATACAAGTTAACAATAAAATGAATTACGTTAAATATTTTTTATAATTGTATCAATATTTATTTTAATTGTATTTGTAATTTTTTAATTATGATGAAATAAAATGAGAAACCTAAATATTTAATGAAATGAGAAACCTAAAAATTAAATGAAATTAGTTATTGAATAAAAAATCCTACAACTTAGAAATTCTAGCACACAATTATTTAATAAAACATCTAAGCATTCATGGAATTAATTACATAATAAGTTAAAAAAATCCTACAAGTTAGAAATTCTAGTACATAATAATTTAATAAAATATCTAAGCATTCATGGAATTAGTTACGTAATAGGTTAAAGATACATTCAAGCTTTATATTTGATTAAGAATGTCCTTAGCAATAATACCCAAAATGACTCCAATGGCAATGAGTAAAAATCCTTGACTCCATGCCATTTTTTTCTTCAAAGTTGCAACTTCATTTAGTTGTTCATTTGTTGGAAGTGAAAATTGATTCGGTATTAACGAGGGTTCATTAACGATAGGAACAATTTCTTCATTTCGACAAGTCTTCCTATTTGGATCCATGACATTAGCACTCTGTGCTTCAACCAAAATCCGATACCTCTTGAATCTAGCATTAGGAAACCCCTCAATTGCCAATTTAACATCATCCCAATTTGTAAAAATACCTACTTGATGTCCAACAAATACAACATAAAAGTTGTATCTGCCCATAGTTAAGTATCTGAAATTGAATCATATCCTCACCATTCATACACATACATAAATGACAAACATTAAAAAGTTAATAAACCAACCATTCGTCATTGATACACAAGTGTATAAACAAAGTCAACATTTCATCATATCATCATTCAACATCACATAGCCTGTTTGAAGACAATGCAAATCCTAGCTTTCCTGTTAAGCTACTATGAAGCTAGTAGCTCCACAAAAATGGTGAGCCCGAAAGTGACAGGTCATAACCAAAAAATTACAGTCCAGTACAAGTAATGGCAGAAGCAAAAATAGTTAAGTTAGAAGCATTGTTACCATCCTAAATTACCATATAATAGTGTACCATAACCTACTAATTAAGAAATAAAACATAAAGTTAGATTTCATCATGTAACAGGCTCCTCACATAAGCCTGTTTCTGGTTTGCAGTTAAACCCCAAAAAAGATTCCCAGCATGAGCATTCTTTGAGAAGATCCTTGCATTCCTAACAACTTCTTCAGTGGAGAAACCCAAATTTCCAAGCTCTTCACCTAGCTTAGCTCCAAATTGTCCTATAATGACATCAGCAATGATCTTAACATTCTCTCTACTATTGTCAATGGCACGAGTAAATGAGGCAGCAAGGCTTTCTAACACTTCAATAACCCTCATCTTCCTTTTCCCCTTGTTTTGTTGGTTCCCTTCTGTGTTGCTGGAAGAGGCAACAGAACCAGTGAGATGGGCTGAAGTAGTTGGAGCAGGAGTGGCTGATGGGCCTGCTGGATCTGATGGGGCAGTAGAAGCTGGTGGAGTAGCTGGTGCATCACCTTCAGTTTCATCAGTCTCAAACTGAGCAACAGTATCTGCAGCATCTTGAGCTCCTACACCAGTGGCTTTGTCTTTCCCAAAGACAAACTCAAGTCTAGGGTAAAGCGGGAAAGTCTTTCTAGGAGTGTAGTACTTGTTGGCGTGTTTCTGAAAAAAAAAATCAGAAAACTTCAGTATGACAAACATATTATTATTACGATGCTTCTATAAACAACCAACAAATAAAAAAATATCCTCATCCATTCTTTCAGCACTTGCTTACTGTCAATCTCAACGTATTGCTTGCTTTCATTCCAACCAAACCCACTGTAGTTCAACATGTCAAAAGCTGTCTGATATTTGTCCTTTAACCTCTTGTGCTTATTTTTGATATGCCTCTTGTCAATGCCACAATCAAGAAACTTATCTACCATCATTTTAGCAAGAAGTTGGAAAGTACTAGGCTTAAATTGCCCATTATTAGTTCTGTGACCAGTAACAACTGCCTCCTCCATAAAGGTCACAAATGCTTCTGTTTCATCTGAAGTCCAAACTCTTGACATTGCACCTAAACTATGCAATGCCATACCCCAAACCATTCCAAACCATTTCCATAATTGATTGACCAACATACATGGAAACTTTTTTTGAAATAAAGAAGACAATATTGAATTAAAAGAAACATGTAATTAAGTACAAACAAAACCAATAAACAGAAATTTAATTGGGTCTTCTCAAATTGAGTTACAATGAAAGTCAACAATATAAAGAGAAATTAAAACAAACCCTCAATTCAGTTACAATGAAAGCTAACCAAATTTAAACCCTCAATTCAATTATAAAAAACATTAACTAAATGAAAGTTCACAATTTAATGGTTTCTTCTCCAATCATCAAACTTGTTGTTAGCTAAGTCCTCTCTCAGTTGACTCCATTTGTTACTTGTCTCAATACGATCAACAAATTCAGGGAAAGGTGCATCTTCCCCAATTGGCATGTCCTCAGCTTCAAGAGGAGTAAGCTCTGCTGGATTATAAGTCATGTACAACCTAATAAAGTTGTGCAGAAGGCAGTATGCAAGAATAATGTGCACATATGTGGCTGCTGGATAAAAGATGGATTTCTTAGGATTTTCCATATTTTTTCAATAAACCAAATGCATGTTCAATCACATGTCTGCCAGATGAGTGTCTCTTATTATAGAGCTCTTTTGGGTTCCTAGGTGCCCTTCCATCTCTTACCCACTCTTGAATATAGTATCTTGTGTCTCAAAAAGGTGCAAGAAAGCCAGAACCATTGGTATAGCCAGCAGCTACTAAATAGTAATTTCCTATAAACAAATGACATTATTATTATGGTATTTTCAATCAAACCTTTTTTGAAAAATAGCAAATTTATGAAAATTCTTATCTTACATACCCCTTGGAATTTGACGTCTATTAGGCCTAGTAATAACATCATGCATAACCCTTGAATCAGATGTTGAACCCTGCCATCCAGTAAGAACATAAACAAAGCTTAAGTTCTTATCACACACCCCTAACACATTAGTGCATATTTTCCCTCTCCTACCTCTGTATCTGGGTTTGTTTGTATGGGGAACTATTATTTCTAAATAGGTCCCATCTAGAACACTAAGGCAACCCTTTGAACAAAATTCCAATAATAAAAAGTTTTACTTTAGTATTTTAAAAAAGTGAAATTAGACATTTTATTGTAGCTAATTAAATTTACTAACCTTAAACCATTTCCATCTATTGTCTGTGCAATCCTTAAGAATTAGTATGGGCTTGACATACAACAGATGTTGAAGTTTTAGTACAGCCTTCAACACTCTATGGAAGACCCTACTTATTATTTCTCCTGACCTCATAAACCTAACTTGTAATACTCTATTAGATTTATTTTGTGCTAATATTATTAGGAAGATTAAAACTTTTTCTTCAATAGGCCAATGGCCATTATTCTTCAACCCACCATGGACTTGAAGCATTTCATATAACAATGTAAATGCATTTAAGTCCATCCTTAAATCCCACTGGCTATTCCTATCACCCTCATTCAAAATCCTATCTATATTAGCTTGCCTAGTTGGTACTGTCAATGCCCTACTACCTTTAGCATTTTCACTCCTACTCAATTTTTTTGTGTATACATACAATAGCAATATGGCCATTCTCATAAAATCCAATTCCCCATTCCAAAGCTCAAACGAAGTCAGACACTTAAACATAGCATCATGATCCTTGTTATCCATTTTTGTAAATAAAAACTGTCTGTAAAGATTTAAAAAAAATAATGATCATAAACAAGCCACAACCAACAATACAAGAATAAACAACAATTAAAAATATCATTAGCAAAAACACCAAGAAAAAGAACATCACATTATATCAAATTTTAATCAGATTTGCAAACCCTCCAAACCCATTGACTACCATATTACATAGAAACAGTGTTAGAGTGTGAGTAAGTACAAGGGTATGTGTGTCAATGAAAAAACCTGAATTTGCATGCCCAGTGAAATCCCCAACAACAAAGCCACCAACCACAAAGACAAGGACCATATTACTCTCAATAGACCAAAAAAGAAAACAAACAGAGGCTGGAAATTATTAATGTAGTAGAAATTTGTGCAACGAGAGAAAAGTAAAGTAAGGAAGCAATGAAACGAGAGGCAAAGAAAGGGATAAAATGAACAGAAAAAAAACTTACCTTTGACTGCGGAGACGAACCAGGGGGAAGAAGGGCAACGTGCGAGAGAGAAGAGTTGTTGGAGAGGAGTGATTTTGTTGGGTTTGCAAGACACAATGATCATATGGCGTCGTGGGGGGGGGGGGGGGAGCATTTCTAAAAGTTGTTTATGTGTTTTGTTTCTATCACTGAGACAAGAAATTTTGTCCCATGGTTTTGAAAGGAACAAAAAATTTATGTTTTTGTGATCTAGAGTCAAAACAAAAATAAGTTAGGTCAGCAACCAAACACTGCGAGGCACATGATTTTTGTGTTTTGTTATTTGTCTCCACCGACGAAGACAATAACCAAACCCAACGTTATTAAACAACCAACAGGGTGTATATTGGTCTTTGAATTCTTTTTTTGTGAATTCCCTATTCCTCTTTTGAGAATTCTTCTCATATCCTTAATTTATTTCCATCTTTTGAAGTCAGTCTTCAACTCTTACAATATGCATCCTCTCTGTTTAAACTAGCCACATATATTTTTTCATTTAATTCCAATTCTTCACGAGGCTCCCCCGATGTAAGTTCCTTCAGTTATGAGTCATTTACGACCTACATTCTCATCTTCTCATCCTACACTCTAATCATTTCAAAACAAAAGCTCTTATAACCACCAAATATCCTCTACCAAATCTTAGTATTTTTCATTCACAACCTACCACATATAAGTAAGCTTATAAATATCATGAGTGGCGTATTGCTATGGAAATGAGTACAATGCCCTTATTTCCAATAATAAGTAGACCCTTGAACCTCCTCCTCGTGGTGCTAACATTACTGATTGTAAGCGGATTTATAAGGTCAAGCGAAAGCAAACGATAATATTTAGCATTGTAAAGCTTGTCTTATGGTAAAAGGCAATAATCAAGAACCAAGTGTGGATTGTTTGACACTATTAGGTCCCAGTCAAAGCCAAGAAAAGAACAGAAATAGAATAAGAAGTTTCTGATAATTTTTTTCGATTCCTCTCGTACGCTGCATATTACATGTAATATAAATAGGAAAGAAGAGCAACTACTTAAATCCTACTCTTAAGGCCATATAATCAGCACTTAAGAGATATGAATCCTACTCTTAAGGCCACATAATCAGCACTTTCGAGATATTATTGCTATTATCGCTAACTGCCTACTCTAGTCGATCCACGATCCACGTCATGGCCTATCATTACCTCCTCCTTCAGAAGGAACCTTGTCCCCAAGGTTCAGATTTGGAAATCTGGATTACAGCTCAGCAACATTCTCTCATGTAGCATCATCCTCTTCAAAATTACATCCGCCATCAAGAAGGAGGAGATGTGGTTTGGAGCATCTGTGGCCAGGGATAAATTTTTCGTCACAATTGAAGCATAGCCCTTGCGTTCTGCGTTTCTGCATCTCTTCCCAAGTAAGGTGCCGCACCGGTGTGGACGGTTTAATTTTTGTTGGGGAAGAAGAACTCATCTGGAAAGATGGGCGAATTGCCTCTTTTTGACGTAGCAATTGCTCATCCTTCATCCTCGCCAAACTGATGGCGTCCTTCAATGTCTTCGGTTTGAACATCCTGATCTCTTCAGCAATTTCGGGTTTAAGACCTCCCATGAAAGTCCCGACAAGCGCCTTCTGGGGCCAACCCTTAACTCTGTTCCCCAGTCTTTCGAACTCCCGCTGATAGTCTCGTAAGTCTCCTGTTTGACGAATTTTAGATAGCGATTCGTCAAAATCCTCACAATCGGTGGGCCCAAAATGAGACCACAATTCCTCCGAGAATACCTCCCACGAAACGTCTTTTCCTGCTTCAACATGTGTTCTACGAAGCCATTGCCACCATTCATTTGCTTCTCCACGAAGGTGGTAAGAGGCCAAGGATACCTTATCTG
>JANZLX010000003.1:24294534-24304797 GCA_025531955.1 Erythroxylum orinocense | reverse complement strand
AGCACTTACGAGATATTATTGCTATTATCGCTAACTGCCTACTCTAGTCGATCCACGATCCACGTCATGGCCTATCAGACACTTTTAGTCTAATGGTAAAGCCTACCATCATACGCCTAGTCTTGAGTCTTGTTGTAGCCTGTGGTTGATTAATACATCAACTTAGTGTTAATAATGCATTTTTACATGGTAATTTAATTGAGTGTGTATATATGTCACAACCACTTGGCTATAAGAATTCTTAATTTCCTGGGCATGTTTACTGTATTCACAAGGCAATTTATGGGCTCAAACAAGCTTCACATGCATGGTTCAATAAATTCAAGTCATTTCTTCTTAATTGTGTTTTTAAAGGATGCTATTCTGGATACTCTCTATTTATATATTATCATGATGATTATCTCACGTATTTATTAATTTATGTGGATGATATCATTATTACAGGAAATCATCATGCCTTCATTCAAAATTTTACGAGTAATCTTAATGTTACTTTTGTTCTTAAAGATTTGGGTGAGCTGAATTATTTTTTGGAGAAAAAAATGACATGTTCCTTTTACAAGATAAGTATATTTGAGATGACCTCGAGCATGTTCAAATGGAAGGTGTCAAACTTGTTTCAACTCCAGACAAAGCTAGTATATGATTATCCATCTTCTGGACAAGCATTTTATGATCCAAGGTTTTATCGTAGTGTTGTTGAGGCCCTACAATACGCTACTGTTATTTGACCTGAGCTTGCTTTTGTGGTGAATCAAGTTTATTAATATAATACATTGCCCCACTATTTTTTATTGACAGGCTGCTAAGAGGATTCTTCAGTATCTTAAAGGCACTATTCATCATAATTTTTATTTTCAAAAATCATCTCAACGTTCCTTAATTGCCTGTTTCGATGTTAATTGGGCCAGGGATCTTGATAATTATAAGTCTACTCACGGTTATTGCATATTTTTTGTCGGAAATTTAATCAGCTGGTCCTAAAAAAAGCAACATGCGATCACCAAATCATTTACCGAGGCCTAAGTGCCTAACTAACTGCAACTACAACATAAATTATTTAGATTCAAGATTCAACAACTGCTCTCATTCAGTAACTACTTTAAGAGCTTGGTGTCTCAGTAACTACTTCAAGTAATATAATTAAATAATTAATATTTACTTAATACACTATAACTTTAAAAATAAAAATTGCTACCTAAAATTAAATATTTAATAAAATTTAAAATATTTCAATTTTAAAATACACTCATCAAAAACTTGTTAAATTTCAAACTTTTAATTTTTAAAATAAATTAACTGGAAACTCATTCCACATATTTTCTTTTAAATAACCACCACGCACACAAGTGTAACTAACGGTTAGACTGTATAAATAATCTGAAATGGAGATGGAAACATTTAAGAGATTAATCTAATATCACTTTGTTTGTACGATAGAAATAGAAAATGAAATTTTGGTTGGATATAGACAATTATCGCTCTATCAGAGCCTAAAACCCCGAAGAAAAACCCTATTCTCCACCATATTTTACCTAACAAAGTTATGGCTTCGGCAATCTCAAACGTGTTCAGTTGCCATAATCCCCAAATTTCCCCGCGAAACTGCATTCCAAGATTCTCCGTTTTGAAATCCCCTCCTTGTTTTGTCAGGTAAGTTAATTTTTGCGTAAGAATTTTATGAGATTCCTTGGTGTGTGGTTTGTTCCAGTTGATAACCATGAAGCTGGTTCGAACTGTTTCTTTGGCGAGAAAATGCTGGGAAAGATTTTTCCTTTTTGGTTGCTTCTGTGTATCAATTATTATCTCGAGTAAAGGCTAAATCTTTTCCTTTTCAAAACCCAATTTCTTCATTTATGTTTATCGATCCGCATAATTCATTACTAGAATTGAACTGGAAGCTGTGAACTTTCTTGGCATTCATTGGCTTATTTGAACTTTGAGAATATAACTACAATGGCACTATGTTGAATTTTACCAGATTCTCCAGAGCAGTTTCGCCGAATGAACGGATGATTTGTGCTGCAGCATCAGCTGCAGGAACTTCTACCCCAGACGGTGACTTAAATCCGTACGAGGTAACTTTGAAAATTCCTGGAATTGTTGACATGGAGATTAGTTTTACAAATGGTGGAGCTATCATGCATGTGGTTGTCCCTTTTGTGCTTTGAGTTATAGAAATTTTTTATGTTTTAGGTCCTTGGAGTGAGCCCATTGGAAGGCTTCGACAAGGTCAAGATGGCTTATTCCAAAAAGCGCAAGGAGGCTGAGATAGTGGGTGATGTAGCTACTGTTTCACGTGTATGTTTTTGTTTTGCCATGTATGGTTTATGGAGTACTCATTCCATTCAAAGTTTCTTTCTTCTTTATTTGCTTACATGGTTTTCTATTATTAATTGTATTAATTTACTTACATTTGGGATCTTGTGCTTCCTCATGTATCATGTCCAGCTTGAGAAGGCATATGATAAGCTGATGATGGCACAGTTGACAAACCGAAAGAAGGGTATCACATATGGTTCATTCCAGGTATAAGCTGTTGTTTATCATGAATTATCTTGATTAATGGGTAAAATTTTTACGGTACACTTTTTTATGTAATGTTGCCAAGTATTGGTGCCTGAATGTAGAGGTTCTACCAAACAGTTCTACTTTTGAGGTTGAATTCTAATGCAAGTTAGCTACGAGTTTCTGACGTTGCTGAACTGTTTTTCTGGGGTTATCATGGAAAAATGGCATTATTAATCAAAAAGAAAAGAGAGATGAGACTAGATGTTACAAAATTGAATCTTTTCTCTGCATATGTTTTCCTTGATTTGTGGAGGAAAAGGATGGGTAGTAACTTTCACATGAGAGAATCTGAATATGTCTTTCTAAAGAACTATAAAACACACTCAAATTGAAGATTCTACATTCATAATCTTCCTTCACTGATTTAAGAAGACTTTTCATTATTAATTTGCTTCAATAAAGAGATAATGAGCTACTATGTGTATCTTCTTGCTGTAGGTGGCTTCAAGAGCATGAACTAACAAAATTGCATATTCAAAATAGGCTCTTTTGTGTGAAACTTGTTGAATCTATTGGAAAGTTCAGATGCCTTTTGGAAATCTTAATCCCATTGCAGTTTAAAAGGAAATATTATAGGTTAATTCTTGGTTTATCGATTATCCTTATATAATTTTGTGAAATTCGCAGGTCTCGAAGGACATAAAATATGCTGATAAACAGCCAATTGTACCATGGGGGCCAAGGTTTTTCCCCCTCTCTCTTTAACTTATCAAGTAGATACTCTTACAATTCAATTCATGCTTAAAATTGTTTAATATAAAACTCTTGCCCCCACCCAAATTGGTCTAACAGGTCCTGTGGAAGTATTATTAGTCTACCACCGGCTGCTTTTCTTCCCTGGCTTTTTTTTTTTTTACCATTGCTTTTTATGTGCCCTCCATCCTAAGGTCTCCTATTACCATCATGTATATCTTCTTACATTTTCAGGTTTGCAAAGTCAAGTGAACAAGACATGCGAATCAACTTGGCAATATCTGCTGCGTTTGTAAGTAGTGAAAAAGTTCTTCCTGCAAAAGGATAAAGATATAGTGTTTTGGACTCTCTCTCTCTGAATCTCTGTGTTTGTAACTTGTGTGTTGTTGTGCAAATACACAAGCATTCATATGTAAATGGGCATGCATGTGTTACAACATGTTTTGATTGCTATATCTGTGACCTGAATCCTTAAATCAAGCTTGAAGGCGTGTTGAAAAAGTTAAAAGAGGGAGATTTCCAATTTTAACACCTTGAGGTTCCTCTTCCATAGATTTGTTAAATGCTACCTGTATGATTGTGTTTCCAGTCCTATTGCCAATCCAAGTTTTTTATATTGTTTGACATGAATACAATTTCAGTCTGCAACTTTACTTTCATTTTGAAGAACTGGCTTCCAATCTTTGGAATTAACTCAACTCTGATTCTTTTTCCCCCTTGTTAATGGACTTTTCTTCCTTATTTTACATGACTTTTTGCAGACAGCTTGGATCCTCATCAAACGCAATGCAGAATATAAGCCTTTGCAGTTTTTGGCTTTTGCATTTGTATATCGCGTTTTTGAGAAATTAAAATCCTTTGAGCCTCCTGTGTCGCCGACATATAATGTGAGTAAGACTTACACGATCTTTTTTTTCCCCCTTCTTTTTGGGATGCCAATTATCATCCAGCTCTGACATTTTTTTCAATTTTTGTCAAATAAGTTCCTTTTGCATGTGAGATAAAAATAAGGATCACTTTGATGCAGGAAGAAGGAGAAGATGATGGCCGAGCATTGAGAATGGGAAAAAGACTTCTTCGCTCTCTTGCCTTAGTTTTTGGTTCTATTGCTTTTGCTTCTTTGGTAGGATGTCTTGGCAACTTTCTCGCATATCATCAGTCAGTATTTTGGGAACTTGCTGTTTGTTATAATAATAGATAAACTAAATTCATCAAGTTGAGAACTTCAGTTATCTTCTCTTGACTATCATGGGTAGCTCTTTTGTTATATACACGTGAAATCCTATCGTCCACCCTCAAAAGAAAAAGAACAAGAACAAGAATGAAAGTTAAAAAAGAAAAACAACTTTTAAGCTTTTGTAATCCTCTTCATGTTTTATAGAAGATAAAACTATGCTTGTGATTTTTATTTAAATTTGTCATTTCTACAAATTTTCTGGATGGTTTCCACAAGAATGTATCACTAGTCATTGTCATGGCTTCCTGCTTGTACGCAAAAGAAAATATAAGCTCATTGGAACCAGAACTTAGCAAAACTTGGAGACATCAGCTTATCTTGATAGCCCTAGTTCTTTGAGACATTTCTCTGAAAGTGTTATCGAGTTGAAAGATGCCATACCCTGTGTCAGATCAGTTGCTTGTTCTAAGTTGGAAGCTTGTTTATTTGTTTCCTTAAATACTTGTTGGCCACTTCACCATCGCTTGTTACATATTTAACTCTTACTGGTTTCTGATTTATTTTCTTATTTCACTCACTGGGCTTTGTTTGGTTTTAATCTTTTCAGGCTTATACTGGTATTTTAAACTTGATTGAGCTTGCCGGCAGTTATATACCTGTTTTTCTATACAATAATCAGGTAGAATCTTTAACTCCTCTTCACGAATAGTAGACTGCTCTTAACTCTCAATGACTTTTACCGATTAAGTATATGCAACTATGTACATCTACTCAGATACACTTTCAGGGCAATTTTTAATCTTAAAACTGTTTTTAGTGCATGACAGATATCGCCTTACGTACCTAAATAATAATTGCGGACTTGGATGGAGTTTCTATGAAACTTGTTCATGTGGTTGCTTTCCTTATTTTATAATGCCCACTATTATGCAATAAACTTTTCTGTAGCTCAAGTTTGTAAATTTATGTCAGGTTGTTCTTCCATTAATTTCTAAAGCTGCTCTACCTGCAGTTTACTCTTCAATAACAATAAACCTTGTATCTAACACTGCAAATTTGGCTATCTAAGCTCTTTGGTGGAAAGTATCGCTCCAACACTAATACGTGCTTTAATTTGCAGGAACTCATAGTAACAACTTCTGCAGCAGTTATTCTTTATATTTTGGCATCATTCTATAGATAGCTTGTAATAGCCAAGCAATCATGAAGTGAGTTTCATAAAACTATCCGTCTCAAGTTAGCCAAATGAAGAATTTTAAAAGGCGACTTCCATATGTACAATGAAATTTTGGTTGAATTTTGATTCATGTGAGATGCCTGCGGTTTGTTACTGGTATCATCTTTCCTTATATTTCTTATACTTGCTTGTTTTTTGCTGTAGCATTTGCATTTGTAACGTGTTATACTGGTACTTGAGTTGCTGGAAAACATATCCACTCAGGTAGACAGGAGAAATGTTCTGTAACCTTTATGCCACGTCAAACTTACGTAGCTCGTGGAACTCAAGTCGAAAGGAGCTTCATGGAAAAGGCATGTATATGTACATGTACAGTACATGATCCACTTTGATTGCAATTGCTTTTATCAATGAGGTTTAATGGGGATAATAAATAAGAATTAAAAATTATAAGAATAAGTAAAGATATGATGTAAAAATAAAATATGATATTGAAATAAAAAAAGGCATCAATTTTGTGTACAATAAAATAATAAAAAAGTTAATAATTAAAATTAAAATTAAATCTAAAATAAATTTGAGAATAATAATAAAAATTAAAATTGTATTTTTATAAGAAGTTATGATTCATAATCGCTTTAAAATTATTTAAAGATTATAAATTTTGCTTCCATTCAAAATATTTGCAATATCTTTCACTACATTCAAATAAATTACAAATTAGTAATTGACAATTTTATTTTATATTGTGAATTTGTAATACATTACACTTTTCTAAGAAGATATCAAATGACTATTGGTTGATGTTCTTAATTTATTTGTCGTGAAAAATATATTTTCTTCATTAATCATCTTCTTTTTTTATTGAAATCAAATGGAGAAAACTTCATTAAAAGCAATTGTCCACTGCTAAAGCAGATGAAATACAAACAGGAAAAGATAAATCCCAATAAACAAGACCAGACGTCGAACTAGTATTTCTCGCAAAAGTATGTGCAACACAGTTCGCAGATCTTTTACAAAACCCAAAATGAACATCATTTATGGAATTACTAAGAACTAAGCAATCATTAACAATAAAATCCACTTCCGATCGATTGCGACTATTAGATAAAAGACTTTAAACAACCAATTGCGAATCTAATTCAATGATAATTGAGTGTAAATTTTTCGTTTTAACCCAGCTTAATGCTTCACGAATACCCATAGCCTCTACTGTTGACGAATCCAAAACTACCTGAAAGATATTACCACCAGCTGCTATACAAATACCATTACTGTTCCGAACAACAAAACCAACACCAGTCTGCTTCGACTCTTTGAAAATAGCAGCATCAGTGTTAATTTTAATATAACCAGCTGGTGGTTTCTGCCATACCTGAGGAGTATCAATGACGTTATGCACAGCTGCAGAGTGGCATCTCCTAGCGCTATTCCAATTCCTCAACATTGAACGGGCGAGAAAGAGTATAGCTTGAGCTGAATGCTGAAGGCCATTCCAAACCTTTTTAAGTTTATTATAATTAAAATCAAGTGATAGTTCTTCTTTTTTATCCAAAATTTAATATGCTCAATATAATCAATATCAACTGAATTATACGTTCTTCTCTTATAAATACATGATAGAAAAATATAAAGTCAATAATAAAAATAAATAATAAATAAATGAATGCATTTTCTTTATTCTCATATTATGAGTAATATAAACAAGGTCATTGATTCTTTAATTTTTCAAACAATTTTGTTTCTTTGTATAGATATCTTTAAAAACACTCTAATTACGTTCACAACTTGATGCAGAAGCTATTTGACTGAGTAATTTAATAGCAAATTTTTTCAATGTTAAAGCACTTTTACCAAATAATCTACGTCACTCATCTTTATTTTAAATTAATAATTATGAGAAAAATTATTGTTAACAAGTAAAGGATGAACTAAAAATATGAAAACTTACTAGGCTATATATATTTTTATTATAAGTTTTCTCTTTATAGATGATCTAGCAAAAATGAATACTAAAAGTCATAATCAACAACCGAATCCGAATACAATATTTATTCAAGTGACAATTCAGAATAAAAAGGTAGATGCATATATAGAAACAAGAGCTACTATTTGTATAGCGACTAACACATTATTAAACAATTGGAAAAAATTAAATAAACCATTACAAATGCGAATAGCAGATGGAAGTATTAGGTCTATTTGGTATGTAAGTTATTATAATAATATCATTATAGAAAATTGTACATTTATAATACCATCAATATATAAACAAGAGTCAGAATTACCATTAATTTTAGGAATAACTTTCTTAAATTATATAATCCTTTTTGCCGATATCTACATTATATAACTCTAAAAAATCCAATAATCAATTCATTAAATAAAAAATGTATTATTCTTAAAATCCCAATATATCATATCACTTATTATAAAACCTTACAACTTATAACTTAAAAACTTAATCATTTACAATTTTTTCTTCAGAATAATCTAACTTTACAAAATGAAATTCAAACACTAATTGAGAAAGTATGTAGCGAAAACCCACTAGATCTTTTAAAAAATACTAACAATCAATTAATTGAAATTAAATTAAAAGATCCTTTCCATGAAATAAATATAAAAAATAATATGCCATAGACACAATAAGATGTAAAAGAATTTATTACTGAACGTTCTGAATTATTAGAAAAATACTTAATCTCGTCTAGTACAATTAAATATTCAACACCAGTTTTTTATGTTAATAATCACTCTGAACAATAAAGAGGAAAAAGAAGAATGGTAATAAACTATAAAGAATTAAATAAAACAACAATAGGAGATGCTTATAAATTACCTAAAAAAGATTATATCCTTAATAAATTAAAAGGCCATGATTGGTTTGTTACATTAGATGAAAAATCAGGATACTGGCAATTAAGACTACATGAAAATACAAAACTACTAACTGCCTTTACCTGTCCACTACAAAAACACTATCAATAAAACGTATTACCATTTGGATTAAACAAGCCCTTGAATTTATCAAAGATTTATGGATAATACTTTAGAAGGATTAGAAGAATTTTCATTAGCATATATAGATGATATAATTATCTTTTCAAATAAATCTAAAGATAACCATTTACAAAAAGTCAAATAAGTCTTGATCAAATGCCAACAACAAGGATTAATTTTGAGTAAAAAGAAAATCAAATTAGCTCAAACAACATCGAATATTTAGGAATAGAATTTTATAACAAATTTCTTAAATTACAACCCAATATTCTTGAACAATTATATCAATTTCCTGATACATTAAAAAATGTAAAAGAAATTCAACAATTTTTAGGATTATTAAAATATATATCAGATCAAGGATTTTTACGCGATTTAGCAAACACACGAAAACAATTACACCTTAAGTGTGTACCAAACATCAATAGTCTTAGACTGACGAAGATACTAAAGCTATTCAATCCTTAAAAAATCTTTGTAAAACCTTACCAACATTATATAATTATAATACTAAGGATAAATTGAATGTACAAATTGATGCAAGTATGGATACATGGGCAAGATGCCTTTTGGCATAACCACTCAATTCAAGGAAACATCTTTTATGTAAACATATCAATGGGACTTTTGATCCCACTAAAAATAAATATCTTATTCATGAAAAAGAAACACTTGCATGTATTAAAACTCTATAAAAGTAGAGGGTTGATTATTAAAACTCCACAAAAGTATAGGGTTGATTTATTACCTATTGAATTTCAAATTCAAACCGACTCAAAGTATTTATGTAGATTTATTAAATATAATATTACAACTAGTCATAATCAAGGAAGATTGATTATATGACAGCTTGAATTAAGTCAATATACTTTTCAAATTAATTATATAAAGTCTTCTATAAATAGTCTTGCAGACATCCTAATAAGAGAATGGAAGCAACCATATTAAGGCTCAAGGATTCACTCAGAAAAAAGGAAGCAGAACTATTGAATCTACAACAAGAAATATTATAACTAAAGGAATAAATCAATTAAGATCGACCATTACCCTTTTAGAAAAACAACAAGTTTATGTTGAATCAGTCCCAATTATTCAACCCATAACTCCGCAATAAATAACCCAAACATCAGTACCTCCCTTTTCTGAAACCATTCCTTTAAACACCACCCCTTTATCCCAAATGAAACAAGACCACAAAGAAGAAAAGGTGTATGTCATATTCAATGGACCTATGGCCGGCATATACGACGAATGACATAAAGTTGCTATTCACATCACAAACAAGCCATCTATAATTCACCGAAGTTATCTAAATCAGTCTGAAGTCGAAAAAGCCTTAGTGACATTTAGAGAACCCTCTTTAAAACCTCAGTATAAACAAGCTCTTGAAAAACCATCAACCCCTTCTAACATGAAGCCATTAGGAAAACCTATCAATCTTAATAAAATCAATGTTGTCCCTACCCGAGCACTCAAAGATGAAATGAAGAAAATATGTTGGACCCCGAACTTTTCTTGGAAGATTGAAATGATGGTAAGTAATTCATGTGTAAAGAAAAAGAAAAATTCTTGAATTTGAATTGACAATTTTGGAGGTTAATGCATGAAATGGGTTTTAAATATGCATATAGTGTGGGTA
>JANZLX010000003.1:24273377-24294434 GCA_025531955.1 Erythroxylum orinocense | reverse complement strand
TAATTTTATTATACAAAATTAATTATCTTATTATTATTAATAATAACAACAACAACAATATTATTGGTATTAATACATAAATCCAAGTTACAAATTAAACATTATTTTTTATACCCATTCCTATTCCCATTCCCATTCCCATTCCCATTCCGTTTTACTATTATACCTATACCCATTCCCAAACTCGTGCTCAAACCAAACGCCCCCCAAAATCTTCAATCCTTTTTATGCAAGGCTGCATTAGGAAATTTGGGGCTTCGCATTCCATATAATAGGAGGAAAAAGTGCAAAATTGAAAGTTACAATTGTAATGTTGAGGACAAACATGGACAAACTTGGTTGGGTCCAATTAGATTATATTGTTAAAAGTCCAATTCGAAATCTTGGCCAGCTCATGTCGCTAGGCCCAAACCTAAACGAACTCCTCAAAATGATTTCATTATGAAAATTTTTCTAAAACCAAAATAACATTATTTTGATCGGATCATTCAAACTTTACGGGTCAAACTCTTATATTCGAACTCTACTAAGCCTAAAACTCATTCAAATTAAATCTTGTGTGTTGACTTAGAATTGATTCAAACTTATCTTTATATTTCTTAAAAAAAAAGGCTATTTTATGCATTTTTTATGAAATAATTTAAAATTTTTATTAAAAATTTTTGAAATAATTTTTTAAAAAAATAGAATACCAGATTTATTTTAACAATGTCTTGAAATACACGTTAAAATATCAATTAGGGTCGTAGAATTGGTAAGACGCGCAGAAGTCCAATACTCAATACCCATATAACTATTTGGACCAGTTACATGTATAGTAACCCGACCCTTAAATGGAACCAGATCCTAACCCGAATGAACAGTCCGTTCGTCAGTGTTATTGCAAACAAGTGTCTAAACACAAACCCCTTAACAGCACGAGCGCAGAGAAGAGAAATAGAGAAGGAAGAATAGAAACCCTAAACAATACAGAGCGAGAAGTGATAGTTTAACCCTTTTCAAAGAAAAGAGAAAAGAATTGCGTTCTTCTTCTAGATTTTCGTTTCAATTGATATCTTGCTTGTTTTGGAGAGGGTGCTAAAACAAAAGGAGGAAAGATGAGGATTATGATAAAAGGAGGTGTGTGGAAGAACACAGAAGATGAGATCTTGAAAGCGGCGGTTATGAAATATGGCAAGAACCAGTGGGCTCGTATCTCTTCTCTTCTCGTTCGCAAATCCGCCAAGCAGTGTAAGGCTCGCTGGTACGAGTGGCTCGATCCTTCCATCAAAAAGGTAGCTATTTTTTTTTTGTTTATATTCCTAAAAGAAAATGAACCAGCGTGATAACCTGGTGGTTATGGATAAGAAATTTGATTTCAGCATATTTGTATGCTGTTTTATATTGATTTCTGCTTTAGCTTTAGTTATGGTGAATTGAGTCTCAGTTATAGAGTTTAAACTGGTTTGAAAATGTGGACATGAGTTGAAGCTTAGTTCCAAAGTTGCTTTACTTTGTTACTTAGTGTTGGAAATGACTCATACTGGTCATCTTTGATCTTAGCGGACTGATGCTTTGATTTCTGTGATGTTTGAAGACTGAGTGGACCAGAGAAGAGGATGAGAAGTTGCTTCATCTTGCTAAGCTCATGCCCACTCAGTGGAGAACTATTGCCCCTATTGTCGGACGAACACCATCCCAGTGCCTTGAACGGTATGAGAAACTCCTCGATGCTGCCTGTGTTAAGGATGACAACTATGAACCTGGGGATGATCCTCGCAAGTTGCGTCCAGGGGAGATTGATCCTAATCCAGAATCTAAGCCTGCACGTCCTGATCCTGTTGATATGGATGAAGATGAAAAGGAAATGCTTTCTGAAGCGCGGGCTCGGTTAGCCAACACTCGGGGTAAAAAGGCTAAAAGGAAGGCTAGGGAGAAACAACTTGAAGAGGCTAGGAGGCTTGCTTCACTGCAGAAAAGGAGAGAACTGAAAGCTGCTGGTATTGATACAAGGCACCGGAAGAGGAAAAGAAGGGGGATTGACTACAATGCAGAAATTCCCTTTGAGAAGAGGCCACCTCCTGGCTTCTTTGATGTTACTGATGAAGATAGACCAGTGGAGCATGTTCAGTTCCCCACCACCATTGAGGAACTTGAAGGGAAAAGAAGAGTTGATGTGGAAGCACAGTTAAGAAAGCAGGACGTAGCAAGGAATAAAATTGCTCAAAGGCAGGATGCCCCATCGGCTATTCTACAAGCTAACAAGCTTAATGATCCAGAAACAGTGAGGAAAAGATCCAAGCTGATGCTTCCTGCACCTCAGATTTCAGATCGTGAATTAGAAGACATTGCAAAAATAGGTTATGCTAGCGATATTATAGCAGGGAGTGATGAATTAACAGAAGGGAGTGGTGCCACTCGTGCCCTCCTAGCAAACTATGAGCAGACACCACGTCAGGCGATGATGCCATTGCGGACCCCACAAAGGACTCCTGCTGGTAAGGGTGATGCTATTATGATGGAAGCAGAAAACCTAGCGCGGATGAGAGAGTCACAGACACCTTTATTAGGAGGTGAGAATCCAGAGTTGCACCCTTCAGATTTTTCTGGAGTCACTCCTAAAAAGCGGGAGATTCAAACACCAAATCCAATGCTGACTCCTTCGGCTACTCCTGGAGTTGCTGGTCTTACCCCTAGGGTTGGCACGACACCATCAAGGGATGGCTTTTCTTTTGGTATGACCCCAAGAGGAACTCCAATCAGGGATGATCTCCATATAAATGAGGACATGGACATCCATGACGTGGCAAAGCTAGAGCAACAAAGACAAGCTGATTTAAGAAGGAATTTGCGCTCTGGCCTTAGTGGCCTTCCACAACCCAAGAACGAATACCAGATTGTTATCCAACCACCCCCGGAGGAGAATGAAGAACCAGATGAGAAGATTGAGGAGGATATGTCTGATAGAATAGCTAGAGAGAAGGCTGAGGAAGAAGCAAGGCAGCAAGCATTACTTAGGAAGAGATCTAAAGTACTGCAGAGGGAACTACCTAGACCTCCTGCTGCTTCGCTGGAACTGATCAGAAATTCTTTGTTGAGAGCTGATGAGAGCTCCTTTGTTCCTCCAACCTTGATTGAGCAGGCCGATGAAATGATAAGAAAGGAGCTTCTGATGTTACTGGAGCATGATAATGCAAAGTATCCACTTGATGAGAAGCTGAATAAGGAGAAAAAGAAAGGTACCAAGCGCTCTGCCAATGGACCTACTGCTTCAATTCCTGTTATTGAGGACTTTGAAGAAGAGGAGATGAAGGAGGTGTGTAATTGATCATGCATATTTCCTTATTTTTTGTTAAACTTTGGGGGTGGGGGATTGAAAAGTAATTGATTAGCCTACTTTGTTTCTTTCTCTTGCAATTTAACTTTTTTTTTTATCTGTAAGATAGCTATTTTTGAGGCATTGGAAGAACATATTAACTTTATTTGAATAGTTTAATCTTGGCAGCAAGAAATATGTTCTTCCAAAATTTTTAGGTTTCTATTGTAGTGGAAAATTTCAACTATACTGCCATTGTTTCTTTTAAAACTGCTTTTGTACAGAGATCATAGCTTGCAGTATGGTTGATGAACTTTTGAAATGTTCAGCTTCTAGTTCTTTGTTATTTTTCCTGTGGATTTGGGTAAAAACTAGAGGATGTTATAGCCTCTTACGGCATTCATTTTGAATCATCAAGTGGGGTAAAGATCAACAAAGTTGTGGATTTTTATGATACTGCTCCTCTACATGTTAGGCCTGAGACTTAGCATCTGTTCTCACTCTGTAGTTCACTATACTTCTGATCAAAGTTTGTCTATCAGAGAAGATTAGTTGCCCTCCATCTTCAGCATTCGGGTTCTGCTATGTATTGATGAGTGTCTAAAAAAATGGGAAATTATGTGTGTGAGAAGTTGATTTGGTGCATTGTGCTAATGTTCTGACAAACAAGCTGAACCGGGAATACTCTTAATTGCTTAAGCACTGACCATCAAGGTCAATATTTGTATTCAGCTTGCAATGCTTTTTGCTTAAGATCTGAAAGAGAAATGCTATACTAAATGCTTGAAGTATTGCCCTAGAGATTCTACCTACATTGCCAATCGTCATCTTCACATCTCCTTTTTGACTACCATGACTTTGATAATAAGTTAGTTTCACTATGCTATAGAAAGTGTTCTTATGATTCGATTCTTCTTTTCAGGCTGACATTTTAATCAAGGAAGAAGCTCAGTATATCCGTGTTGCAATGGGGCACGAAAATGAGTCCCTTGATGAATATGTCGAAGCACACAAAACATGTGTAAATGATCTCATGTACTTCCCTGCTCGAAATGCTTACGGTCTCTCAAGTGTTGCTGGAAATGTGGAGAAACTTGCAGCATTGCAGAATGAATTTGAGAATGTCAAAACAAGGTTAGAGACTGAAAGAGAAAGAGCTTTACGTCTTGAGAAGAAGGTTAATGTTCTCACACAAGGTTACCAGGTATAATTTGTTTGTCAATCTTGTATGTTGTGTTGTTAGTTGTTAGTTGTTAGTATTGTCCTGTGTCCTTTTACGTTCTAATCATTGGATATTGCCTTCTTAATTTTGATAGTTAAACACCCTAAATTTGCTGCATTTTAGAATTGCAAAGTTGATGCATAATTGTGCTGTGATACAAGATGTAATTTTAGTGCCTTGTGCATATTGGTGATTGATGCTAAATGCTCTCTTGCAACTACGCTAAATTTTGGAGCAGCAACTATGCATGGGAAGCTCTTGTTTTCTCTATCTTTTATTTCAACCTCATTGATTTGACAGTACATAACTTGAGTGCTTCCAAACTTTAGAAAAGCCAGAGCAATTAGCAGCTTGAAAGCAAGAGCAAGAAACTGCTTTAAACTTTGAAGCACCCAACTCGCACTACTATACTTTCTCCATCGCTTGTTTTCTATCTCCTATTTTCAACTTGATAAATATGTGATTAGAATCTGGTAGAACTAGAAGGAAATAAAGAATACGCTTTGGAAAGGAAAAATACCATTGTTTATTGAATGCAAATAAACTGATATAGAGAGTACTGGAGAATCTCACAGACAACCACACCAGTAACAAAAGTAACAAAAGACAATTTGAGCTGCCTAAACTCCAAGAATATACTTAAAAATAGAAAGATTGCACACCTAATGACAATTACTATAGACCTATTTATAGACTTGACTCCTAGAGACCTACTTGTAGATAATAATAAATCCTAATTGTAGATAACAACAAGTAACCCACTTCTACTGAAAATCTGAAACTACCAACTCTTCCAATTTTTCCTCTAATAACTGCCAACTAATTACATTATCTGGTCTTGACTTAGTCTTCTTGCAAAAGTATGTCTTTAGTGGTCTATCAGAATCCATCAAAAACATATTTAAATTATGGCCTTTTGTCATTATTTGGGATCATAAACTCTTCAGTGCATGTCATAAAATTGTTAAGGCATCAGTTAGCTTACATTCCATCAAGGTCTGTGGTATAAATATTTATGTGATGCATCAAATAGCAGTAATCACTAAACACTTATCGTTTACAGTTGGTTTACGGTTTATTTGAAAATAATGTGTGTATTCTTTTTGGACTTGAATAAATGTTTGCATTCATGCTAGATGCTTTTTAAAGATCACAATCCCAAGTTATTGAGATAGTGGCTTTTGAATGGACAGGTGCGGGCAGAAAGGCAACTTTTGCCACCTATTAATTCAACCTTAAAGCAGATTGAGACAGCTAGTACAGAACTTGAGTGCTTCCAAGCATTGCAAAAGCAGGAGCAATTGGCAGCAACCCATAGGATAAATGTTCTTTGGGAGGAAGTTCAGAAGCAAAAGGAGCTTGAGAAAACTTTACAAAGTCGCTATGGGATTCTTGTAGCTGAATTGGAGGGAGTAAATAATCTCATGAATTATTATACAGCAGTGGCTAAACAACAAGAGCAAATTGCTGAGAATAAAGAAGCTGAGGCAGTATCAACAACTTCTGTTCCAGATACAGAAACTTTGGAGCCTATGACTTCAGATGATCAGGGAAGTTCTTTGCCAGCTGATCCATCTCTTCAAATTTCTGAACATCAAATGGATGCTGCTGACAACCACACAAAGACGAGCCCTAAACCTGGAGATGCACCAGCCGACGAAAGTGTCGTGAAGAATGATGTTGATGGGAATGTCTTAGATACTGTTGGTAGCAGTCAAATCATGAAGGATGATTCAGTTGCCACGGACCAACAAGCAGTCATCCAAGATGTTGCCTTGATCAGAGAAGGAGAAGCCAATCAAGCAAAAGTTGATGGCTTGGCCAATGGGGATGAAATGAAGACCACCAATAATGGGGATGAAAGTGCTGAAGCAATTAAGGATGAGGAGAATTTACATGTCATGGATGGAAGTGCTGTTGATGGGGGAACTATTGATGTGTGACCTCAGGACTAGATTAAAAAGGATAGTAACTTGCTAGAGTAACTTGAAATCCTGAGAATGAGGTGCACCAAAATCTTTACAAGCCTCTTGGTCAAATTATTGGGAACAGAAGACGCCAGAGCCATGCATGATGCCAAGTTTCTTTATGTACTGGCTACTGTAATGATTAATCAGGGACCTTTGCCAGTTCCCATAATTTTTCTTTTCATGATATTAGAAGAACTGGACATTGTTGCCCAGGACTTTATTTTGTTTGGATGGCTGAAGGGGACTAGGGGTGGGGGACCTAGTCTGTTACGTCGTGAGGTATTATGTAACTGTTGGTGTATTGAGGAACTGTTTTGAAATATCTTTGTAGAGGATCTAGTCATTGTTGTTTATCGTTGAGAGTTAAATGGGTGGAAACTAGAGTACGGATAATCCGAACTGAGCTCAAGCTGGGGCTACGCGTAGGATTGTTATCAAAAGCCTAATGCTGCCAGGAGTTTTTGAGTATGTTGCATTGCTGCGAGGTCAATAATTTCAATAAGCCAACATCTGTGGCAGCTTATTTGCTTCACACAATTGATTGCTTACTGCAGAGTCAGAATGGATCACGGGTTCTCGATTTTTTTAATAACTTCATGTTGGACCCATATTGAAGCTGATATGAGTGGTTTAAGTTTCGCTTTAAAAAGCAAATGGATCCACAATTCTCTACTTGTAATTGAATGTACTTTCTTAGTAGGAAGGTGCGCGGAAGCTGAGGGACTGGTAGATTGTGGAAGTACACAGCCGTCAAAAGATTGTTTGTCACGTAAAACCTGTCAACCTGAGCCATATCCAATTGAGATCAGATCAGAAATGAGTCAACCTGAGTCATATCCAATTGGGTTTATTATTGACACTTATCCAACAGCCTGTACGCTTTATCCAATGCTTTCCTGTACACACTCATCCATCCACTCCTTTACACGATAGGAGTCAAAAAGAACCTTAAATTTAATTTACTGGCATGCCAAAGAAGAACCTTTTAAGTAAATGTCCTCAGCCCCAAAATCTAAGCTGTCTTTCAAGATTTATCAGCTCCATATCAGCTAAACACAACCCAATAGACTTTAGCCATTATTAAGCTCAATAAGTAGTCTCTTCCGCAAGGTACGTGGCATCTGTCAGCAACTAGTTGCTCAAAGGTGTATATATGGTACAGGTACGCAATCATGCCCTTTGAGGGAGTCCAAATTCTCTATTCAAGGTGTCTTATTGTGTCCAATAAATCTCAATCATTTATTTACGTGAGTCTTGTATGGGACCCACATGGAGCTTGTAAAATAAATAACTGAGATTTTATGAGACAATAAAATATAATAAAACTGAACAGAAGATCTGAACTCTTGTTGAAATCTATATAGTAACCTTTCCTTGTATCATGCGGTAGGTTTCGTGTTATAAAGAGTAAACTTATGGCTTTTGTGCAGGTCTTGTGAGGCTGCATTTCAATTATAACCAACTTTGATTGAGACAGAAAGTACTTGTATGGTATTAAAATTTTCGCTTTCAACTCTAATTCCCTTCTCTTTTTGAATACCATTGATGGTGAAGATAAATGCTAAAGATCCTTGGAAATTGATCATAGAATCTTTATTAAAGTATTAAAATCCAGTACTAAAAAGTAGCCTGAGTAGAAGAGGGAAGAACATTTTATGAGTTGAAAAGGAGGATCATCGTTTAAGAAGTTAGAAATAACGACATCTGTGTAACTTTGGGACGTAACGACATCAAGTGATTTAGGAAGCCCTTGCACATGCATGGTAATGAGGCATGACAATGAATCCGACCATATAAGAATCATTTGACTTCGTATAAGTCGAGTTGGAAGAAAAATATTATGGTGTTGTAACAATGTTCTAGTTTATGGGATAATAATAAGCCTATAATTATTGGGGGAGGAGCTAAATAGGGTAGTAGGTTATTGGCAAATCCAATTAGGGCTGGAGTAAATAAACTAGTAGTCAATTCTAGGGTTAATAGGTTCATTAAGCAACAGAATTGGATGAAAAAGAAGCATAGGCATGTGTTTTTGGAGTATCATTGTTGAATATAAATTAGCTAAAAAGGAGTATAGATATACGTATTTGGAGTATCTAATGCTATATGTTACTATTATTTAATATAAATTAGCTAAAAAATAGTTGAGGAGGAGAAGGGAGAGCATCATTGTTTAAGGAGCCAGTAATAATGAGTGTGGTGATGTCATGTGACTTTAGGACATAATGTGGTGATATCATGTAATTTAGGAAGCTTTGACATATTTATGATTCAATCAGTATTTATGTACCGGCTAGCATTGTATTTATTAAATGACAGCTGAGCTATTGATGATTGTCTTATTCTAATCTTTTCTTAATCTTCAAATTCTACTTTATTTTAGTGTTATAGTAATTTTCGTACTAACTACACAATCAATTTTGATCGTAACCTTAGTATCAAAGCAATTGATTCTCATCGATTGCAGAACTCAATGAGATGATTTAAATAAGAATCTTGTAGAGGAGCTCTGATGAGAAACGCAAAAAAGTCATTCACGAGGGAGCCACTTAGTGCCTAAATGATTCAACAAAATTGAGTTTCCTCTTTTTTATAGCTCAAGATTAAAGTAATAGATAGTCAATATGAGCAATTTGTCTTTTTGAACGGTAGACCTTCTCATTTAAAGATAAGAATTGTTTCGATGCACATGAATAATAAGGCATGACAATGACACCAACTATATGTAAGAATTGTTTGAGATCATGTTGAGTTGGAGAAAATATATCTTGGTGTTAGAACAATGTTTTGGTGAATCTTTCAAATGATCATATGGGTGAATTAAAAGAATTGATATAGCAAGAATTAATAAAGCAGTATTATAAGGAATTTTATTTCTTTTTCACATAATTTGGTGAATATTGAGTCTTATATAGTGATTTTGTTCCTAAAAAGCCCTATGAAGGAGATTGGATACCTAGTGATGGATACCCAATGAAGTAGCTTAATTGAAAAAACACACAAGAATATTATGATTTAACTAGAAAGACAATAAGTTACATGAGAAATTTAAACAAAACTAGTTTTTAGTTTTTGGGATAATTATAGGCCTCCAATTGTTGGTAGAGGAGCAAAATAGACTAGTGGGTTATTGGGAAATCTAATTAAGTTTAGAGTAAAAAGGATATAATCTAGAGTTGACAAGTTTATTAAGCATCCATTATAGCAAAGAATTGGATGAAAAGAGTCTAAGTTTATGTTTTTGAAGTGATACACCTAGTCATAAAGGAAAATGTAAACAATTTCAAATATATATTATAGAAAAGTGATTGAAGGATATGGAAGTAATTAGGTTATAAAATAGAGAGTTGTGGAAGATGAAACTAATCAACCTTCCGTTTTATTGTATGCGATGGTTGTTGTGGTAACTTAGAATTTTCAACATCTAATGTTAATGGAGCACTTAAGAAATAGAATGTCATAAATTTTGGTTGATGAGGAAAACACTTAAAATTTTTGTGGTTGAGTTTGTAATGCAAGGAGAGGCTTCCAAGGGTACTGAATGACTAAAGACAATAATAGTAAAAAGAATGTAATTAAACTTCTCATATATATATATGCAAGAATTTTCGTTAAACTATGAGTAGTCAATAATTTTGTATAAATACCTTAGTAATAAAAATTGGAGGCTATAATAAGTATTGGGAATGCAGTTCACTAAATGATTTCATTTTCAATTATTAAAAGAGGGCTATGAGTTCTTTTAGTATAATGGTTAATTGGTTTAATTAATAATTAAGAAAGGCCAACTAATATAATCAACTTCATATAACAAATTCACTAGATTAATGCAAAGGAAGGGTCTAATGCATAACTTTTTTCTATGGCCGAATGACCAACAATATTAATGGACACTTGATTCTCATTACTATCCCAAATCACCACTCATCTTTCTGAAGGTGCTGTTAATAACATCATTGGATTATTTTTTAAGTTTTTTAGTGAATCAACCCACTTACCTCTAATTAGGTTACATAATCACTATATTAAACTTAAATAAGGAGCTCTAACTATAGATGAAAGATCATATAGATACATTAGTCGATAAAATCCATAGGAGTTATTATGTAAGACATGTTTACTCTAGGTATTATTAAGAATATTATGAGTCATATTTCATCCCTTATAATGTTGGTTAAAAAGAAAGTTTGGTACGTAAAGATTGTATGTAGATTACAAGGTGCTCAACAAGCAAATAATTTAGGACAAATTTCGTGTACCTTTTGTTGAAAAATTATTAAATGAATTGCATTGGGAAAGATGTTTCTCTAAGTTGGACTTGAGATTAGGTTATCAAAAAAATCATAATGAGGGAAGATAACACTTATAAAATAGTTTTCAAGACTTATTAAGGTTACTATAAATAATTGATAGTGTCAGTTGACCGTACAAATGTACTTGCAACCCTTCATAGTTTGTGAAAACTTTGTTTCAACTATTTTTTGGATTTATTTTGATTTTTTTATGATATAATTGTGTATAGTTCACCATTAGACTAGTATATTACTCATATAATAGAAATATTACACATTATAAGAATACATTTTTTTCTTGCTAAAATAAGTAAATGTGTATTTGAGTTGACCAAATAGAGTACCTAAACCATTATAATAAAATCATAAATATAGTTACTGACCCTAAGAAAATTGAAGCTATAAGGAAGTGGCCTGTACCTCACTCTCTTTAGCAGTTGAGGAACATTTTTAGGTTAGCATGTTTTTATAAAAAAGTTTATTAAGGTCTATGGACAATTGAGAAAACGTTAACAACCTACATAAGAAGGATCTTAGAAAGAAAGTGGAGGCAAAGGAATTCTTTCAAAATCTCAAACATTCTTAACAATAACTCTTGTGTTATCTTTACCTAACTTTTTTAAAACTTTAATTGTGGATGTTAGAGATATTGGAAAAGGTGTAGGAGTAATTGATACGGAAACTCCAAGAAAACAAGGTTCTTGAAACCCCCTAATACTATTGAATCAAAACCCTAATCTTTCTATTCTAAGAATATGCTAGATCAAACCCCAAATCATAAGTTTGAGACTCAATCCCAAAGAAATCATAAATCAATTTACGTTGCAAGTACTTACTTACTGATGCAAATCAATTTCTTGAAGTAACCATGAAGACATTCACGCCTCCCTTGAAGAACTCACTCTGAAATTTTATTAATCAATCAAATCTAGGTTTACAAGGTTATAATAAGGTTTAAATATCCTTGACTAAGTCCTAAACCTAATAGGAATGGGTTTGCAAGCCCATTGAACATAATCTGATCCAAGTCTTAAAATAACCCAAACAAACAAAGTATATGCTACCAACTAAAAAAACAACCCATAAATCAGTCCTTGGGCCTAAAATAAAAGATAATAAATAATAAGCCCAAATCTTCTTGTTTTTAAGCTCCAAGTGTATCTGGTCTAAGGATTTGAGTTAAATGGATTAGTTTGGGCTCAATTTTATTAAACTCTCCTCCAATAGGTTTGGAGTTTGCCATCTTCTTAAGATCCTTACTCCTGCTCTCAGCACTATGGTTAAATAAAGTTGTGACATATTTTGTCCAATTCATCTCATGAAATTTAACTACCTAGCACCTCCTTTCTTACCATACAAGCTTATTGTAAAGCTGGCTAGAATGGTAGTCTTGATGACTGTTGCTCTACATCTGGCTACGTTTTTCTTGAAGTGCTAAGAAATAACCCACTGTTTCTATGTCTAGTATTGAAGTAAAATATAGGAGTATTTCCCTTTTTTTGCTGATGAAATATATTAGATACCTCTCTTCTTAGTGAAATAATTTTGCCTAACATCAAACCCACACTATGGTTCGATAATCTTAGTGCCACCATTCTTGTTGCAGATATGATTTTTCATGATTACATAAAGCACATTGAGATTGACATCCATTTTGTTCAAGACTTGGATACTAATAAAGCTCTTTTCATCCAACATATTTCTTCTTCTAATTAAATTGGTAATATTATGACTAAAGCCTTAGTTGTAACTACTTGTCATTGACTTCAAGGCAAGTTCATTATTACTATCACTTATGAGCTTAAGGGGCTAATAGCATGTGATAATTTTCCATAGAATCATAATCATACTATCACATATTTAAGTGATATGAATACTAGAAATTTATAGATATGGTTCTTATCTTATACAAGTGATGTTTTATCATATCTTGTATATTTTTATTGTATTAAAATATGTTTAAAAAGGTTACAGGCTTTTCTTAGTTTTAAAAAAAGTATTATGCTTATTATGTATACTTATCATTTTTGAACAATGAGGATTTGTTGGATCTAATTTCACTATTGTTCTAGACATGACTATCCTAATGATTAATGAAGAGAACAGTGAAGTCAATCATAAAGATGACTTATAAGAGTCTTATAAGCATGAATAATAGGGGAAACAATTATAGAGAAAATGTTTTTTCTCATTTGCATTTAATTTTTTTATTTAGTAGTAAATCAAGAAATTATTTTTACCTCTTTCCTTACTTACTTGCTTCCTTTTATTTTCTTTCGCTATGCATCCACAAGCATAAAGTTTTGGTGGATCACTAAGAATTCCTATTAACTACAAATAATTTGTTTAGGTGAATTTTGTTTGTAATTATGTGAAAATTAAAATGAAAAGTTCTTTGTCTGGTTATGACATATTAAATGAAATTTCTAAAAAAATAAATAACTATAAATTTCTTTTCTAAGTGTGGGAAAAGAGATGTTGTTTTAATGTTAGTAATCATTATAGGGGGAAAATTTTATGATGTACAGACTCTTGAAATAGTTCACACTTCAACTGTATCACTTGTCAATGGAACAATCCTAGACCAAATCATAAACACATATAAGACCTTATTAAACAACTGTGTTCTATAAGGTTGATTTTTTTTCTTTCAACACTTAGATTTTCTTTGGTTATAACTTACTTTATTTGATGATTTTTTTAATAATGATGTCAAATAAATTGACTACTACTTATTATATGTAACCTTGTTGGAACCAGACTTAAAACCATAGATAAACTAAATCAAAAAAGGCCTTTAATGGAGAAGTTGCTCTATATTGTAAAAGAAAAGCTTTCTTTCTCTCTTTTCTTCCTTTGTATGCTTAATATGTGAAATTTGTAATGTGTGATCCAAATGAAGAAAGTTAGGAAGAAGTGAGAGATCTCAACACCTAAATTCCCTAGGCAAATTTTCTCAAGTCCTAAGATTTATTCTAGGCATTTTTGTAATTGGTTTCAAGCTCTAGGACATATTTCTAAGCATTTTCTCTACTTTAAGCATTAATATCGAAGTCTAAACATTTCATTTCATTTTCAAGTTCGAATACCTAAATTTAGGTTTTCATATTATTAAGCCTTACAATTACTTTAAGGCATTTCAATTTCTCTAAAATCCTAAAATTAATTCTAGGAATTTATATGTTAATTTTAAGAATTGTGATCCATCCAAGCTTTTTTTTTATAACCTAAGATTTATTCTAGGTGTTCTACTTTTATTTCATTTTAATTCTTAGGTAAAATCATAAACTTATTCAACCACATGTTATGTCTAATTCTTCATAATGTCCTTTTTTAATAAATTAACAGCTAAACTTGTTTCTTTTCAAAATTCCCTAAATTTAAAAAAACCTTTCAGTTCAAGGTAACTACTTAGGTATGTAAAATATCGTTCTTAAAGCTTTCCTTATTTTATAAATTGATTTTTAAACTCCTTTTTTTGGTTAAGACCTTTCTTTAATTCCTTTTCTACAATTTTTTTATCTTTCTTTAATAAGGTAAAACAACGATTTTATTGAATTAAATTAAATTTTCATTCACATTTTTTTTGTTAAGCATGTGCTCAAAATGTCAATGATACCTTATATATTCAATAAAATTGTAAAACCTTAATAAGTTATATCAAGTAAAAATGATGTGTTATTAATTGTCAGTTGTACCATATAAAATAGCAAGCTTAATAAGTTATCACTAACTTAGTGATATTTCACAAAGTAACTTATTAAATATAGAATTAAATGATCATTGATCTTCATTGACATTTTAATAAATATTTACATTATAAATCTTAAAATATATGTAAAAAATCAAAGAAAATTACATTAGTAAAATATTCAAAATGAAACAATTTTAACTAAAAACTTCCAAATAATTAGTGTTTGACTTCTTCCTATGCAAAAGATCATGAGAGGTTTTATCCATAGTTGTTTATATGTAGACTTGATTGGATATATGATAAGTGATTGATACTTTTGGGGTATGCTCAGTGATCATGGTCTAATTCATATCTTGCAATGTCAAATTTTTCCTTTTAATAATGCCACTTTGTTGAGGATTTCTCTAGTATAAAAGTTTTAAATACTATTATCATCACAATTTGCTTCATTCTTTTCATTCTCAAAATTTTTACCATGATAACTCCTAAGCTATAGAGGGAACATTTCCATTTTGAACTATTTTGAGAAAGTTGGAGAATTCATCAATTATAGAAAAATTAAAAGCCATGTAAACCTACTAAAATAATCTATATTGAAAAATTCATAATCATTACCTCCTAAACTAGCTACCTTAGTTAGGCTAAACAAATCCATATGAATATGTTGTCAAAGTATAGTGGAAGCTAGTGAATTTTTGCTCTTGATTGAACTCTTGAATTGTCTTTCCATTTTACAAGCCCCACATACATTGTCTTTTAAGAAATTGAACCTTAGAAGCCAATTGACAAGTCTATGCATCTCCACTAATTGAAATCAAACACTTCATATCATAGTCAGAGAAATCATTAAGTCACTATGATAAATGATTCCTTCTTTTACATATGGAAATATTATTGGCTCAAAATCAAAAGGTTATAACTTTAAGTCAACAACTAGAATTTGATTAGTAATCAACATGGTATCTTTCTTACTAGCTTAACAAATATTTTGTTAAGTATTTTGCTTGATTTTCAAGTCAAATTATTTTTTATAATTTTGATATATTTTTAAGTAATTGTGCAAATTCAACCTTAGGATAAGATTTACTAAGAATTGGAGTCTATTTTAAACAAAAGCATAAAGAAAAATCACAATTCTTACAGGAGCACAATTTGACCTACACAAGTGTACTAACTAATTTTTTCAAGCATAAGAAAAGACACTAACTAGAACACAACGTAGGGAGACACTAAGTGATATTGATGAAAATTCAAAGAAAAATGAAAACTTAGCCATATTCATGCCTTAGATCATAATCTAGTTAAAAGAGAAATGGAGAGAGATCTATAGTCTAAGTAATGAGCATATGAAAGATTATGTCTTTCATATAAAGGAAATGAAAAGATCTATTACCTTGCGCACAATTATAGCCTAAACCATGGCTAAGGCAGATAAAACATATTTAGAGCACGAAAGCCCAAATTTTTAAAGGACTTTTAGAAACTCTTCACATCTCAAACATCCTTTCTCTCTAAATGTTGGGGTTAGACATTGAGAGGTTTATATCTCCTTAAATGGAAAATTTTAAGGCCTTTTTATTAGAGAATAAATATCTATATTCATTTTATTGAGCCAAGCTATCAACAACCTTAGGATTATCATTTATAACTATTTTTATTATAATTTATTTGTTTTTTATATTAAACATGATTAGTGGCTAATATTTTCTATGATTATATAGGGAAAATCCTAGTATTTACCCATATATAGATTTATTTATGAATTGAGATATTTTTATGAGCTATTTTTAATTAATCTTAATCTAGTTCTAATGATTAGATTTTACCTAATTTCACTTGTGGATAAATCAGGAGAAGCTATTTGATAGTGAACTATAGTTTGGGCAGAAAGGGGTGATAGAGATAGATCTATATGATCTCCTTATTGTTAAGGTGAAACCTTTTATAGAATTTCACATATCTTAGTACATTCAAAGGGGTGTTGTTAACTTATTAGAGATAAAGATCAATCAATTAAAGAGTAGATGGTTGTAGCTCAAGAACTGCAACTTTAGTATCTAAGAAATTCTAATAGCCTAGATAACATATCGATTCTAAATTAATCAAATCATATAATCAAGTTTTGTACTAGGGGAAGTATTTATCTAAGGGTTGATTTATGATTGATTTCTTTGTTTTTTTATTCTCTTAGACATTATCTTAATTAGTTTTTATTTTGTATTTTTTTATTCATATACATCACGATCCTCTTCTATTAATTTTTAATAAAAGAGTATTGTGATGCTTTATATTTATTTCATATTGTTATATCCACTAGTAGCTACAATAATAGTCTTTACATTTTTGCATAACTCAATCCCACAACTATCATTCTTTTGTTATCTATGTCTAGCCTGACTATCAATGACTCGATGTTACCCTATATAAATTACATTAGTTGGATTTAGTTCACATTTGTGCACATATTTAAACTTCCTTATGCTCTAAATATCATCATTAGACTAACAACATATTTAAGTGTTACATCGAATTCTTCCACTACTTTTAGGTTTCATTATAATTAGTTCTCGTAATTTTTGCAACCGAACTCGATCATACATAAATGTTCTACTTTTAAAGCCTTCATTATCATCTTTCTTTCCTCCCCTTACAGCAATCACAAAACCATGGCATCTTCCATACTTTGGCACAAATCAAAAATAAATTTCCAAATTTTTAAACTTTATTCTTGCTTCAAGTGCCACCTCTTTCTTCATGTCTTTCGCCACACTATGTGAGGTCATTGCATCTAAACAACTTATTTTGTTATCCATTTCATTACCCATCTTTGCTACACCTATATTATAATACAAATACCATAAATATATTCATAATATATGACTAACTTACATAAAATGTACCACTATATCATATAATAGATACTAACATTTGTGAAGTGCTTATTAGTACATAGACAAATGTAAAGTATATAGTAAAAGGATGCATGATAAAATGATTCAGTGTTTGAATATGGATGCTCCTTGTTCTTCTTTTCAAACTCTTCTTCTTTCCTTTTTTTTTTTTGCTAACTTTCACTATTAAAAAAATCCAAAAAAGTTTAACACTTGTTAATTAGAAATTTTTATTTTACATTTAACATATATTTAATAACAAAACCCTCTAAACCTTTTCTTCTCATTTCTCTCAACAACATTAACACTTCAAAATCTCTTGCACATTTTAATGCAACTCTAAAAAAACTTAACAATGCACTTACTATGACCATAATACTCATCAATTTTATGCTTCCATTCTAAATAACATAAAAGTTGTTAATAAGTAACAGAAACGAAAGAGAATACATAAATAAAACTTTTACACTTATATTCTAAGTTGAAAATGGTTGCTCAATTTCAACCTTTAGCAAGTTAAGGGCTTTCCCATTCTCACTAAAAGACGTAGCCAAGGATTGGATATTTGATTTGCCTGTTGGGAGTGTGAACACGTGAATTGAGATGAAGAGGATTTTTTTAGAAATATTTTCCAACATCAAAGACAGTCAATATAAGAAAGGAAATATGTGGGATTAAGCAACACAATAGAGAGTCCTTTTATGAGTATTGGTAGTTCTTTAAGAAGTTATGTGCCAGTTGTCCCTACCACAACATATCAGAACAAATCCTTATCTACTATTTGTGAAAAGAATCTTATGGAGGCCCAAATGTTAATTGAGCACATAGTTGATGATACTTAGCAATTTGGCACTCACAACAATATTTTCTCATAAATTAGGTAAGTGCTTCTTCCATTGAACATCATTTAAATTAATCTTTTATTAGACAAATTGCTATCAAATAGGCACAGGTAAAGGCATGCGGAATATGTGAAAATACAAGCCATTCGATTGATGGGTGCCTAACCTGACAAAAGGGAAATATGGAAAATGTTAATGGTGCAGGAGAGAAATTTCCTAACTAGTATAACTCGTAATCCCAGACGCATAGCCTAGGTTGGAGAGAACATCCTAACCTAAGTTATAGGAGAAATAAGCAGCAGAATCACTTCTCAAATAGGCCCAATAAGTGTAATAATTCCAATTAAGGCGATAAGCCTCCTTTTCCAATTTAGGTACATCTTTGGAAGACTTAGTTAAGTCCCTTGCTACTAACACTCTACAATTTTAGCAAGATGTAAAACAATTCTAGCAAGATACAAAATCAAGCATCCAAAACTTGGAGAGCCAAATGAGTTAGATGGTGGTGGCTATCAACTGCCTACAGTAAAAAAATGGAGGAAAATTACCATCTCAACCCAAGGTGAATCCAAGGAACATTAGCGTGATAACTTTAAGAAGCGAAAAGGAGCTTGAGGTTCCCAAGAGGACCCTACTGAGGATAGTCGATGAAGAAAAGATCAAGAAAGACTTGGGAAATGAAGGAAATCCCTCATCTAGCACAAAGGTAAACTTTGAAAGCCCAAATATAAGTATGACTAATCCTCCACCTTTTCCTAGTAGATTACCAAAACAGAACCAAAAAGAAAAATATAAGGAGATATTAGTTTTGAAAGTTAGAAGTGAACATACCTTTGCTAGATACAATCAAGCAATTATCCTAGTATGCAAAATTTCTTAAGGAATTGTGTACTAATAAAAGAAAGTCAATAGGTGATAAGAAGGTGATGATGGGTGAGAACATTCCTACAGTCTTCAAGAAGAAGATACCTCTAAAATGCCAAGATCCAAGTTGCTTACTACTCTTTGTAAAATTGGTAACACTGTGATTAAGAGAGTTATGCTAAATTTAGGAACTTCAATCAATGTCATGCCTCGTTCAATTTATGCTTCCTTAAATCTAGGCCCTTTAAAAGAGACATGCTATCATACAATTAGCTGACCGTACTAACACTTATCTTGATGGTGTAGTTAAGGATGTATTGATGTAAGCAAATAAGTTGGTATTTCCTACAGATTCTTATGTAGTGGACATGAATGATGAAACCTCGTACAATCCAATACCTATCTTACTAGGGAGACCATTTCTTAACATGGCCCAAACTAAGATAGATGTTCATGAGGGCAACCTTACAATGGAATTGATGGGGGAAGTAATTCATTTTAACATATTTGATGTAATGAAATATCCTCAAGATGATCATTATGTTTTCTTTGTTGGTGTGATTGATCCCTTAGTGCGGTAAATATTAAGTTACAAGGATCAATAAGAAGTAGTCTTAATTGAGCACCTATAATCAGAAGCCACTAAAAATGTTAACTTGGGAGAAGAACTGATTGAGATGGTGTTGCCTTACAGTTATTATAAACTTCTCCCATAACGTATGAATTGGCTTCCATATAGTTACCTAAATCTTACCAGAGTTTGTTACATTCTGATGTGTAGGTACCTGATGTGGAGTTGAAACCACTACCCACCCACCTAAATTATGTGTAGGGATGTTACTTTGCCCATGGCCTGCCCAGGCTATTACTTCAAAAAAAAAATGTCATTTTGTCAAAAACGATGTCGATTTGTCAAAAATGACATCATTTTTTATTTATTTTTTAAAAAACTACAAGGTGCCCGGCCTTGTCAGTGGCCTATCAAGCTATGAGCTAGGCCACAGGCCAGGCCACCAGTCGACCTATCCTGACCCGTTGGCACATAGGCCACCTAGCATATGGTCAGGCGGGGCCAGGCCAGAAACCACTAAGATTCCTAATTTTGTGTATTTAAGAGATAATGCCATTCATTACTTCGATAATGTTGACTTATGATTAAAAAGTTCAACTAGTTTGAATGTTGAGGAAGCATAAGAAGGTCGTTGGATGGACTATTGCAGATATTCAAGGAATAAGCCCTTTTATATGCATGCATCCCATTTTTTTGAAGCAGGATGCCAAATCTACAAGGCAAGCTTAATGTAGGTTGATGGAAGTAGTGACAAAGGAAGTGTTGAAGCTTCTCGATGTTGGGGTCATTTAATAGATCCCTAATAGTAAATATGTAAGTCCGGCTCAGGTGGTTCCAAAGCAATTTGGAATCACAGTAGTAACCAATCATGAAGGTGAGTTTGTTCCCACCCCACACGCAAATCAAGTGGCGAGTATGCATTGACTATAGAAATTTGAATATGTTAACTCAAAAAGACCATTTCTCCCCCCTTTATTGATCAAATGCTTGAAAGATTGGCTGGATATGAGTATTACTATTTTCTATATGGCTTTTCAGCTTATCTTTAGATCCTGATTGCATCAGAGGATCAAGAAAAGACTACCTTTACATGCCCATTTGATACATTTACTTACCAAAGGATGTCATTTGGATTGTGCAATGCACCCATCACCTTTAAAAGATGCATGGTAAGCATTTTCTTTACATATATTAAGAAAATCATAGAAATATTGGTGGATGACTTTAGTGTTTGTGGTTCTTCTTGTTAGCTCCTGAATTTTTTATGTTATTAAGCATGATTAGAGGAAATTGAAGTCTTAATAGATTAAATTAAGTTGAAATTAATTAAGTATGATAACATTAATTAAGTTAGGTGGTATGAGTTAATGAAATTAAATGTGTTAGTTGGGCTTAATGAAATATGGGCTTGAGTGA